>JABWTJ010000733.1:0-340772 GCA_016801875.1 Solanum sitiens | reverse complement strand
AGCCCCGAAGCGCATACCCCCATTTCGACGATTTTTCGTGTGCTATAGCAAACCATTTTTTTGGTGATCCGGATCCCGACGTCAAAACTGCCAAAATTTTTTGTGGACGTCCATCAAGACCTTGGCTATGCATCCGGTTGGCCCTCACGGCCATTACGACCCATTTTCAAGGTCAAAATAGCTTCGAAGCGCATACCCCCATTTCGATGATTTTTCGTGTGCTATAATAAACCATTTTTTGGGTGATCCGAATTCCGACATCAAAACTGCCAAAAATTTTTGTGGACGTTCGTCAAGACCTTGGCTATGCATCCGATTGGCCCTCACGGCCATTCGGACCCATTTTCAAGATCAAAATAGCCCCCGAAGCGCGCATACCCCCATTTTGACGATTTTTTGTGTGCTATAGCAATTCATTTTTTGGGTGATACGGATCCTGGGGTCAAAACTGCTAAAAAAATTTGTGGACGTTCGTCAAGACCTTGGCTATACATCCGGTTGGCCCTCACGTCCATTCCGACCCATCTTCAAGGTCAAAATAGCCCCAAAGCGCGCATACCCCCATTTAGATGATTTTTCGTGTGCTATAGCAAACTATTTTTTGGGTGATCCGGATTCCGACGTCAAAACTGCCAAACTTTTCTGTGGACATCCGTCAAGACCTTGGCTATGCATTCGGTTGGCCTTCACAGCCATTCTGACCCATTTTCAAGGTCAAAATAGCCCCGAAGCGCGCATACCCTCATTTCGATGATTTTTCGTGTGCTATAGCAAACCATTTTTGGGGTAATCCGTATCCCGACGTCAAAACTGCCGAAATTTTTTGTGGACGTCCGTCAAGACGTTGGCAATGCATCCGGTTGTCCCTCACGGCCATTCTGACCCATCTGCAAGTTCTAAATAGCCCCAAGCGCATACCTCCATTTCGATGATTTTTCGTGTGCTATTGCAAACTATTTTTTGGGTGATCCGGATCCTTAGGTTAAAATTGCTAAAATATTTTGTGGACGTCCGTCAAGACCTTGGCTATGCATCTGATAGGCCCTCACGGCCATTCCGACCCATTTTCAAGGTCAAAATAGCCCCGAAGCGCGCATACGCCCATTTCGATGATTTTTCCTGTGCTATAGCAAACTATTTTTTGGGTGATCTGGATTCCGACGTCAAAACTTCCAAAAAACTTTGTGGACGTCCATCAAGACCTTGGATATGCATCAGGTTGGCCCTCACGGCCATTCCGACCCATTTTCAAGGTCACAATAGCCCCGAAGCACGCATACCCCTATTTCGACAATTTTGCGTGTGCTATACAAACCATTTTTTGAGTGATTCGGATCCCAACGTCAAAACTGCCAAATGTTTTTGTGGACGTCCGTCCAAACCTTGGTTATGCATCCGGTTAGCCCTCACGGCCATTCCGACCCATTTTCAAGGTCAAAATAGCCCCGAAGCGCGCATACCCCCATTTCGACGATTTTTTGTGTGCTATAGCAAACCATTTTTTGGGTGATCCAGATCCCGACATCAAAACTGCCAAAATGTTTTGTGGACGTCCATCAAGATCTTGGCTATGCATACGGTTGGACCTCACGGCCATTTCGACCCATTTTCAAGGTCAAAATAGCCTCCGAAGCGCGCATACCCCCATTTCGATGATTTTTTAGATGCTATAGCAAACCATTTTTTGGGTGATCCGGATCCCGACGTCAAAACTGCCAAAATATTTTGTGGACGTCCGTCAATATCTTGTCTATGCATCCGATTGGACCTCACGGCCATTCCGACCCATATTGAAGGTCAAAATAGCCCCGAAGCGCGCATACCCCCATTTCGATGATTTTTCGTGTGCTATAGCAAACCATTTTTTGGGTGATCTGGATTCCGACGTCAAAATTGCCAAAAGTTTTTGTGGACGTCCGTCAAGACCTTGGCTATGCATCCGATTGGCCCTCACGGCCATTCCGACCCATTTTTGAAGGTCAAAATAGCACCGAAGTGCTCATACCACCATTTCGATGATTTTTTGTGTGCTATATCAAATCATTTTTTGGGTGATCCGGATCCCGACGTCAAAACTGCCAAAAGTTTTTGTGGACGTCCGTCAAGACCTTGGCTATGCATCCGGTTGGTCCTCACGGTCATTCCGACCCATTTTTGAAGGTCAAAATATCCCCGAAGCGAGCATACCCCCATTTTGACGATTTTTCGTGTGCTATAGCAAACAATTTTTTGGGTGATCCGGATCCTGACGTCAAAACTGCCAAAATTTTTTGTAGACGTCCGTCAAGACCTTGGCTATGCATCTGGTTGGCCCTCACGGCCATTCCGACCCATTTTTAATGTCAAAATAGCCCCGAAGCGCGCATACCCCCATTTCGATGATTTTTCGTGTGCTATACCAACCTATTTTTTGGGTGATCCGGATCCCGACGTCAAAACTGTCAACTTTTTTTGTGGACGTCCGTCAAGACCTTGGATATGCATCCGGTTGGCCCTCGCGGCCATTCGAACCCATTTTCAAGATCAAAATAGCCCCGAAGCGCGCATACCATTTTGACGATTTTTCGTTGCTATAGCAAACCATTTTTTGGGTGATCCGAATACCGACGTCAAAACTGCTAAAAACTTTTGTGGACGTCCGTCAAGACCTTGGCTATGCATCCGGCTGGCCCTCATGGCCATTCCGATCCATTTCAACATCAAAATAGCCCCGAAGCGCGTATACCCCCATTTATAATTTTTCTTGTGCTATAGCAAACCATTTTTTGGGTGATCCAGATCCCGACGTCAAAATTGCCAAACAAATTTGTGGACGTCCGTTAAGACCTTGGCTATGCATTCGGTTGGCCCTCACAGCCATTCCGATCTATTTTCAAGGTCAAAATAGCCCCGAAGCGCGCATACCCCATTTTAACGATTTTTCGTGTGATATAGCAAATCATTTTTTGGGTGATTCGGATCCCGACATTAAAACTGTCAAATATTTTTGTGGACGTCCATCAAGAGCTTGGCTATGCATCCGGTTGACCCTCACGGCCATTCAGACCCATTTTCAAGGTCAAAATAGCCCCGAAGCGCGCATACCCCTATTTCGACGATTTTTCGTGTGCTATAGCAAACCATTTTTTGGGTGATCCAGATCCCGACGTTAAAACTGCCAAAAATTTTTGTGGACGTCCGTTAAGACCTTGGCTATGCATCCGGTTGGCCCTCACAGCCATTCCGATCCATTTTCAAGGTCAAAATAGCCCCGAAGCGCGCATACCCCCCATTTCGATGATTTTTCGTGTGCTATAGCAAACCATTTTTTGGGTGATCCGGATCCCGACGTCAAAACTGCTAAAAATTTTTGTGGACGTCCGTCAAGACCTTGGCTATGCATCCGGTTGGCTCACGGCCATTTCGATCCATTTTCAAGGTGAAAATAGCCCCGAAGCGCATACCCCCATTTCGACGATTTTTCGTGTGCTATAGCAAACCATTTTTTTGGTGATCCGGATCCCGACGTCAAAACTGCCAAAATTTTTTGTGGACGTCCATCAAGACCTTGGCTATGCATCCGGTTGGCCCTCACGGCCATTACGACCCATTTTCAAGGTCAAAATAGCTTCGAAGCGCATACCCCCATTTCGATGATTTTTCGTGTGCTATAATAAACCATTTTTTGGGTGATCCGAATTCCGACATCAAAACTGCCAAAAATTTTTGTGGACGTTCGTCAAGACCTTGGCTATGCATCCGATTGTCCCTCACGGCCATTCGGACCCATTTTCAAGATCAAAATAGCCCCCGAAGCGCGCATACCCCCATTTTTGATGATTTTTTGTGTGCTATAGCAATTCATTTTTTGGGTGATACGGATCCTGAGGTCAAAACTGCTAAAAAAATTTGTGGACGTTCGTCAAGACCTTGGCTATACATCCGGTTGGCCCTCACGTCCATTCCGACCCATCTTCAAGGTCAAAATAGCCCCAAAGCGCGCATACCCCCATTTAGATGATTTTCGTGTGCTATAGCAAACTATTTTTTGGGTGATCCGGATTCCGACGTCAAAACTGCCAAACTTTTCTGTGGACATCCGTCAAGACCTTGGCTATGCATTCGGTTGGCCTTCACAGCCATTCTGACCCATTTTCAAGGTCAAAGTAGCCCCGAAGCGCGCATACCCTCATTTCGATGATTTTTCGTGTGCTATAGCAAACCATTTTTGGGGTAATCCGTATCCCGACGTCAAAACTGCCGAAATTTTTTGTGGACGTCCGTCAAGACGTTGGCAATGCATCCGGTTGTCCCTCACGGCCATTCTGACCCATCTGCAAGTTCTAAATAGCCCCAAGCACATACCTCCATTTCGATGATTTTTCGTGTGCTATTGCAAAATATTTTTTGGGTGATCCGGATCCTTAGGTTAAAATTGCTAAAATATTTTGTGGACGTCCGTCAAGACCTTGGCTATGCATCTGATAGGCCCTCACGGCCATTCCGACCCATTTTCAAGGTCAAAATAGCCCCGAAGCGCGCATACGCCCATTTCGATGATTTTTCGTGTGCTATAGCAAACTATTTTTTGGGTGATCCGGATTCCTACGTCAAAACTTCCAAAAAACTTTGTGGACGTCCGTCAAGACCTTGGATATGCATCAGGTTGGCCCTCACGGCCATTCCGACCCATTTTCAAGGTCACAATAGCCCCGAAGCACGCATACCCCTATTTCGACAATTTTTCGTGTGCTATACAAACCATTTTTTGAGTGATTCGGATCCCAACGTCAAAACTGCCAAATGTTTTTGTGGACGTCCGTCCACACCTTGGTTATGCATCCGGTTAGCCCTCACGGCCATTCCGACCCATTTTCAAGGTCAAAATAGCCCCGAAGCGCGCATACCCCCATCGACTATTTTTTTGTGTGCTATAGCAAACCATTTTTTGGGTGAGTCAGGCTAACGACATTCAAAACTGCCAAAATGTTTTGCTGGGTCCATCAAGCTCTTGGCTAGCATACGGTGGCCTCACGGCCATTTCGACCCATTTTCAAGGTCAAAATATCTCCGAAGCGCGCATACCCCCATTTCGATGATTTTTTAGGTGCTATAGCAAACCATTTTTTGGGTGATCCGGATCCCGACGTCAAAACTGCCAAAATATTTTGTGGACGTCCATCAATATCTTGTCTATGCATCCGATTGGACCTCACGGCCATTCCGACCCATATTGAAGGTCAAAATAGCCCCGAAGCGCGCATACCCCCATTTCGATGATTTTTCGTGTGCTATAGCAAACCATTTTTTGGGTGATCTGGATTCCGACGTCAAAATTGCCAAAAGTTTTTGTGGACGTCCGTCAAGACCTTGGCTATGCATCCGATTGGCCCTCACGGCCATTCCGACCCATTTTTGAAGGTCAAAATAGCACCGAAGTGCTCATACCACCATTTCGATGATTTTTTGTGTGCTATATCAAATCATTTTTTGGGTGATCCGGATCCCGACGTCAAAACTGCCAAAAGTTTTTGTGGACGTCCGTCAAGACCTTGGCTATGCATCCGGTTGGTCCTCACGGTCATTCCGACCCATTTTTGAAGGTCAAAATATCCCCGAAGCGAGCATACCCCCATTTTGACGATTTTTCGTGTGCTATAGCAAATAATTTTTTGGGTGATCCGGATCCTGACGTCAAAACTGCCAAAATTTTTTGTAGACGTCCGTCAAGACCTTGGCTATGCATCTGGTTGGCCCTCACGGCCATCCCGACCCATTTTTAATGTCAAAATAGCCCCGAAGCGCGCATACCCCTATTTCGATGATTTTTCGTGTGCTATACCAAACTATTTTTTGGGTGATCCGGATCCCGACGTCAAAACTGTCAACTTTTTTTGTGGACGTCCGTCAAGACCTTGGATATGCATCCGGTTGGCCCTCGCGGCCATTCGAACCCATTTTCAAGATCAAAATAGCCCCGAAGCGCGCATACCATTTTGACGATTTTTCGTTGCTATAGCAAACCATTTTTTGGGTGATCCGAATACCGACGTCAAAACTGCTAAAAACTTTTGTGGACGTCCGTCAAGACCTTGGCTATGCATCCGGCTGGCCCTCATGGCCATTCTGATCCATTTCAACATCAAAATAGCCCCAAAGCGCGTATACCCCCATTTATAATTTTTCTTGTGCTATAGCAAACCATTTTTTGGGTGATCCAGATCCCGACGTCAAAATTGCCAAAAGAATTTGTGGACGTCCGTTAAGACCTTGGCTATGCATTCGGTTGGCCCTCACAGCCATTCCGATCTATTTTCAAGGTCAAAATAGCCCCGAAGCGCGCATACCCCATTTTAACGATTTTTCGTGTGATATAGCAAATCATTTTTTGGGTGATTCGGATCCCGACATTAAAACTGTCAAATTTTTTTGTGGACGTCCATCAAGAGCTTGGATATGCATCCGGTTGACCCTCACGGCCATTCAGACCCATTTTCAAGGTCAAAATAGCCCCGAAGCGCGCATACCCCTATTTCGACGATTTTTCGTGTGCTATAGCAAACCATTTTTTGGGTGATCCAGATCCCGACGTTAAAACTGCCAAAAATTTTTGTGGACGTCCGTTAAGACCTTGGCTATGCATCCGGTTGGCCCTCACAGCCATTCCGATCCATTTTCAAGGTCAAAATAGCCCCGAAGCGCGCATACCCCCCATTTCGATGATTTTTCGTGTGCTATAGCAAACCATTTTTTGGGTGATCCGGATCCCGACGTCAAAACTGCTAAAAATTTTTGTGGACGTCCGTCAAGACCTTGGCTATGCATCCGGTTGGCTCACGGCCATTCCGATCCATTTTCAAGGTGAAAATAGCCCCGAAGCGCATACCCCCATTTCGACGATTTTTCGTGTGCTATAGCAAACCATTTTTTTGGTGATCCGGATCCCGACGTCAAAACTGCCAAAATTTTTTGTGGACGTCCGTCAAGACCTTGGCTATGCATCCGGTTGGCCCTCACGGCCATTTCGACCCATTTTCAAGGTCAAAGTAGCCTCGAAGCGCATACCCCCATTTCGATGATTTTTCGTGTGCTATAGCAAACCATTTTTTGGGTGATCCGGATCCCGACGTCAAAACTACCAAAAATTCCTGTGGACGTCCGTCAAGACCTTGGCTATGCATCCGGTTGGCCCTCACGGCCATTCCGACCCATTTTCAAGTTCAAAATAACCCCGAAGCGTGCATACCCCCATTTCAACGATTTTTCGTGTGCTATAGCAAACCATCTTTTGGGTGATCCGGATCCCGACGTCAAAACTGCCAAAAATTTTTGTGGACGTCCGTCAAGACCTTGGCTTTGCATCCGGTTGGCCCTCACGGTCATTCCGACCCATTTTCAAGGTCAAAATAGCCCCGAAGCGCGCATATCCCCATTTCGATGATTTTTCGTGTGCTATAGCAAAACATTTTTTGGGTGATCCGGATCCTGACGTCAAAATTACCAAGTTTTTTTGTGGACGTCCGTCAAGACCTTGTCTATGCATCCGATTGGCCCTCACGGCCATTTCGACCCATTTTCAAGGTTAAAATAGCCCCGAATCGCGCTATATTTGTTGGATTTATGCATGCTCACAATTTTAATATTTGTGCAACAGGGTAATGTTCCTTTTCCCATATAAATTAATAAAATAAAAATATATTCACCTTTAATATGTCACTATTATGTGACTCAATTTTTTTTAATAGCCAGAAAGCATGAGCTGATAAATTTAATTAATCAACAAATATCATATGTAGTAGTTGTCATTCCTTATAATTCAAGTAACTATATTTTACACAAATAATTTAGTACATGACTAGCCAACACTTGCCTGGTGGTCATAATTATGATCTACGATTACTCCGACTTTTTAAAAACGTATAGAATGTGTGTTAAACTTTTTTAAAATAGTGCAATTTTAAAAAAAATTCTACATGAATGCAGTTATAATTTTCAAGAGTGTGCAATATAAGATTATTATTTTTAGTAGTGTAATTCTTCTGATTGACCCAAAACTGACAATATTATATCATATACAAGTCAAATTGAATTAAGCTCGAATTGAACTAATAATGAATGAATCGATAACAACTTAGCTAAACTTAAGTGAATTGTATATATTTCCATGATATAATTTTAATGTCTTTATACTATATAGTTCCAGACAATTCACTTATCCAACCGTAAATTAAGTCACCTTTGATTGAGTAATATTTTTATAGGAACTTTTGATTTATCACTTGTCTACACTACCAATTTGATCATGATTTCTAGAATCATGCCAATAGTAGTAATGAGCCTGCTAGTTATTTTTTTCCAAGTTCAAATTCATACGGATTATTTATTTCAGTTCAATATATATTTATGTTTCATCCCCTTACTTGTTAGGTGCATTATTTCTTTATAAACTTATTAGTTTAGAAGTCTGTCAATCTTTCTCAATGACTTGTCGATCGGACTCCAAAATCACATACAACCCCTTTGCCTTAGGAGCTCATCAATGTCCTTGATAGTCACTCCATCATAATCATCATCATCGTCGTGTAGGAGTCTTGCTTTTACACCATATTTAATTGGAGAACTACATAATTTGGCATACTTCATAATCACTTATACTATCTTTACCTATATATACTTTCAAAATACCACGTATTTAACACTAATTTAGAGTTTTCTATCTCATATTGAACAAAACACACTTAGATACATATATTTTTGCTATCTTACATTAAAAGTTAAAACAACAAAGAGAGATGACCGAGATGGCTATTGAGATTTGTTATATATCCCTGATACATGTGAATCTATTTGAATGTAATGTATTCCAAATGTATATGAAAATATCAAAATTTGATAAGATATGTAATATTGTCAACTATAGCATATCTAAGTAATTAGCTCTTAAACGCATGTCACATATTGGCCAATATTATTGGGCTCTTATGTTACATCTTCATTACAAAGTAGAGATAATATGGTCAAGCCCAAGCCCAATAATCCTCTAATTTTTGGGAATTCGCCTGTATTTATTTCTCTTTACATCACCTTTCAAACAACTCAAAAATGGAGGCTGTTACTGACAAACCAAAACTATCAATCGATTCCGATTCCGTTTCTGATTCCGATTTACTGTATTCAGAAATTGACAGAGTTTTCGGCATCATTAATCGCCCAAAACTTCCATCAATCGTCGGCGGATCTAATTCCTTCATCCACGACATGCTGTCGGATCCGGTTCAGTATGAGGTTCCTCATCGCTTCGGCTTCAAATGGTTCGATGATTTCGACCCAGATCTGAATGGATGCCTGGCTAAACGAATCGATGAGATTATAGGCTTCGATGAAGGTGTGTTTTCCTTTTGGAGCTTCGGGTTGAATGTACCGGAAGAAGTGAAAGAGATAAAGGAAAACCCGAAGTATCTAACGGAGAAACAGATGTGGAAGATCCAACGAGTTGAGGCTATGGAAGCATACCGACGACGACGTCGCCGGGAAACATCAAGATTCCGGCGACCCAAATTTGGTAAAGATAAGTTGTGTTACCGAACTTGAAGATTGTGATAATTTTTTATTTGCAGCTCTTCAAAAGTTCAGCTCGTAACACTGTTTGCAGGGTTTTGAATAATGTATTACTCCTATGTTTTACGTATCGTGTGAATAATGTATTGTGTTATGTTGTATTTTAATATATCGTATAGTTTTGTATTTTGTATTAATGAATAAAAGTGTTTGTGATACTTGTATCGTTCTTCATAATAAGTTGGATGATTTAGTGATTTTATGAGTATAAAATGTAACAATGAGATCACACCAATTCTATTAAATCACAGTCATATTTATATTTAAATACTATAGTAACCACGGATTTTTTATGAGTTTTGTTAATTATCAATATAGAAAGAACTCATAAACATTATACTATCTGTAAATAATTTCATGTTATAATAAGTAATGAATTAACCAAACACATAAAAGGTCTATAATTTGAGTGTAAGCATAACGCAAAATACTTTCATACCAAAATACTTGGGATAATCATGAATTAAAGGAGCTAGCGTTAGTAAGCTCTTTGAACAATTATACTAGTGAATATATCTTATACATTCTTCGTTCAACAATATATTGATAACTATATTCTTGGAGTACAATATATTCAAGTGATAACGAGATCCAAGAAGAATTGAAAGAGGAAAAGACAAATCATTAATTTTAACCACTAACAAAGATTACTTTAGAACTACCATTAATTATAGAGATCAAAATATTTAAAATATATTTAAATTTAATGAAAAATTATTAATTTTACTTGTGAACTATTGATAACTTTGAAAATATCATTTTACTTGATTAACAAAACTTAGATACAATTCGAATCTACCACATAATATAAAAGTGGTCTCACATTCTTGTACTGGAGCATAAGACTCTAAATAAAAAATTAAAACGCGTGAAAAATGCTCTTAAACTCAAAAAAGAATAATTAGTAATATAATTCACTCTTATTATAAGATCAAAAATCTATTAAAGATTATAATTATTTATGTTACTTCTCTAAAAATTATACTTATACCTAAAAATTATCCTTATATTATTTAACTCTCAAAATCCGAACACGACCGTAAAAGTAGTATTCTATTGCCAATGCCTCAGTTTTTTAGCGCATGATCCCGAAAGAACCCATGCGGCCACCCTCAAACACTATTTCATATTCCAATTTAAACAAATATATATTCATAAAACAAATATTTTGTTTTTACATGGTTAGTATAATCTTAGAAATAAGTGCTCTTCAATCATGCTACAAATTAATAATTATTCCCTCTATTTATTTATTTTTAAAAATTTTGGCCCTATTGATTTGATAGTTGACATTATCCAAAAATTATTTATTAGAAACTTGTATTATTAATTTATTTTATATATATTGAAAATCTAATCTAAAGCGATTTGTATTTTACATAGTTGCTTAATGATAAGAGTAATATTGAAATAGTAAATTACCTAATTTTTTATATAAATATAACACTCCACACACATTTAAGATGATATATATCAAGTTATAAACATATTTTTTCAAAATAAACTACTTATAGCATATTATTTTCGAATTATAGTATATCATGAAAAAATAAATTTAAAAATATAATATAATTAAATAATTAATTTATTTAAATAATTACCTTTATTTATTCAATTACCTTTTTTAAACCAAACTATTTAATTACATTAAATTTTTCAGTTACCTTTTTAAAACCAAACTCATTAATTTTGTACTGATACAGTTACCTTTTAAATTACATTTTAAAGTTTTAACAATTTAAAATAAAACAAATTATTATTAATTAAATTAAACATTATGTAGTTACCTTTTTTAAGACAATTACAAAGTAATAGGGATTTGATGACACCCTAATAACTACCCACCACCATCTAAACCAATACAAGATAATTATTCCCTCATTACACTCAACCCACACACGCTTATACGCCTGAATATTATCAACAGCTTTTCTCGCCGGAACCGCCACATGCATAAAGATTCATCTTCCCCAAATACACTAATTTTTCCCCAAATCTTCTACCCACATCTTCACAAAATCGACTGTTTTTTTACCAAAATCTTTCACATTTTCAATCACATATCAGTTCATCCCCCAAATTAAACCTTCATACTTAGCATGTACAATGTCGAAGAGAGGTAGTGAAACCCCACGCAAAAGTAGGAGATTGAACGATGAGTTAAGTTCTGAGGATTTTCATGCTCCATCTTTCAACATTTTGTCACAATCTCAAACAAAAACATCAACTGCAAAAGTCAAGTCTAGGTTAGAAAAATCAAAAATGAAAAAACAAACAAACAAAGAGGCAAAGGAAAGCAGGAAGAAGAGAAAAGGAAAAGAAAAACAAACATTCTCTGAATCTGAGAAAGAGGAAAAGAAAAGAGGGAAGAAGAGAAAAGGAAAAGAAATTCAATATTCATCAGATCCTGATTCTGATTTTGTTGATGAGTTCATAAATTCAAAATCAAAAAAAACAAGAGGTACTGAAATTGGTATGTCAAATGTTCAAGCAACAAATAAACCAAAAAAAGTTATAAAGGTTAGTACAAGATTTTTTTGGGGTTTTGAATTAAAAATTTCTGTTTAATTTTGTTTTAATTTTGATTTTTATTTGTCAGTAGAATAGTACATGATTTCTGATGTGTTATTTTGTGTATGAAATATTTTTTCTTTTTTAATTGTAAGAGTGTATGACTTAATGTATGAAGTTTGTATGATATCTGTATGAAATGCTACTTTGTTTTATTACACTATCAATGTATGAAAAATGTATCAATGTTGTATGTTGTATATTTTTGACTACTACCATACATATTAAAATAAATTGTTTATGCTTTGATTTTGTGTATTAATTTTGAATGAATTGTGTATGCATTAATGTATTAAGTTGTATGATATGTGTATGAATTGCTATATTGTTTTATTACACTATCAATGTATGAATATTGTATCAATGTTGTATGTTGTATATTTTATAACTATTACCATACATATTAAAACTCAATAGTTTTATGCTTTGATTTTGTGTATTATATTTGAATGAATTGTGTATGAACTGATGTACATTTTTTGTATGCTTAATGTATGAGTTGAATTGAATGTCCATTCAATACAAAAGTTTATTTTATGATTGTATATGATATTATATAGTATGATAAACGTATTAATTTAATTTTAACAATTTTTTAGGAGAAGAAGACACAAAAACATTTGTCTTCATGCATCAACATGAATGTGTTTGCGGATCTGTTGACCTTTCTAGGTCAAGATAAGTTTCAACAATTCTCACAACAAACCCCGTTTGGATTTTTTTATAATTTGCATAACATAAAAATCCAATGTCAATTATTAAGACATATATTTCTTCTTGAAAATGAAAATGTCAGGGATGACATGTTTGTTATAAATGTAAATGGTAAAGATTTACATTTTGGGTTAAAAGAGTTTGTTGCTATAATCGGTCTGAAATGTGGACCTATTTCTGATTTTGTATCTGACCCATCTGTTTCAAACAGACTTATTGCTGAAAATTTTGGGGATTTTGATAAAGTACCCAAGTCAAATTTTTATCATAAGTTTAAATTGCAGAACTTTTGGGAAGAAGATGACCGTTTAAAAATCGGGATCTTGTATTTTATTTCTTCTTTTCTGACTGCATCAGACCCTTCAAAAACAACAATTTCAAAATTGTATTTTGATTTGGTCAAATCTGGACAGTATGCCACATTTCCTTGGGCAAATGAGTGTTTTAATTTAACACTCAAAGCATGCAGTCAAAAATTTTAAAAAGATCCATCGTCATTCAAATTCAGTCAGTTCCACATAACATTGCAGATATGGTTTTATGAATGTTGTCATCCAGTTGACAACACAATTGCTATACATGCTTCAAATCGCACACCGAGAATCCTGAACTGAAAGACAACTAATGACGTCATTTATTTTGACGATTTGAAGAAAACAATTTTCAGAACACATGGCAATCAGGTATTTTCCAGAGAATGTTATTATATTCATTATAAATAAATATACATTTTAATTTTCTTATTTGCTGCAGCATAAATTCAGAAATATGATTTTTTCTGAAGAAGAGTTAAATCTCATGGACGACACCATTTTAAATCAGTCCAGCAGCCACCATGATTCGGAAGATCACATATCGTCAGAAAATCATGGCGTTGATAGTGAAAAAAAATTTGAAGCATTGAAAGCTGAGATTGCAGAGGTACAAGTACAAATTTTAAATTTAAATATTTTTTTTTAAAATTATAATATATGTATCAAAAACTTATTATTTTTAATTAACAGGTTAAAGCAGAATTGAAAGAACTCAAATTCACTGTAATTTTCAATATATTTTTAAAGAAATAATATAATTACTATACAATTTATTTTCTTTTTAAATTTATTTTACACAACGATAAGGTTGACAAGCACATGGCTGATATCAAGAGTTATGTCGATAACTCGACCAAACTGATAATTCAAGAGATTAGATTGTCAAGAGGAGAACAAATACCGGAAGAACAACCAGAGGTATTAATATTTGTATATTTTGTGTATGAATATTGTTTGATATCAATATAAGTTGAAGTTTTATAATAGTTGTATATATATTTGTATCTAATATGTATGAAATTGATATTATTATATATGCTTGAATTATGTATAAATGTTTGTATTAATCATGTATGAATTTGTATTTGAAAATATGTATGATTAATGAAAAAATGTTATATTAAACATGCAAGTTTTTTTGGTTTGAAATCTGTTAATTTATTTCATACAAATAAATCAGAATACATTAATATCTAACAATATTCATATTATCTGAAAATAATTTTCAGGACAACGCCAATCAACATGCTGCACAATCTGATAAAGGTCCAACAGCTATGCCTACTGTTTCACTTGAAGAACAAGTCCAAATGTCAAACACATCTGGTACGATATATTCATTATTATCACATTTATCTTAATTTAATTTTTTTTTATATAACGATTTATTTTTTATGTACATGAAGCTCAAAAGTCAACTGATGGTTGTTTCAACGTTGACGTACCTAGAACGTCAACATCAAAACCAACAACATTGGACGATTATCCTGATTTTACTATGACACAAATCATCGCACTTGATCCAATTCTTAATGCTACCATGACTCCAAATGTGCAAACAAGACATAAGAATCCAGGGAAATACGAATTTTCTCCTTATATCAGAATGTCGGAAGGGGAAAGTAGTTCAAATAGAGTACCTATATTCTTTCCAATCAAACATCCATTCCAAAATCACAATGGTTTTGATGTTCAAGATGACATGATTGAGGAGTTCAATAAATGGGTTTTCAAAGATGTGTCAAGCAGGCGTGGCAGGTATAAACGCTGATAAACAAAATTATTTTATTTAATTTCACAAATTAACACTTTATATAATACTTATTTATATATATACAGGAAAGCAGCATATTCCAAGGTTAAAAATACATTTCATCCTCAAATGGACTTTGGCGTTGTCAAAATAGCATAAAAGGATTTTTTCCACAAAATGAGTCAACCGGGCAGACCTTGGGAAGATGGGGTAAGACATAATTTGACTCAATTTTTCTCATTTGGGTTTGCAGTGATGTACATATGATTATTGTTGTATGAAATATGTGTGAATTGTGTATGAAACATTTGGATATTTTTAAATGTATAATTTGTGTATGAGGTATCCACTATGTTTTTTTTATGTTTTTTTTTTGTAACAGCATATAAATACAATAATGTATTAACTCCAAAAAAAGGCAAAATACTCTGAGACAGTCACTTCTTACAGTACTGTTGATTGTTGGTTTATGGCGTGGATTGATAACATTGAGAAACAGTGGAGACAGGCAGAATGTGACATGAGATGCATTTCCCCGGACCATGATGTTGGACAGTGCATTAGAGGATTCAAGCTGCTTGCTAACATTCCTTGGGATAGAGTTGATGAAGTAATCATCCCAGTCAACATCAGCGACAAGTTCCATTGGTTCCTTGTTGTATTCCGGATCAAACGTAGATGTCTATACGTATATGATTCGATGATGGGAGGATCTGTTCACTCCAGAAAAGTTAAAGAAGCTGTTGATAAACTTGCAACCATGATTCCATTATTTCTGACGAGCACAGGGTTTTATGGCAAAAGGCTTGATTTGTATGCGAATAACCTCCCTGATTATCAACAGAAGTCTCATTCCGAACCTCTCAGTATCAAGCATGTGACAGATGTTATTCAACAAGAAGACTGTTCCAAGTATGTACACTTGTTATATTATATTTTCTTTATCTTAAATTACATTGCTTTATAGTCATTAATTTCTTTTTCTAATTTCAAATTTTTTACAGTGATTGTGGTCTATACACATCTCTGTTTGCCGAGTACATGAGCAATGGTGTTTTTGATATATCTGATATTGATATTGATTCAAAATATCATCGTCAAAGATATGGTACATTACTTTGGCATTATGCAAAATCAAAGAATGATGAGGGCGCAATAAGTGAAAGTGAAGTTACGGGAACAGTTGCTAGCAAGAAGGGTGGACCTCGAACTCCTAAAGAACAAGTTATGGACACCACCAATTATCCTATTCCAAAACGCCGTAATAGGAATTAGAAATCTTCATTGCAGCTTGTACATTTTTTTGAATGACATGTTTTTTTAACTTCTGAACTAGTTATGTTTCTTCCAGTGTTTTATTATTAATACTGATTGTTTTATATAAATTATCAATGAATATTAGTAATTATTAAATGTGTCTCACTTTTGAATAAAATTTGAATTGTACATGCTAATATAGGAAAACTATATGAATAATGTATGAACATTGTTTAAATTATGAATATCATATTATAATTTCATATGTACAACAGAAACAAATGTTATATATGGCAGTCTGATTCACCATATATTTATACTTATTAATTGTATATGATCTCTGTATGAATTTCACTTTCAATATGTAATGTAATTTTTTGTATTTTTAATGTATGAAAATTGTATAGATAAATACTGTCATATGATTATACCTTAGTAAATGTGTATAAATTTTGTATAAATTTATCATATGATATGCAATAATTTTTAAATTGTATGAATACTTTATGAAGATTATATGACTTATGAATTCTATATTATATTTTTATACACAAAACAGAAACATATGTTATATATATTTCTTTGTATGAATATTGTCTTAACATTGTATGAATTATACCGTATTATAATTTGATATGTATAACATAAACAAACTTTATTATACAAATTACAATATGACAATATCATTCAAATGTATAAATATACCTTAGTAAATGTGTATGAATTTTGTATAAATTTTTTTATGTATTCATACTGTATGAAGATTATATGACTTATTAATGGTATATTTATACTTTCATATACAAAAACATAAACTAATGATATATGTATGAACATGTGTATGTACACTGTATGAACATTGTATGAAAAATATTACGCTTCATTCAATAAAACAAAAACATGTGTATAATAATCGTAATACTCAAAAACACAGATGTAACAGTAGAAAATCATTGTTTTTGCACAGGATAATTTGAACATGTCTTCCTATTGTGTCCAACTTGATGACATCTACTGCATGTGATTTTTGTCCTCTTGAATTTCACATCAGCAAATCCCTTCCAGCGTTCAAATTTGGGTTTTCCCGCTGATCTTTTTGGACCGGGTGACATCATTTTAGGCTCTGAAATATAACTTGGTATATCCCATGTACTCTCGTATGGGATAGGCTCGACAGGAATGGCATAAGCATCTCTGAAATTCTTGAGGCTATAAAAAGCAGAACAGAAATCTGCTTCATGTAACTTCCTGTATCTGAGAACTGTAATAGTATGACCACATGGTATCTCATAATGTTGGAATCTCCCGCAACTACACATCCTTGTGTTCAAGTTTACTATGTACTTTTTTGCTCCTTCAGCTACAGCATGTAGATCAACAGTTGAAGGTATCACCTATTTTAAAAATAAAAATGTTATTTTTATGTTATAAATACCACTAAATATTGTGAAGAAAAATACAATATAGTGAAACACATACCCTCATATTGCAAGACAACGCAATACTTTTCTGTAGATAAATATCATATTTTTTAGTCAGATCAGATGTTGTCTTATCAGCCTCCTCATTGTGCTTGTGAATCCACCTCTGAATTGTTACCCTCATAAATTCAAGAAGTGAAATTACCGGTAACCTCCTTGCTAACCTGTTAACATTGTTCAATGACTCCGCGATATTTGAAGTCATGGTCCATGTGCGCTTACAATTCGAGTAAGCTCTTGACCATTTGCTATAACCAATATCAAACAAGTATGGTCGTATGCGCGTATCTATCTGATCTATTCTTCCCATAATTGTCTCAAACTGTTGTTTTGTATAAGCTTTAGCCAATGTAAAAAACAGAATCTTCAAATCTTCAGTATTTCTATTGAAATTCTTCAACACATTGACTGACAGATGCCATATGCATGCATATTGTTCTGATTCAGGATATACAGTAGCAGTCCCTTTCCATATGCTTTCATTTCGATCAGACATAAAACACATGTTTTGTCTAACTCCATATGCTTCCTTAAACTGTTCAAAGAACCAAGTCCATGAAGCATCATTTTCGGAATCTACTATCGCATACGCCAACGGAAGTATATAACCTGATCAAATTTTTAAAAAAAAAATCATACAAATTAGAAATACAATGTATAACTTATTTTATTTTATTATATAATCAGAAAATTAAATAGGATTAAAATTTACCTCCCGGATCCATTGTGCTGGCAGTTAACATTGTACCACCATATGAACATTTTAATCCCGCCCCATCAACAACTACAATTGGCCTACAATATTCCCAACCCCTAATACAAGCTTCTAACGCAACAAATGCGTATAAAAATTTATCACCTTCTTTCCTTTTAATTTTCAAAATGGATCCTGGATATGTTTGCTCCAAAATGTAAAAATAACCTGAAACATAACAGTCCAATTCATACCAAAAGTATACATAGTTTATACATAAAGTATACACGAAAACAGAACAGTCCATTTCAGTAGGTAATCTTTAAGTTCATTCTAAATCAAAATTACCAGGTAATCTTGCATATGAATCTGCTGGATCTCCGCGCACCAACTTTATCGCTTTTTCTTTAGCTCTCCATGCCTGTATGTACGTCAATGAAACGCCATGCAATTTCAACATATCATCAGCTATATCTTTTGGAGTATCTACAGTAGATGGATCAATATACTTCTCCGTTATCAAGACAGCTACAACGTCAGTTATCCCCTGACGTCTGGCATAAACTCTTTCTCTAACAGAACAAGTGTGCTGAGCTATATACTTTCTCACTTTGAATAAATTTGATTTATTCAAACTAGATGCCCTCATCATCCAAGAACAAGTCTTAGAAATACAATTCAAGTGATAACTGTTTCAAAATTGAGAAAATATACATTACAATTATATACAGTGAAACAAATCACATAAAAAAAATAACTTAAAAAAAGTTGTGTACACTTACTTAGATGCATTACACCGCGCAACACGAAAACTGAATTTTTCAACAAGGCCTACATGCCTCATAACCTCCTTCAGTGTTTCTCTATTGTTATAAATCTGATTATCAGCTACAAATAAGTTGGAAAGGTCACATATTACATCATTATCTATTTCACTATTATCATTTACAACTCCGTCTAAATTCATTCCGATCAAACGGATAGAATTATTAGAGTATAAATCAATGTTAGTCTGTGATAATCTAACATCAGAATTCACTCTATCAGTAATAACAACTACATGACCTTCGTTATACATCTCACGATCTTTCAAAGTGATGCATAATGGATATTTTGTAAAAAAATCCAAATGCACCCTCATCTGACCTAGAAAAACCTTTACCCCAACATCATTATGAATTTTAATTGGTGGACACATATCGCTAACAATATACTTTATCTCAATAGAATTTATATTTTCTTCTATATTAAGTTGAGTTATTATAGCATTAACTAAACCAATATAAAGAGTAGAAGTATCATATAATATGCCCTCCATCTCAAAGTCGACGTATTTTCCTGTTTCACAACATTAAAATTATTTTTAGTGAACCACACTATAAAATTGCAAAAAAACATCATACAAAATTCATACACAGTTAATCCATGTTTCATACACAATTAATACAAGTTTCTTTAAACATTCATACACAATTAATCCAATATTCATACAACTTTCATATACATTTAAAACATCAATCACTGATATATACAATCAAAAAATGGACTTTCAAACATAATTGCTACAAGTTATTTAAAAAATGTCATACACAATTAGTACAGTTTTCATATTTCATTAATACACAAAAATATATCACCTGACAATTTAAATATAATCTGAACAGTTTTTAACCATTAAATACAAATTTCAGATAATTTTCAAGCAATATTCATATAATTTTCAGACATTATTCATATTTTTTTCATACTTCAACTGCACAATGAATTCTACCAATTTATTCCTTTTCCAATCAATTAACAATCTGTACATTTTTATATTTTCTTACTAAATCAATTAACACACAAATATTTATTTTTATTACAAATCAAACACATTTACCATTACTTAATGTTTTTCATAATATCCTATACGCATAATAACTGTATCATAAAAAAAATTGAAATCAGCATTTAAGATCTAACAGTAATAAAAAAATGAATTTTTCTATATATGTCAAATACAACAAATATAACAACAACAAATCATTTATAATAAAAATAAACCATTCATAATTAAAACTAGCCTGATGAACTCCACTTGCCACCATGTTTAATTAATATTGACACAATATTCTCCATCAAATCAAATATAATCTTTTCCAACGCCAAAATTTTAGAAATTTCAAATAAAACACAAAAAATAAAATTCTTCAAGTATCAAAATAATCCTAAAATTCTGGAAAACAACAAGACCTATACGTTTAAGGAATAAAATCACACATTAGAGTATTTTAAGCAATTAAATCATCAGTTATTATCATTTAAAACTAATTAGAGATTTTTATGGTAACTATCTAATCTTAAAAAAATTCAAATCCCTTAAAAAGTGCAAATTAGTTATCACTAATTAATAATTAAATTTTCACGTATGCCGTTTTCTATTATTAATTTTACCGTTTTAATTTTATTTTATTTTTAATTTAATTACCTCTTTTTAAGAATTTAAAATTAACATTATATTTTTAAAAAAAATGCTATATCTTGATATATTAAATGTTGTACAATGAAAATCAAACTCTTATGCCATAACTTGAGAATATGACTATATAAAATGCCATATACCTAATTTACACATTTTTTATTATGCTGGAGCTAGGGAAATTCAAACCTCTTTCGACAGAAAATTAAAATAGAAATTGCCAATGAGTTGTTTTTTGTTGCTAAAATATCCCTAAATAACTTGAAATTAACACAAAAATTTCTATAACAACGGATTTTTATTATTAACTGACGATAGATGTGACGATAGATGTCAACTGTTACCAATTTATTTTAGTATAAATATCAAATTCTACTGACTTTTTCATGTGTTTATTTTTTATATATATTAAATCTAAAAAAAAATTCAAATTAATTTAACACTGATCAGAAAGTTACAAATTAAAAGAAATTTAGATATATAATTTCATATAGCAATACGAAATCATATATATGACTGTTTTAGTATGAAAAAAAAAAAAGGAATGTTTGTTGTGTTCTGTGCATGCTCAGTATTTAAATATTTGTGTTTTTATCCCGTATTTAAATATTTGTGTCTTTATCCCATGCAACATAAAATAAATAGTATTAAAAAAATTTTAAAAATGAACCTAAATCCTATATGACTCATATTTTTACTAGACTAGAGTCACTAGACACCATGAGCTGACAAAATTAATTAAAAAAGATGCATTTACGTATATTATATGTATATATATAGTCCTTCTACCTTATATCAAGACGACAATAATACTGACACATGAATTTAACTATGGAAACTGTCTACACACAACATTTTTTTTGGTAACATATAAATGATGATCCTGTATTGGAAAGCATGATAACTATGTTTTTAATTTGTAGTAGTTTTCTTTTTTTTAGAGGTGTTAAATGAATGGATTAAATTAATTTAAAATATATCAAATTAAATTAAGTTAAAATAAACTGTAATAATAACTCATATAAACTTAAACGAATTATGTATATTCTCGCTATCTAGTTTTACCACTTTATTACTCTATAATTATAACAGTCGATATAATTCTCCAACAAATTCCACACAATTCACTTATCCAACCGTAAGATAAGTCAGTTTTGAATGTGTAATATTTTTATGGGCAATTATAGAAATCACATACTTTTAAGGTAAAATTATAATCTATCCGTTAAAAGTTTATAATTACAGAAATTTTATCAAACAGATAAAATAATATAAGCGGTGATAAAATAAAAAGAGGGTCGAAAAATTAATGGAGGGTTGAACACATTAAGACATTTTTGACTTAAGAGAAAAATGAGAAATTTTGAAAATTTGTAAAATTTATAGGAGATAATGGTAATAAGTAAATTAAAAGGTGGGATTTCTATTATTTGCGACCGTTGATTTATCATATGTCTACATAACCAATTGATCATAATTTCTGGCGAATTATACATCTACAAACGTGACTAATTATACAAATTCGAAGTGAATCCGCGTAATTAATGTATAGTGTTAGTTCCTAATAAATATTATAGCAAAATATAGCTATGATGAGTAATTAAATAATATTAGTTTGTTCAACCAGATAATTTTTCCATTTATATTGGTGTGAGACATTTTAATTAACACCAACAAGTGGCTATTTCTTTCAACTTTACAGTTTATTTTTGTACATGGGCTTATCTTTTGGGCTAAATAATTAACACCATTGGGCTAAAGTCCACTTCCCTTATCGTATGATTCTGCCCGACTATTCTATTTCATTCATTCTCCATTCCATCTACTCCAGGAACCCATACTCTAACGATTCATTTACGTATGATATTTTTTGCGAATCTAATATCAATAAGCTATGATCATTAGTTCTTTCTTTCCGTTCCTAAAAAGAACAGTTGGCTGATCGGTGTCTTGCCCAAACCCGGACTGGACACCTATCAGCCCAATATCAATACAGTCTTCTTCACAAAGTAAGTTGACAGATAATGGGCCAGGCCCAATATTCCTC
The DNA here is from genome assembly GCA_016801875.1 of Solanum sitiens. NCBI lineage: Eukaryota > Viridiplantae > Streptophyta > Magnoliopsida > Solanales > Solanaceae > Solanum > Solanum sitiens. The sequence goes on along the minus strand of JABWTJ010000733.1, from coordinate 317,886 downwards.
AATTCTTTATTGGACAATTTTTATATATAGCAAACATAAAAGGGAAACTTACATAACTATACTATAATTAAAAAATATTTATCATTATAACAATAATATTTCTTTTTCACTTGATCGTTTTTAATTCATTTATAATACAAGTTTAATTCATATTACAAAGAACAATTTTTTATTCATATACTATACAAATTTTAATGATAGTAATTCATTTATCACACATTTTAATACACTTATCATATAATGTGTCAAATTTTTACCAAACAAACATAATATATTTTAGAAAACAATTATAATTCATATATATTGCATACATAATTCACTTTTAATACACATATTTAACATAGTATTGCTATAAATGGTACAAAATAAAACGTATTGCTAAAATCTGTAATTATTTATTAAAATATACCAATTTATAAAAATTTTCCAACATAAAATTCATATTTATATGCTATAACAAAGTTAGCATAATTACGCTTCATAACAAACTTATATATGTATAATTCGCTATACATATACAATTGAAGCGAATGTATAAAACGAGAAAGAGAGAAATTATATACAATTTGAATTGTATAAAACGGAAAAGTGAGAAAGGCAGAATTGAATTGTATAAAACGAGAAAGAGAGAAGTTATATAAAATTTGAATTTTTATAAAACGAGAAAGAGAGAAAGGCAAAAAGAGACTTGTGCCGGGAATATACAATTGAATCGATTTGTATAAGACGAGAAAGAGAAAAATTATATATAATTTGAATTTGTATAAAACGAGAAAGGCAAAGGAGACTTGGACAGGGAGATATTTGTATTGTATAATTATAAGTGTATAGGATGAAGATATATGTATTTGCATGAGTTTATACAATTTTCTCTCGCTTTATGCAATTAGAAGCACAATTTATACACTACAACTCTATTGTATAAAGCGAGAGATGTGAGCGGTAGGAAGCGAGAGAGAGAGGGAGAGTGGCGAGCAAGAATATGAGGGAGAAAGGGACTGACAAACAATTTACTATGGAACACAAATAAATCAAAAGATAGCTACTATATTTATTTTATGTTATTAATTTGTCATTCTATACAATTATCCCTTCTTTCTTTTATTACGTAGCACTTTGCACAAATGACCTCTTTTGAGGCCACTAATTTTATTCTATTCCTTTTTTAGGTCACTTGGGTTAAATTTTCTATGAGAATAAAAATTTATCCAAACTAAGCTAGCGTTTGGCCATAGATATTCAAATATTTTTGGCAAATATTATTTGGATAAAGATTTGGGTGAAATTTCACCATGTGTTTGGCCATAGAATTTGGGAAACATATTTCATTTTTTAAAGAAATATGATTTATACCCATAAGTTTTTAAAACTATCAAAACTAACCATAAATTTATATTACATAGCAAAATAGAAATCTCACGTAACAAGATTCATGACTTCCGTAACAAATCAACAAGCATCATTACAGTAAACATTTGTATAGTGAAAAGGTCTTGGTACAAATCATGATAATGAAAATACAATTAATATAAATTCGAAAAAAAATAGAAGAAAACAGAAGGAAATAAATATTGCAATCCCTGAAGAACCTATGCCTTATAATCTGAAAGAGTTCAAACTATTCTTTAATATAATCTTCCCATATTTTATGAACAATCTCTTCTCGATGAGCTTGCATTTCCCATATACAATTTTTTCGCAATTATAGAATCCTTTTTAGCTCTGACGTTTAGTTCTTCGTCAATGTGCTTGCTTATTGACTTATAATGCCAATTTCTATCATTTCTGTTGCAAATATTTATAGAAAATTGTCATTATTATGAAATAATAATATTTCATTTTACTTACTTCAATATTTCCTAATAAAACTTACTAACGACTTATTTTAATTTCTTAACAGAAATAATTTTAAATTTTTTACGTATTTTAATATGTTTACCCACCCGTTTATTATTTTACTTAACTTAATACTTTCTAATAAAACTTACTAATTACTTACTAAAGTATAAAATTGTTATTACTATTATTATTACTATTATTATTATTATCAAATGACAATGTTTCATTTTACTTACTTTAATATTTTCTAATAAACTTACTAATGGATTATTTTAATTCCATAATATAATTAATTATTAAATTTTAACTTATTTCATTATGTTTTTCGACCCCCTCTACAATTAATTATTTTACTTACTTCCATACTTTATAATAACATTAATTAAGTAAATAAACTCTACTCAAATTACTTAAATTAAGTTAATTTCATTGTCAATATATATAAATTTAAAGAAAAAAATTTAAGTCATGTTAAATATCTTAAATATTTCACAAATATTATTGGCCTCGTGCACATCACGAGCTATATTTTACTAGTATAATATAAAAGTATATTAATTGAGTTAGTTGGCATATGGGGAGCTAATTGAATTGGTTGGTGTCAATAAATAGATTGTTTTTGTAAAATATAAAAGTTAGGTGTAAAAATTAAATTTTAAAACTTCCCAAATAATGAAATTTGGCCCAAATACTAGTTTTTTCTAGTATTTGGGAATTTGGAAAATTTGCCAAAAAAGTTTGCCAAATAATGAGAAAGTGTATGGACAAACAAAATTTGCCAAGTTTTACTTGCAAAATCTATGCCAAACGGGCCCTAAATTCCAAGGTTTTAATTTAAGCCATTATATGAACAGAAACTGAATTTAAAAACAAGATTTAGAAAGGCCATACGGTGCAAATAATCCCTTCTATCTTTTGAGCTTTTCTTTGTTAAAATAGAATTTCATGAACATAAAATTTATTTAAACTTTACTTGAAACTTAATCCTTATCATTTCCTTCAAGTTTCTTCTATTTCTTCTTTTTTGGATATTTCTTATTCGAAATTCATTTGTCCGAGTCAATTTAGATGCAAATAAAGATAGGCTATTAAGTAGATAAAGTAATCTATCACCAAATAATATTCAAACTCAATATTCATATTTGAGACTTCTAATTAAGAGTAAAAATATCTATATTATTCTATGACACTTGTTCACGTGACATAGTCTTTCACGTGTAATATCATTTATCAATCTTGATAGTTCTTGCAAATAGAGGCGGAACTACAGTAGAATAGGGGGTGCTATTGAATGTCCCGGTGCTCAATATCGAGTTTAACTTATGTATACTAACTATTTATACTATTAAATTACGCATTTATATCAATTAAAATCGAAATTATATTTATGTAAATAAAGTCATAAGAAAATTATTAACAATAAACAGTCATCCAACATGGAAATACTTTAACAAAATTGTACTTTTTTTCTTTTTTTTCAACCAAAATAAGACCCACTGATGAAATTGTCTACTTGATGCCCCCCTTTATTTTTTGTTGTCATCCTATGTATTTATTGTGAGTTAAGACAAATGAATTGTGTGGTTGGTGTTATTGTTGTGGATGACAGCTAAAAGTGTTTAATTCATTCATGAAAAACAATGCACCCACTAAACATGATTCTTTTGATAACTTGAATTGGTTTTTTGGTTTTCATTTGACGTTAGTGTCCGCATTAAAGATAAATTAAATATGAGTTTGTGTCAGAAAATTTCACATTGAAATATAAAGAATTTCTTAACAAAGACGATTTTGTATTCAAGAAGATTCAAAGTCGAGATCATTAATTAAAGATGAAGGAATATTCACCATTCCTCAATCACTAGGAATTGTTGTTATCACACAATTTGATTTGTACAAGCAAGGCTGAAAAAGAGTCTATTCAAGAATTAAGTAGCTATTACTATCCGCGTGAATTGTAGTAAGACGATTCAAATTTTCTTCTTTCTGAATAAGATATATTTCCCTATTTTTATTGAAGTTGATGCTCCAAAAATTGATATGCAATAGATAAATTTAAATTTAGACGAATTCTAATATAAGCCTCACAAAGAATGGTCATTCCTAATGTAAATCATTCTTATTTTCTCTTCATCAATTCTGATTAATGAAAGTTACTAAATTATGTCAAATTCATTCATTCCATGTTAACTTTGTTTTTTTTCTCTAGAGGGTTGTCAATTTACGTTTTTCCACCCTTCTAAATTGAATTTCTTGATTTCGAGCTTCAGAATAAAATAAAATTTCAATATGGAGTTTTTTTTTTGTTCATAGCACTATTTTAGCTAATTATCCATTATTCGTTTATATATTATTCAATCTTACATATAAAATATTAAATCGTCATGTAATGACTACAATAACTACTTTAATCTAACATTTTTTCAAAAAAATTCAGTTCCCTCAAAATCATATGTCAGGACAAACATAATTTTATCTAATACTTTGTGATTTGTTTAAACCATGTCATAAAATTGGGATTAAATTTGGTCATTTAAAAACTAACTGCTGAGCTGTCTAACAAATTTTTAATTATGACAAAGGACCACAAATTTAATTAAATCAAATAAATTTGGTAGAATCACCAGCTAAGACAAAAATAACTCGACAACAAATACAATAATTGACGAAGAAAATCAGATTTAAAATATTCATAATGAGACATAAACAAATTTAAATGTAGAAAAATAATAATAGTAATGCTTACTAAACATTAATTTATCATCATTTTCAATAATTGTCGAAAATAATTAATTATATACAAAGAGATACAACAGACATGTGTTCATTGACCATTTTACCCTTTCTAGAATAACACAAGTCCTTGCCGCGTTTTCTCAATTTTTTGAACCGTCAAATTTCTCCTCGACAATAACGGCGTCTACGTCCCACCACGTGTCACCGTCAATTTTCTCTAACGGCGTTTTCACGTTTCTCAAATCACCGACCGTCAACTTCCCGGCGGGTTCATTTCTGACGTAAACTTTTCCGACGCCGGAACCATTAACTCCGACGACCTTCCCTGATCCTTTACCCCAGTCAGCACATATCGCCGGAGAATTACTTCTCATCCTCGTATCATACGCAGCTAAAACAACAACGTTCCTGTCGTTTTTCACTTCCGATGACAAAACCACCGACGGCGACGCCATTGCTACCGACGGTACCTTAGAAGACCCAGTAAATAAATTTCCTATTTTCTCTTCCTGGTTCAAATCCCATAACGAAACTACACTTTTCGATAAATCTTCGTATTCATAATCTAATCCTAAAGCTAAACTATCCCATAGCTTCACAACATTCTTCCCGGCTGAAAATTCCGTCCATGGAAACCTCTCTAAGCTATTTCTCCGCCGCCGGAATCTCAAATTCCCTTTTTCCCTGAAATAAAAACACGACCCAGCAACAGTAAAATCCTCATCAATTTGTTGATCTAATAGATCCTCATCATCAGAAGACGGCGCCGCCGCCGATGAACATTTATCATCTTCATCATCTTCATCGGAAATATCGAAGTCTTCTCCTAGATATTGAAGAAGGGGTTCAGCAGAAGGTTTAATTCTACGAACGTAAATGAATAATAGGTTGATTTTTCTTATTAAGCTGCTGAAAGTAGCTAAAATGGCGAGAATTAAAGCACCCCATTTCCAAAAACTGTAAACTTGAGGTACTTTTTCAATGGGAGAAAGTGAAAAGAATCGAGAAACCATAGATGGGTTTTGTAGACATTTCACCCCTGCTTCAAAATCGCTGATCATGTTGATCTCAGGGAACTCCATTTTTAGGGTTTTTTTGACCCAATGAGAAGAAGAAGAAGATGAAGATGATAATTAAGGAACTGTTTGGTTAGAAAAAAAAAATTGCGAAGAAAACAAGAAATGAGGGGTTTGTAAAAGGGAAGAAGAAGGGGTATATAATGGTGGAGAAGAAAGGCTAAAAGGGTAATAAAATAATTTTAATTAGGGTTGTTGAAAAATGACGTGGAGGAAGGGTATTGGATAAGTAATAGAAAATGTTGTGACACGTAAGAAAGTGCATAACTTTTTAGGATGGAAAAAATAATAGATATGTGTTTTCGATAGATCTTTGATTTTAAACAATTAATATAATACTAACAAGTTAATATTAAAAATGAAGTGAATATTTGGGATGTGTATTGGTTGGTTCGGTTCGATTTTATGTATTATCGATTTGATTTATCAGGTTTTAATTTTTAAATATGTTAATTCAATAACAAATCAATAAGATATTCTTTATCGATTTTTTATCATTATCAGTTCGGCTATAGATCTACTCAATAAAAAAATATCCGTAAAATATTATATGTCTTCTCACTTTTCTAAATGCTTTGATATAGTGAAATATAAAAGATAATGAGAAATTGCATCAATAAGAGAAAATATAGTACAAAGGCTATAATTACATGTTACCAGCAAAACATAATATGAGATTTTTTTATGTTAATCAAATTGTGAAACCTTACAAACTTGCAAATGCTACAACCTACAATTACAAACTAAAACTAAAATAAAATAATCCAGCAAGAGTAAAACAAAACTAAAACTAAAATCAAATAGCTATAATTGTCAACCCCGTAATTTAATCTTTAAATTTTGAGTAAACAGTAAAAACTAATAAAGCGGCCTAGTGTGAAGTTGGTAGAATACTAATAATTTGATAATTTATAGTGTCTAATTATATATTAAATTATTAATATTTAATAATTAGTAAGGATAAAATAATAAACTATTACCATCTTATTGTGTTATCGGTTTAAACCGATAGCCCAATAGTAAAAATCGATAACTGAATCAATAACCTATTAATTTTTTTTTTAAAAAAAACAATAACTCAATAACATTTATTTTCGATTCGATTTATCAATCGATTAAGTTTTTGCACAAATACTAATAATCAAAGAATAGGCCAACATAAAAGTAATACAAATAATTTTGAAAATATACAAATTTTTTATATTCTACACAACACATATTATTGATCAACATATATCTAAACTATTTCGACCTCTCTTTCCATATAATTACTTAGTATACACAACATGTGTTATTGGAAGTGGTTTGTTTCATACTATTAAAAATGTAATATATTGGATATTATATAAAAATAAGCTAGTTTTAAATTAAGCAAACGAGAGTGATATTTTTTTATTTGTGTATCTAATAAAATCTCGTAATATTATCACACATATAATGTGATATTAAAAAAAACTAATATCATGAGTACAACATATCATAATCGATAATTCAATAAAATATGTAGCAACATAATTTTACATCTTATCCTAAAATTACAACCACAAACTACTTGAATTCTTTGATAAGTTTATTTGATGCTAATTTAACTTATTCATAAATAAATTTTAAATATATCAAATAATTAAAAAAATGGAGAAGGGGATGGGTGCATACTGTATACTGTATAGTCAAGAGATTCCAGAAAATTAAAATAATGAGAAATCATAGTGTTTGGTCATTAATGAGTCATCAAATAAGAACAAAGTTAAATTTTGTGGTGCCTTGTGGGTCCATCCATAATAATAGCCATAGGAATATCAACACTTGGCTAGTTTTTTTTTTTTTTGGACTTGTTGGACAAAGTTTTATTACTCCCTCCGTTTAAAAAAAAATTGCCTAATTGACTTGGCACGGAATTTAAAAAAAAAAGAACACTTTTTAATCTTGTGATTCTAAATAAAAGTTATGTCAAATATATCAAAATGCCCTTTAATCTTTTGGTCTTAAACATGCCACGTGGAAAGTTAAAGTTAAAGTTAAAATGTTGCAAAAAAAAAAAGAATCATTCTTTTTTAAACAAACTAAAAAAAAAATAGGTATATTTTTTTTTTAGAGTTCTAATTTTTGTGGTCATATTTGCACCAAAATAATTTTTGTGGTGCTACAATGTGACTACAATATTGTTGTTGTGTGCAAAGAAAAATGTTGAGCAAAGATAAGTAAGTTTTCTTATCTTCTAGTTTTGGATAACCATGAGAAAGAAGTTAGAGGACAAGTATTAAACAAAAAATAAAATAAAAAAAATAGAATTAAGGGTATGTTCGACATGAATAAAAATATTTTTCATGAAAAAAAGTTTGGATCGTAAATGTAAGAGGGTTTTTTAATTTATTTTGACTTTTTATATTTTATTTATAAGTAATTATTGTTCTTATATATTATTTAGAATAATATTATAAGAAGTCGAAGTGAGGATAAGAGTGTGGGGTGTGGTGATTATGGGTGTTTCAAGGATAGGATGAAGACGAAGCGAGTTAGAGGATCTGAAAACTATAATTAATATGAAGTGTCGTTTGTGAAGCTTTTTTTCTTGCTTTCAAGAGGAGGGAAGATTGAAATTCATTTTTCTTAAATTAAATTAACTTTTGAGATGATATATTTTTCAAAAAATTTATGAATAGAATATGAAAAAATTGAAAAATATTTCTTCGATACTAAACTCAATCTAAATAAATCAGTAGACATAATATCATTTGTAAAATTTATTTTCTATGCTTTTATTAGGAAAGAAGTAAATTTTTTTTATTTTTATAAAATATATTTGAAGAAATTTTTTATAAAAAAATTGAAGACCCACCCTAAATGAAAAAGTGTATATTAGAAGTTCTTTTTTCTTGTAAGATTGCCCAAGTGTAGCCGTCATTTTCTTGCTTGTGCAATAGAAAGATCATATTTGTGACTTTTTTTTTAAAAAAAAAAAAAGAAATTTACTTATTAATTACTCAATGTTAAATTTATTGCTAAATATACTAAGTTTAATTCAAAGTTCATATAGAAAAAACGGTAAATACATGAAAAATGATATATATATTTATTTATTTATTTTTTAGAAGTGACGTGTTTTTTTTCTAAATTAGATAATTGGTAATATTTTTTATAGGCTCTTCTAGTCTCTAGAGTGTTTAAGCTGTGTTTGCTTAGTTGTTCTTACTTTAAATATGGGCTTGACAATGATTTTGGATCTTAATTCTAGAATAATTTAGTACTCAAGGGTTAGGGTCACTTTGTAGTTGATTAGAGTTATATATATATATATTAATGATGTAGAGAGTAACCATGACATTTTTATATTATTTTACATAAAAGTATCTTAATTATGGAGAATTTGATTATTTTGTCTTTTATAAAATAATATATAAATTATTCTATAATTAAACATGTATTAGTTATATGAATTTTTAACTGCTTCATTACAATATCGACGATTAATCAATTATCATGACACCATGAACAAAATATCAGGACGAGCTAAGCTACATTTGTTTTAAGAAAATATCGTGTGTCAAATTTTACTAAGAAAAGAAGTAGACTAATTATAATTTTTCAAGTAAGTAGGTTTCTATTAGCTTCTCTTGAATAATGGTATACTTGCATCTGATCGTAATATAATTTGAAGCTCAAATCCTTTTAATCATTATTTATATCGTTAATTCGTAAATTCTTATTATTTGATAAAATAAACAATGAATCATAATGTTCTTCAACTTTCACAAATAGTTTAACATTTTGAAAAAATCATTTGTAAGACTCTAGGAGTACTCCTATTTTTTATTTTTTTTTCATTTGTAAAAATATTCTGAAAATTGATTTTGATAGTAAAATCTTTTTATAGGGCATATCACCTTTTTTTGGTTAGATTATTCAACACATTTTTAGAAATGATTTGACACTAGCTAGGTACTTTTCCCAAAAGGCAACTCAATAGACTTATGACTTTACAAGGTGGCTTTTAATTACTTTTGTGTGTTATTTTTTGACTAGATTAAAATAATTATTTTTTAGTACTTATCCCTTAAAGTTAATATATAGTCCAATAATATAATGCACTTTTGCTGCATCGTAATCTTATGACTAAGATAGATGGAGAAAGCAAGGCACAAGAATTTTCTTGGTTATTCTTTAATTAATTAATAAATAGTGGCTAAAAAAAGGTATTAATATCTTGGAATCAAATTTTAAAAAAGTTGACAAAGTCTTCTTAAAAAATGATTGGTTTATGTTAGACTCAATAAAAAGTTAATTGGAATAAATTCCAAGTACAATTAATCGTTACAGCTCATGTCTAACTCTTGCTAATCCTCAATCATGGTCAAATATCATGAACTTGCGTGTGTTTAAGTAATGATAAAAACTTAATATTTTTGATCTGAATATATAATGGGACGATTCATATATATATATATATATATATATATATATATATATATATATATATATATATTTTTAAAACTTTTGGTTAAGATCAAGCGTATAAGTTTAATATTTGACATATATATAAATTATTGTTCCATATAATACTAATTTGATTTTTTAAGCGAGAAAGTCCAAAAAGATTGATGCTATTTAGGCTTCAAATTTTATACTATAACATGAATCTGACGCATCTGTACAAAAAACACTCTTAATTTATAATTTACGCGTTCAAATTTTAAAATATAGTGTCCTTAACTAGAGAAATAGTTTAAGTTATTCAAGTACTAATTGCTTATATCACTATAACAAAAATAACTTTTAGCAGCATTAAATATTGATATTAATAGAGAGTACTAATGCCTTTATCGGCATTAGTTAAGTGCAATTAGAACTAATATCGCTAAAGGCTTTAGAAACATATACAAAAAATGACAATTGCCGCTAATAATTATTTTTATCTTAGTGTATGTGTTAAAACCCATCAATTTTATTAGCACTTGGAAAGTAAGTAAAGCAACAAAATTGTATGGTGTGAATTAGTTGTAGTAATGTAAAGATTAGACTTAAATGAGTAATACAATGACACGTGAAAATGATGTTTATATATGTCTAAAATTAATTAGTTTAATTAAAATTCAATACGTAATTCTCTTTTTGAAAATTATTATCGTCCTTCCTGGATTCTTCAAAATTGAATTCTGATCAATAAAATTGAAATTGACTAATCTTTTTGTTCATAATCCCTTGGTCCTTGTTCATACTCACCCCTTAATTATCGAGTTAATTTTGACCAGTTTTAGAAGACTAATTACTCTCCTCGGAACAAAATAAATGTTACTTTTTTTATTTGACACATCTCTTGCGTAAGTTAATTAATAATATAACCGAACAAATTATTTACGTATTTTTTAAAAAGTGATTGGTTAGTTTATACCGACTTTACGTGTTTTTCCTTCTTATTCATAGGTTCATTCCGTACAAATTTAAATTAATTGAGCTAATTGATTTTGAATATCAAATAATTGAACTAAAAAAGGTGATACGATTTTGATATATGTTTGTCCTTTTAAATTGTGACAATTATATGATCCAAGTTGAGATTATTGAGTATCATGCTATATATAAACCAATTTGTATTAATCATTATGTTCATAAATCAAATAATATTAGAAACAATATTTTTCCCCAAAATATATAACAATGAAGTCAATGGAAGACGTGTTTGAATAGAATTTTTTTTTTCTTCCGTAAATTGGAGTAGGCTCTCTAGTGTTCAAGTTAAATAATTGATTGCTTAGTTGTTCTTGCTTTTATATGGGGTTGCATTGTCTGTCAAGTTGCCAATCATTTGAATCTTAATTTCATTTCACAATAATTTTGGTTTTATTATTCTCTTGGCGCTCGTTAGGTGTTAGATATAAGGTATAATTCTAGGATAAAATGAAGGCTCATGATTGTTTGAGGTATTAGGTAGACATTAGATTAGTTATCTCACTATTTTTGTCATTGTGATGAGATACGCTATCAGTTATCACATTTATATGGTAGAATAGCTTATCTCAACATTAGCTTTTATGCGATGACTTGTTCCCAATCAATCGATCAGTTAGTTCATTTTTCCCCCAGTATATTTAAATACTTGTTCAATTTTACTTGTCTAGTTTAAAAAATTAATAAATAATTCATTTTTCAATTGGAATAATATAGTGGAACATCTTTTTATTGTCTGATTATTAAAAAGTGTGTCAAGTCGAACATAAACAAGTAAAAATGGACGGATGAAATAAAAAGAGACAGATATCATTTATGTGTTTTCTTGACAATGCTTCAAGTTGATTAGTTGACTAATTACTAAATAAGAATGGTTTTTGTTTTACGTAATTACCATATCTTTGTTGCCGTCCATTTAAAGGATCTTTTTCATTAATGCTTAATTTGGTTTGGTAGAATTTGTGGATTTGTTCACAAATTATTATTAGGACCTAATTGGATCATTTGTCATTATAATATCGATTGTGATCTCTTCGTTCTCAATTAAAGATTTTGTGTTTATGTTCGGAAAATTTTTTGCCTCTTGGCAATGAGTGTTTTACCGTTAAATTTTGAAAATGTATTTCTTAAGATTTTTAATTGAAAAATAGCTACATACTATTTAATATTTGAAATAGTTAACAATATTATGAATTTCAAACTTAAAAACGGAAAATTAGAAACTCCATCACGAAGCAAAACTATGAATTGTCATGATATTTCATTTATTTTCTTAAGTTTGAAATTCATGACAATTATATGAATTTCGACCCGTAATTGTATTTTTTATATTTTTTTTACTTGTTTAAGTTTGAAATCTATAATATTGTCTTAATGTTATATACCAAATTAAAAGTGGCTACTTTTTAATGAGCTAGTAAATATTGATTATTCTCGAAAAAGCAGTTATATCTTTAGTATGTTTGTTCGATGCAAGTTTAAATGAATCGAATAAATATTTTGAATATCAAAAACGTTTGAACTAATGAAAGTGATACGTATATGTATTTCCTTATAAATTATAATTAAAGGTAGTAACCCCATTCACGTGTACTTTTCATCTCCAAACGTAATATTTATAATTAAAAACTCTTACTTATGTGATAAGATTTCTATAGCAAGCAAAAAGGATTATATGAGCAACTAGTTAATTTGCAAAGCAAATTCATTGAGGGGCCATGAAATTTTTGCTATATTATGTGATATATAGATATAGAACATCATTATTTATTGTGTTCTGAAAATTAAAAAAAATATTGTGCTATTTGAGGTTCAAACTTGAAATTTCTTCAATCAAATAGACACTCATTATCACTGCGCCAAAAGCATAGCTTTTGTCAAGGGCATCCAATTTTATATATATATACTTCAAATGTAGAATTTGATATATATATGTATATATATATATAATATAATTTTTCGACGAATGTTGTCCAATTGGCTACAAAATAGCTATGGCTACGCCACTGTTCAGACACTACTAAAAATAGAGGTTTTTCTATAGTAAATCAATGAAAGTTTTGTGTTATAAAATCTAATTCTTCGAATTATCATTAGGTCACTAAAAATATGGTGAGAAACAAGTTCTCGCTAAAATAACGGAGAATTTTCTAATTTTTTATGTGAAAACACTACTATGACAAATTTTTAATATAATAAGACATGATGAATAAAGTTCACAACGTACTTAGACTTTCGAACTCGATAATAACTTAGCCAAAAGACAATTTTATGAGGTCATTTGAGAATTTGTGCATGTCCAATATAACTTATTTGGTGAGTTACGAAGGATCGAGACATATACAAATTAAATTGAATTACTTTTTTTGAGATATATACAGAGTTAAAGTAATGTGCAGTCTTCTTTCATTTTGTTTGGTGTTATTTTTTGCTTATTAAAAGAATATATTAGATTTTTTTTTAACCTAGAATATTAAGATTAAAAATTAAAATATTTGAATTTTAAGTTTTGATGTTTTTATTTCAATTTCTTTTACTCAATAATTGGACAATAATTTGGTGAAATGGAAAACAGAAAACACTCCCTTTGCTGAGTGTGAAAATAAGTTGAAGAAAAAAGAGTAAATTAATCAGTGAAGTATGTAAAGTGACTAAACAGGTAAACATGTGAAAATGAAAAAGTACACACACCACGTGACAATTATGTTTATTTAATTATTTTAAATCATTGATTAAATTGCTGAATTTATAGTCAATTTTCAACAATATCAAGAACTTAACGGAATTGCAATGGAAAAAAAAAAATCAATTTGAAAATTGGTTTTCTCTTTTTGTTAAAAAAATATAGAAACTCTCCCCACTTTATATTATAATAATAACAGTAATGTATTAAGTGAAATTTTATGAAATTTAAAATTTCATCTATTATATATGTGTTAATAACAATAACAATATATCGAGTCAAATTTTATAAAATTTCTCCTCCACTCACATATAGCATGTAAAGATATGTATTACTATTATGTATTAATTTTCAGAATTTTCGATAGTACAATAAAGATAGGGGCGGACCCATATTGGGTCCAGGGTGTTCACCCGAATACCCTCGGCAAAAAAATACACGATATATTTAAGGTAAATTTATGCATTTTTGTAGATGTATATATTTTGAACCCTCTCAATAACAATTAAAAATAGATGATTCAATGGTAAGACCCCTGAATATTAAGTTGCATGCCCCAGGTTCAAATTCCATCAATAATATTTTTATTTTTCGAACCTCCTGGCACGAAAATCCTGGGTCCGCCACTGAATAAAGATATTGATGAATTCCCGTCTTGCAAGCAAGAAGCTATAAAACTCTTTTTGAGAATTCAAGACAAGGTCACGATTAGACTCGTTGAATCAGAATACATATTTGATAAATGACAAACAATAAACATGTTGTTAGATGATATAATATACTTGGTTGCAAATTTTTTTCAAAAATAAATCTCCGTCCATCGAAGATTAATTGAAGGACGGTGAGTGGTCCACGATGATAATGAAACCAATATAAATTTTTAAAAGAAAAAAACAAGAGAAGATAATGAATTTTTTAAATTTGTGTGTGGAAAAAGAGTGAATAAAAAATTGAATGGTTGAAGTGCCTATCAAATTGATATCACTTCAATTTTAATTAATTTGCTAATATTTATATCGTTTCGTATTTGCTTGACCATGATGTTTAACTATAGTAATTGATTTGTTAATAAAAATAATTTTGTTTTATTTATCTTTGTTGGCGCCGTCCATATGAAAGAGAATGCTTGTACATAAAGGTTTGCAATTCTTTGGATTCTAACTTGTCACACGAATATATAGAATTTAAAGTTTACAAGTTATTTTTATGATAGTAATTTTTAAGTTAATATATAATTAAGTATTTTAAAATGTAACTTAGTAATCAATGAAGTAAGTTGAAAATCATGATGTTTCACATTAATTCTCAATAGAAGCGAAAAGTTATGTAATTTCTTTTTATCTGTTCAAATTTTAATAAATTGTGTTACTCAAGTATATGTTGATGGAAGGTAACAAATGCTCCGTGAAATTATTGATTGTAGGTACCATACGTTTTCTGAAATTAGTTGAGGTTTCAATTCACAAAGAAAAGTAGAAAAGAAAAACTTTTAGGTGATTTGGTTAAAATCCTTTGCCAAAAAACTTGGTTTTTATTTAGTCTTTCCCTCTTTAGATCTATGTAGAGTATTAAACAAAAAAAAAGGATAATTTTATTTATTCATATTGTTAGTACAATTTTATTTATTTTTATAATTCTTCTTTATTAAATAGTATTTATGACTAAAAAGCCGTTAATAGAAGAAATCTCGAACATAGAACTTGGAGCAACACTACAATATTTCGAGTTGATTTTGAGGAGGACCACCTCTTGATCACTTTAATTTATTTATAAATATTCACGAGTTTACGAGATATTAAATTCAAAGTTATACTGATGTTCACGCAACTAACTAAAAATTAATACCAACTTTTTTTCCCCCCTTTTTGGTGTATTCCAATATTATGTTGCAGTGGCCTAAATTAAAAATTCAAATTTGGTTTTAGGGAATTTTGTTGTGCTTCTTATGGATAGAGTAGAATAAAAGTAATTAATTATGCCTTGTCATTAAAATTGAAAAGTCGTCTAAACATCCTAATTAAGAAATGTCAGGTTAATTTAATGTAATTTATTTATTAAAATATTAGCAAAGGGTGGATGAATATAAAATAGACAATGACTCATGAGTGATTATGACAATAATTAACAAATACTTACTACATTGAAGAAAGGGAAACAGATTGTCTTAGACAAATTTTGAAATCAAATTTTCATAAGATTTACAGCCACCCTAAGAAAATGGATCTATGTAGTACAAATGTACAATAATATAAATATATAATCACCAAAGTTGTATGCATATACATTCTAATATTTACCATTCATCGTGACTCGGGTAAAGTGATAGATATCTCAATAAAAAAAATACTCTCTTCGTTTAAAAAATAATGTTCCAATTTCCTTTTTAGTTTGTTTCAGAAAGAATGACCCATTTCCTTTTTTGACAACACTTTAACTTTAACTTTCCACGCGGCATGTTTAAAACCACAAGATTATAAAAGGCATTTTGGTACATTTGACATAACTTTAATTTAGAACCACAAGATTAAAAAGTCTTCTTTCTTTTCTTAAACTCCATTCTAAGTCAAATTAGGTCATCCTTTTTGAAACGGAGGGAGTAGAAAGTATAGGCAAGTAAGCAAGTTAAATTTAAAATTCAGCTAAAATGAAGGTTTTCATATTATTCGAGCTGAAATGATATGGATAATGAGTTATATAGACTTCATTTTAGATAAAAATAAAATGTCAAACATAGAAAAAGAATTGATTCATTATCGGTAAAACATCTTTGAATCCCAAAATTTCCATTTGAGTTACTTTTAGGTCAATGATTAATAGTTAAACCTAATTAATAAAACGGATAAGGAATAGATAGCCAAAAAGATCATTCTTGATCGGGATCTAAACAAAAGGTAGAACGTGATATCGTTTGTTGGTCAAGCTTATCAAAATATTGCAAAAGGTCCAATAAAGACAAATAAAGAAGTCATTTTTTTATAATTTCTACTTTCAGTACTTTATATAGTTACTCATATATCGTCATATATTCAAAATAATGTTCACATTCTATCATTATTTGAATAAAATAGTTAAATTATTAACTTTTAGATATCTTGATCCAAATTTTAAGAATGAAAACAACTTCGATAAAATTATTTTATTTTCAAAGGACTTCATACAAGTTGGATATATATAGTGTTTGTTGTACCTGTCACATTTTCAATCATTTGGACCTTAATTAATTTGCTACTATTACTAATTAATAAGATTAAGATTCTTTCTTCGAATATTAGACTCAATGTTTAAAGATAATATAATTAGTTAGTTAGTCTAATCAGACTGAATTCCTTTTTATGTTTATAATTTTTTAAAAAAAATCATTTTAACTCATACAAAAGAATATGAAGAGTCATGTTTCGTAGATGTATGTAGCTTAGCTATTGAATACTGATCAACTTGAGTTAATTTTTTTAAGTTTAGCGCCTGGCGTTTGTTATTTGTATTACCCTTATAAGATGATTATGTACCCTATAAGATTTAATCAAAGTAGGCTCATGAAAAATCTTGTTAAATTTTTCTAAAAAACATTCTTAAAATTTGACATGTTATATAGCTATGTCAAATTCAGTTCGAACCTCCTCATACTTCCTCAACTTCGATTTGTTTGTCTGGTTATGACTTGTATAGAGTTTAAGAAAGAAATAAAAACATTTTAATCTTGTGTTCTTAAGTTTAAAAAAATGTTAAATATACCAAAGTACCCTTAAATCTTATTATCTTAAACAAACTATAAGAGCGGCGTTATTTTCCAAATGGATAAAAAATAAAAGAGCAACTTTCACATATAAAAAACACAAAATCCATATTTGTATGCTATAGCAAAGTTTGCATAATTGCACTATATAGTAAACATAAATATGTATATTTTGCTATACATATACAAAGAAACCAATTGTATAATTCGTTATGCATATACAAGAGAAAGCAGTTGTATACAAATCAATTTTATAATTTGTGTATGTATAAAACGAGAAAGAGAGAAAGAAAGAAAGACAAAAGAGAATTGGGCAGAAAAATTTGTATTGTATAATTAAAAGTGAATAGGACGAAGATATATGTATTTGCATGTGTATATACAATTTTCTCTCGCTTTATACAAATAAAAACACAATTTATACATTTCGTTTCTGTGTGTATAAGCGATAGAGGAGAGGGTTGCTAGCGAGATCTGGAAGAGGGGATAGAGGGGAACGAAAATATATGTATATATATAATTTTTTCTCACTTTATACAAACACAAACACATTTTATACATTTGTGTTTGTATACAAGAGGGAGCGGGAGAGGGTGAGTGGCGATCGAGAGTTTCAGGGAGAGAGGTAACTGACAAATAGTTTGATACAGGCACAATTAAAACAAAGTGTGATTATAGAATTTAATTTGATTTATTAATTTATCATTATATATACAATTTTTTCAAAATAAAAGGCAAGACATACAAATTAAACCGGAGGAAAATTTTTAATAATATTGGGCCAAAACTTTCTACTGATTACATATGTAATCGTTGTGTGTTAGTAATATTGGGCTAGGTGAAGAATCAATAAAAGCCCATTTTGTATTCGAAGTTGAACTTGGATCAACCTAAAACTTGGCCCAAATAGCTAATTTTTGGATCACTTGTTAATATTTAGTTATGCTTACGATATAACTAAGGGTGGGCATTCGGGTCATTTGAATTAGATATGAAAATTTTTGAAATTTTTTTAGATTGAAGTAATAACAATCCAAATAAGTTTGAATTAGATTTTTTTTTACATTCGATTTTAGATTAATCGGTTAGAATATTTCGAATTTTTGATATTGACAACCTGATTCTCATGCCGTGTAATTTTATATTGGACATAATACTATATTCTGTTTTTTTCGTGTCACCATTATACCTCTTATGGATTCTTTTTTTTCCTTTTATGATAATAAAATTAATTAAATAAACAGAATCTTAAATAAGCAGAAAAAAATGGTCATTTCCATTTGAGCCGTTACGCCTTCTCTCAATAAATTGTTTTCCTTTACAAGCACGATTACATAAATCTTTCAACTTTTTTCATTATTTTCTTTCTTTTTAAGTCTTAATAAAAAGCATCTTTAAGATTTTCAAATCAAAAGTATATTCAATACAAAAAATAGATAACCTCACGTCGCAATTTATGTGTCATTATTCAGATTCAGAGAACCAATCTTGTTAATTTTGATCATAAAGTCAGACATATAATCTTTATATTTGGAAATAAGTAAAAAAAATAAAATAATAAGTCACGATAATTAACAATTTTAAATCTATAAAACATATTTGGAAAATCATAACAAAAAAAACTTGCTCGACTCTCAAATTTGAACGGTCTCCATATAAATTAGGATGTAAGAAGTACTTCTAAACAATTAAAGTTGACAAAATTAAACAAGTAGTCACGTGTAAACATATTTAAAGTTAAGATTCGCGCGCCTGCACCAAAGAAACAAACTTTAATATTTAAGTAAAAAAATATAAAGTGGGGACTCATCATTCTAAAATTTGAAAGTAGTCAAGTGTGAACCAAGATTCATCAAATCAATATTATTTATGATTGCCTCATAAATATTATCTTTGATATATATATTTTTTCATGTATTCATACAGTTCACACTAGCCCCTTTATTTGTCCTAGTTTATAAGGACCAAAAAAGTAAATTGTGAATTTGGTTGGTTTTAGTTTGAGAGTAGCAAAAATGGAGTTATACAAATTTCATGTGTTTTTGGCTATGGTGTCTGTCTTGTTTCTTGTTCCACTAGTTCATGGATGGGGACTTGATGGTCATTACACTGTTTGCAAGATTGCTCAGGTTCGAATTTTATTTTATAATACGATGTTATTTGTGTTTGTGTTCTTTATTTTACTTTTATACTATATGGGTTATTAAGTTAAAAGTTATGTTGCTGTTTCTAAAAATTACAATATTTTTGAAGAATCTCACACCTTTACTCTCTTTTTCTTCTTTTTTTTTTGAGAAAAGTTCTAACAAAATAGTTTAAAAGGGTATTATTTAATTTAATTTTTGGTCTTTAATTCTTGGAATGGGGTCCTTAATTAAAACTTGTGTTGCTCAAACTTTTGTAAAATGTTATTGCACCATGTCTAACTTTTTACAAAGACTCTTTCAGATTTGAACAGATGACTTATGTTTCTAAAGATTTTATATGTATTTGTGTCTTTTAAATCGATTATGTTATATTTTTCTAATTATCTGTTAGAAGTTAAAAGCTATGTTATTCAGACTGTCTTTAATATTGTTGTACATTTCTTAAATCCTTCAAAAATTGTATAATATTTTTGAAGAGTTAGAACAACCTATGCTACAAAAATTCTTTCAAATTTTTTTTTCTTGATTTCTTACATTGTATTTGTGACATAATTTTGAATTTTTATTTTATTTGTGACAGTCAAGATTGAGTAAAGCTGCTGCAGATGCAGTTGAAAAATTGTTACCAAAATCA
Organism: Solanum sitiens; assembly: GCA_016801875.1. Lineage (NCBI taxonomy): Eukaryota > Viridiplantae > Streptophyta > Magnoliopsida > Solanales > Solanaceae > Solanum > Solanum sitiens. The sequence goes on along the minus strand of JABWTJ010000733.1, from coordinate 297,593 downwards.
GCAAATGGTGATTTGGCAAGTGTGTGTATATGGGCAGATCGTGTTAAATTCCATTATCATTGGTCTTCACCTCTTCATTACATTGATACCCCTGATAATCTTTGCAATTATCAATATAAAAGTAAGCTTCGATATGTCACTAGAAAATATAGAGAACTTCTAGTAATTATCTTACGTACCTAATATTGGTACAAATTGTGTTTAATATGAACATTAACGGTTCATATAGCCTATTCCTACCTTGTTTGAGTCAGAGGAAGGGTGGAGCTAAAGGTAGGTCAAGGGGGTTCAATTGAATTTTTCTTACCAGAAAATTACACGGTGCAAATAGAGCAAAAGTGGTAGTGATGATCAACTAATTATTTTGTAACACGCGTAACGTCATTAGAAAACATAAAGAACTTCGAGTACTTTATTTCATATTGTATTATCTTTAGTTATCAGGAGGTTACGAGTTCAAGTCACTGAAATAACTAGTTATAGAAATGCAAGGTAAGGTCTGGGGCCTTCCTTGAATCTCGCCGTTGTAGGGAATTTAGTGTATCAGACTACCCTTGAAACATGATTAGTGAGGATTCACGTAGCAGACTTTGTTTGGCACTAAGGCGTAATCGTTGTTGTTGTTGTTGTATACAGGGGACTGTAAAGATGAAGATGGAGTTGAAGATAGATGTGTAGCTGGAGCAATTTATAATTACACTAATCAGCTCCTAAGTTATAACAAAGGCAATGATCAAGTTTCAACATGTAATGTTTACTCTAAATCTTTCTTGTTTCATTCTTTTATTTTCAATCAAAATTGATACTAATAGAATTTTAAACTATGTTTTTTTTGAGTAAATATCAGATAATTTGACAGAAGCACTTCTCTTCCTTTCTCACTTTTTTGGGGACATTCATCAGGTAAATAAATATGTTTAAATTTTAAAAAGTCATAAGTAATACATAAAACAATCAAATCTGGTCTCAGCTGACAAGTAAACACTCTAACACGTCCTCACGGTGACACTGACATGGCACAATTAAAACTTTGGAGGTGTCTAGATGATCATTTTGTAATTTAGTAGTTGTTCAACTGACACAATAGAGACGAGTTGAGGTGTCTAGATATGCATACTCAAAGTTAGAGTATTTGAATGTCAGTTGAGGTCAAATTTGAGTGTCTGTTTATGTGTTACCTCGGGTTTAGCCCTCGATTTTGACCCTGTTTTTAGTAGTGTTGATGTATGATTTTTTTTGTTCATATATACAGCCTTTGCATGTTGGATTTACTTTAGACAGAGGAGGCAATACAATAGATGTTCATTGGTACACTAGAAAAACAGTTCTCCATCATGTAAGTTTTTTTTTTTAATTGACAAAAACACAAACAATTTCCATATCCACATTATGTTTTGATGAAACTAATGTTGTTTATTAATAGGTCTGGGATTCCAACATAATCGAAACTATAGAAGAACGATACGATGATTCTAACGTAGATGAACTAGTCGATGCAATTCAGAAGAACATCACGGTACAAACAATTGTTTTTAGTCCTAAACTATGTTGCTCGTATCCTCCAAAAATGCCTCCAGGTGTATGTCGGATCCTTCAAAAGTTGTGAGCTTTGAGGACCCTAGCAACTTAGCACCTAATTTTATCTTATATTGCTCGGACTTTCTAAAAAGACTATTGCAACACCCTTGTCAGATGACATACACCTGTCGATATTTTTGAAGAACCTGATCAACGTATATATATATATATATATGAATTGTCATATTCGTAACGAGTTTCGTCTTAAACAGACAGGATGGGCTGATCAAGTAAATTCATGGGAAAGCTGCAGTGGCAACAAAACAGCCTGCCCTGATATGTATGTTTATTCAACAAATTTATCATAAGGCTGATACAGTATTTGAAGTTTATAATACGTACATATTTAGAACCTACAAGTTTCAAATTCTGGCTACGCCTCTGTCTCGTTTGATCATAAAGTAGTAATAAAGAATTTGTTGCTTCCTATAGATATGCAAGTGAAGGTATCAAAGCTGCTTGTGACTGGGCATATAAAGGAGTGAGTGAAGACTCAACATTAGAAGGTAAATCACTAATAATTTCTTCAATAATTTCTTCAATCGCGCGAATTTTAACTCTGTTGAAACGCGTACATATGGAGAACAGATGATTATTTCCTATCGCGATATCCAATAGTTCAATGGCGTCTAGCTCAAGGTGGAGTCCGCTTAGCTGCTACACTAAACCGTATATTCAAATGAACAACGTATTGTAAACAAAAATTGATGATCATTTTCTAGCATTCCTTGTACAACATTGTCATTTGAACTAAAACATTGTTGTATTTTAGTAAATCTTTCATCTTATCGAACATTTTATGATATTTTTATAGACTATATATGTCTATTATGCGATGATTTTTAGTATCACACTTATCTCAATTTGGCGTGATTTAAGTCATGTCGCTCAATTTTGATCAATGCAATGTAGCATGGATCGTATTTATTGATGTGAGGTCGATCCAGAAAAGGAGTGAGTGATTCTAGTTATAATCTCAAAAATTAAAGTAGACGATAAAATAACTGGAAGACAAGTAAAAAGGTACAGTAAAAAACGATTACACTGACTATGTATGTAACAAAGAATTATAAACGAACCAATAAAGAAATAGTGGTGCACAAAAATACAATTTAGAATTTGCATTAGGACATCTCAAGTACATGAAATTTTTGTATTATAATCTTAAAATTGATACTTAATACAAGATGTGGTTACACTTTATTATCTCACATAATTGAGCAAGAATTAGGATTCTCATCACTAAAAATTTGAGGAGCATATACAAATTGTAGATAATCATGTTGGCAATTATTGCAACCTTTTTTAATATCACATGAATTTTTATCAAATAATGTTTTTTCATTTTTCTCTTTGTCAATTTTCTTTATAATTTCAGCATGTCTTCCTGCTTTTTTGTTGATGAATTCTACTAGTTTTTGTGGATCCATTGATCCTTTAACTTTCACAATATTGTTCTTCATTTCTGGATCCACTGTTTGAACCCCTATTTATACATCATCCACAAAAAAATAAAAATAAAAATTACTTAGACGGATTTTAGAAAGGCATATAAGGAAGGAATGGAGATATCTGAAAATCGAAAGAAAATAGAATGCAAGGGATACAAGGTAAAATTATTTACATCATCAAATCAACCATAATCACAAGTAAAATTTATATGATGTGAGTGTTAATTGATAATTCTACTGAATGTCGGGATAAGTTATATTGATATTATTTTTTTATCGACGATTTAATTTGTGTATCAAAATAACATGCATGATGTAGTTTCGAAATAGTACTGAAATAGGTTGTACAAAAATTATGCATCTTTAGTATATGCAACTTAAATTCATTAACCAATTGTTTTTTTTTTTTTTTGCTATCTATGGACATAGTTAATTATGAGATAATAAAATAATATTTGTACCTGGCATTTTGTGAATACATTGCTTGACATCTTTAACACATCCTTCACAGTGTAAATATAGTTTCAAAATCACTTCAATAACCTTAGGCTGCATTCATCACAAAAAGATAGATTAATTAGTGAATAATTTAAAAAAAAAAAAAAAAACTCTGGTGTACTGAATTTTTTGATTCGCATTATGTAAAGTTCGTAGAAGGGTTTGACTACAATCCACAAAGGTGTACAATTATGTATTTCTGCAAGAGACTATTTCTATGATTCGAATCTATGACTTTTTGATCATATGACAATAATTTTACCAATTACAGAAAATTGTCATTTTCATATTAGTGAATGAATTGAGGGGAAAAAACTATTGAGTTAAATTATTTAAATATACCTCTTGTTTTTTCTCCTTCTTTTCTTCTTCTTTCTTCTTTGATGGAATTGGAGAAATTAATTCCACATGTTTACCACTTTTTTTCCTCAGTCTCTCAGCCACATTTAGAGGATCTAATTTCTTCCCTTTCACCAGCACTTTGTGATTTTTCTCATCAATCTCAACTTCCTCCACCCCTAAATTTGAGAGGAAAAAAAATGCAATTAATAAAAGAAAAAAAAGAGAGAGAAATAATGTAAGGGAATATCACAGTCAATAAAATGAGTGAAAATCATCAGAAATTAGAGTTTATATTTCCGCGTAAAAAAGAAGAAGATACATAGGTAATTCCTTGTCTAGAGTATAGTATTTGAGTTTATGTGAACTCAATATTTGTTGCTTAAATTCCCTATATGTGCAAGAAATTCAGTAAAAAAATTATAATTATTTGACTGTAAACGTAATTATTATCGTATCCTTCCATTTTACCTGTCATCGTGATAGAAATCTAAAAATTACAAATGTTGAATTCATCTTTGATTAGTCGATATCTACATTGATTAGAGGTAACAAATATAGATGCACACAAAAATCAATATCCAAAAATTAAATGGGATAGAAAAAAAAATTATACCATCAAAGCCACGAAGGGATTTAAGTACTTGTTCTTTACATCCTTGACAATGAATATAAACACCCAATATGATAATAATTCCTTTTGAATTATTCTTATTTTCTTCATTTTTGCACTCCTTCTCCTTCATTTTCTGCAAAAATAATTAATTGCTTATCAAATTCACATAATTCACTACACAAAATTAACTACAAATTTTCGTCACTAAATAGCTAGTAAATAACATATATTTGTAACAATCCATTGCTAATCATTAACCATAATTTTTTTGTTGTTCAACGATAGAAGTTATCCATCGCTAATTTCTGATTTCTATATCTAATTTAAAATTGCAAAGGCAACTATATTAGAAAACTTATGTGGTAATACCTTTCCTATTTTCTCTGTATTTTCATGAACAAGATTTTTCGAAAAATGATTTTAAAGTCATATGCATGTGAGTTTGGTTATTTATAATGGCAAATTCACCTCTTTATAGAAAGTTTATTATCTACAAGCCAAATAAAAAAAAAAGATAATTGCTTCTGATATAGACACTTAGGATTATTTTTTAAAAAAAATTATGTAATAATACTCCATTTGGTACTTAATAATTAACAGAATTTTCTGGGAAAGGGAATTGTTGAATGCGTATAAGATATTATTTTATTATATACAACTTTATTTGGTTTTTGGTTAAGAAATAATATTAAGACAATCAAGGCAAGAAATTATATTACAATGGAAACTCTATGGTAAATGACAACTTTTAGCTTTCTTTAAATTATTATATATTAACCAAACACGCGTTACAAAGCTTATTATTTCTTAAAAATAAAAACATACAATAGGAAAACGTCATGTCTAATTAGGTAAATTATGTTCGAAATATTATAATGATATCTCTCCATAAACCTCAGTTGATATATTAAATGAACGCATGAAATATGTTGTGACATAATTTATCATTTGAAGGGCAAATCAAATTTTTGTACATCCTCAACTAGTGAATTTTCAAAGTAGTCTTATGTGTTTTATTAGTAATCACTACTATTATTTAAACCACGAGTTATAATTCCGATCTATTTTTCTCAGACTTTTTAAAAATGTTGTTGGATGAGTCTTGATTCAAAGCAATGCATTTTTAGAGGAATCAATATGAATGTGACGATATTTTTTAAGAGTCTGAACAAGATAGATCATGACGGAAACTTATGTAATGACATCCAACATTATTGCTTATAGTGTAAGTTCACTATGCTAAATGTTGAAATGGGCTGGACTCTTTTTACCAGACTTCAGGGAAAAATCAGCCCAAAGATAAATGGGCTTTATTTATGATCCAATCATTATATAGTCCATAAAACTCAATTTTATGTTTGTTATATATATATACTCAAGGTTTCTACAAATAATAATTTTTTTTTGATTTAAAATATATGTAAGTACTGAATTTAAATGGATCATAATCCAAGGATAAAATGAAAGTGAAGCAAAATTTATTTTGGGCTAGTTGTTTTCATTACTAGTCTAGCAACATGAATATTCAAAAGAGGTTTAGTACACCAATATCCAACCACCAACTAAAAATATGCATTAGAAAAAGATACTTTATCAAAGTCATTCCGAAGATATCTATGGCGATCCATCGTAAAAAGTAGATTTGTAATTTTGCAAATAAGATAATCTAACGCTATAGTGATCTGATTATTAACTTAATATTGAAAACTGTTCAATTGGTGACATTTTATTATAAATTATTAAACGTGAAACATAGTTAAATTCATTTTCTTAATTCGTTTTAGAAAGAATGTCTCTTATTTTTTAAGCAATTTGTCTATTCTAAATTTTTAAATGACATGTTTGATAATATCAAATTGTTGAACAATATAATACACTCATACATTTTATATATCTTTAGTTTGTAATCTTTAGATTCAAAAAATTTCTTCATTTTAATATCAGACCAATAAATTAAGATGGAAAAGCTATTTTATATGTACAATTTTTGACTATTTTTTAAAAAAATTTCCAATTCTTCATAGATTCCTTTAGAAAATGTAGTCAAGAAACATGACAACATTAATGTTGTTGGAATAAAGGACAATCAACTGCCCAAAATTTGGCCCTACTTAGTTTTTACTTTGCCGAAATCTTTGAAAAAGTATTTGAAAATTTAATTTATTATATTATTTCACCCAAGTTAACGGCCTTGAAAATGATGTACAGCCAATAGAGATAAAGTCAGCCTAAGATTGCATTGAAATTTTATTTTTTAATTAATACTAATAATTCACTTTTTTCATGTGATTCGAAATTAAATATTCTTTCTGTTTTAAAAAAGATTGTCTAGTTTGACTTGGAACGGGGTTTAAGAAAAGAAAGAAGATTTTTTAATCTTGTGGTTCTAAATTAAAGTTATGTCAAATGTACCAAAATGCCCTTTAATCTTGTGGTCTTAAACATGCCACGTGGAAAATTAAAGTTAACGTGTTGCCAAAAAAGAAAAGAAGTCATTCTTTTTGAAATAAACTAAAAAAGAAATAGGAACATTCTTTTTTAAACGAAGAGATTATATATATATATATATATATATATAATGTGATTTAATTTTGTGACTTTTAATATATTATATAGAAAATTAAAAATTAAATAGTTATCAAAAATAAATAAAAAAAAATCTTTTTATTTTCGAGTAAAAAATCAAGACAAATAAACTGAAAACAAATTACTTTTAAGTCTACAATTAAGGACGACCACATAATTACTATTTCTTTAAAAAAAAAACATTCATTTGATTTGGACATCTTCTAAAATCATTGATGTTTAAACTATTGTTTTTTAATCATTTTTAATTTTTGAGATGGGTCATAGCTAATTAATCCATGTGTTTATTAATGTACTTGGCTCTAATTAATCCACAATCTCATTTCTTTCAATTTTTTAAATACTAAATTCTTTTTGTATTTTTCCTTGGGTGTATGGCAATTTTGATTCAACATTTACTAATAAATCACAACTTTATTTCTTGTAATATCTATTAAGCACTTTAAGTCTTCAATAGTAAAGTAATGCACTATAAATTGAACAAATTACCAATCGAAATATGTAATATTTGAGGATGATATAATTTTAAAATTTAATCTAAAAATAACATTTTTGTACATAAAAGAAACTAAAAATACATAAAAAAATTTAATAGAGTAAAATATATTAAGTCATATATTTTATGGACCAAATCACAATTTAAGAATAATTAAAGGACTAAAATGCTATTTTCCCTTTACTTTTTCTATAAGGCAAACAATGGAACGGGTCAAAATCACAATTAATGGGCCCAATTTGATCTTCCTAAAACTCTAGCTTGTCTCTCTGAGGCCACTTTTCAATTCCTAGCAGGCCATATTTCAAAAGGAAAAAAAGAAAAAATATAAAGAAAGAAAAAGAACTCCATTATAATTATTTTTAAAAAAAATAAAAACTAAAGAATTTTGTTGATGTGTCCCTTTTTGACACATAGATGATCGAACATTCTTTATCGAAAAATATATTTTGTACGTAGAAAATAATGTTATGCATACAAGTCAAAAACAACATTTTAGAGATATATACTGAAGTTTTGAACATCTTTAGCGAAACTATGTTATATTCAAGGAGGAGGAGGTATCATAATGTAAGTTAAATACATATGATGGTGTAATATTGAGTGACAAGATACAAGGGTGGGTAAACGTTAGGTTGCTGGTCGAGGTACAGTCTAAAGGTTCTATACAGAGTGCTTGAAGTGTAAGTTCAATGAAGCAATACATGAAACGGATGTGGAAGTGGGAATTGACATACGAGTCATCCCCAAAAGAGGAAATTTCAAGTATCTTGGATTGATAATTTAAGAAAGTGAGAAATACACAATAATTTTATACATGAATAAAATGGAGTCTCGCATCTATTCGACTAAATTGAATTGTGGCTTTAGCTAGTGGACTAGGCTTATTTTTTCCTCGCCATATAATTTAATTGTAGTAAATTAAAATTAAGGTAAGGGTATATATTACTTAGTTATAATCTAATATTTATAGGGATAATTGTATAGAATGGCAAACTAATAATATAAAATAAATATAGTAGTTACCCTTTGATTTATTTGTGTTCCATAGCAAACTGTTTGTCAGTCCCTCTCTCGCTCATATTCTCGCTCGCCACTCTCCCACTCTCGCTCGCTTCTTGTCGCTCGCCTTTCTCGCTTTATACAATAGAATTGTATAAATTGTCTTTTAATTGTATAAAGCGAGAGAAAATTGTATAAACGCATGCAAATACATATATTTTTGTCATAAACCCTTATAATTATACAATACAAATATTTCTCTGCCCAATTCTCTTGTCTTTCTCGTTTTATACAAATTCAAATTGTATATAATTTCTCTCTTTCTCGTTCTATACAATTCGATTCAATTGTATATTCCTACACAAGTCTCTTTTTTACTTTCTCTCTTTCTTATTTTATACAAATTTAAATTGTATATAATTTCTCTCTTTCTCGTTTTATACAATTCAATTCTGCCTTTCTCGGTTCCTCGTTTTATACAATTCAATTCTGTCTATCTCGCTTTCTCGTTTTATACAATTCAAATTGTATGTAATTTCTCTCTTTCTCGTTTTATACAATTCTTTTCAATTGTATATGTATAGCGAATTATACATATATAAGTTTGCTATGGATTCTCTCTTTCTCGTTTTATACAATTCAATTCTGCCTTTCTCGCTTTCTCGTTTTATACAATTCAATTCTGTCTTTCTCGCTTTCTCATTTTATACAATTCAAATTGTATGTAATTTCTCTCTTACTCGTTTTATATAATTCAAATTGTATGTAATTTCTTTCTTTCTCGTTTTATACAATTCTTTTTATACAATTCGCTTCAATTGTATATGTATAGCGAATTATACATGTATAAGTTTGCTATGGAGCGCAATTATGCAAACTTTGTCATATCATACAAATATGAATTTTATATTGCTATATGTGAAAGTTGTCCATAATTATATATGTATACAAATTAAATATTTTATATTTACTGATTATGTGGACATAAGTTTTTTGCCCTATTCTTTAGAAATGGGAGACAAGTGCATGGCTACACCAAATTTATTCAACTTTCTTTGACGATTCAAAAGGGAAAGAAAAATTAAAAGAAATAACAAAAAATTCAAAAATTAGCAGAAATGGCATTAATTATAAAATACATGACATGATTTATTGCTAAAACTACACATAATATATGGAATATTTGTCATGATCATCATACATAGATAGTAATTGTTAATTATTTTGATTATCATAATATGTGGAAAAAAATTAATTTTATTTATTATACATCTCTCCCCTCATATTAGGGGATGAATAAATGTATCTTCCACTAAAATAAATCTCACAAATCTTAATTAGAGCAGATTGAATAGGATTTAAAATTTGAATCCATTGATTTATTCTTTCAAATTCTTAGCACTAAACATATATAATCAATTTTTGTTCAAATATTCAGTTTATCTAAATTTATAGCTTATACGTTATAACTTATAACCATAAATTTTTAGTTGCATAAAAATAAAACAAACACTAATATGTAGGCATATGCGTCATTTCATTCGATCCATAAACATAGTGTCATTTTTTATAAAAAGTATATTATCTTTAATGTGAACTTGAATTAATCGAGCTTCAGAATAGATATCGTACAATGGATAGTTTTCACAACTAAATTGAAAAACGAAAAGGAAAAATAGTCCCTAGCCAAAAATAGGTAGGTGCCACTACTAATTATAGATTCAACTATTAATAATTTTTTTATTACACGCAAACATTATTTGTGGCAATTTTTATATTTATGTATACAAATATGTCACACCTGGCATAATTTTTTAAAGAAAATTACAACTTGCAAGACTGACAGTTCTCCTAGTACTACCAATTTGAGATCATTTTATTGGAAGACAAAATGTATAGTTTAAATAATAGAGATTGTAATACTAGATTTACTAAAAATAAAACTTATAATTTACTGCATATATTTTTGGTAAATAGACAATTCATCATACAAAAAGGGAATATCTAGTATATACATATATAATACTAACAATAATATATATTTAATGAAGTTTCATAACTGGATTTTAAAAAAAATAAAATGTACGTAGACCTTATTCTTATTTCGTAAAAATGAAATGGTTTTCGAGGAAGTATCTACTCAAACTCAAATATAATAAATCAATATAATAATGAAAAAAAACAATGATAAAACATACTATATATAATTGTAAATTTATAATTTTACCCCTACTTTCAACTCATTATTTACCTGATATTAACAAAAGTGTACGCAAACATTGTAGCTACGTGTTCAATTGAACCAATAACTTTAGACACGGAACATAAGTTTGTGTAAAATAGAATTCATAAACTTTAAATGGTAGATTCATCTTGATTCATAATATTCTTTTGGTGATTCGTCTCATTTTATATGATTTTTTTTTTTAGTTCGTCTAAAAAAAGTTACATTATCATAATTAGAAACAATAATTATTTATTTAATATGTCAAATTAAATGGTATCACACTAAATCACAAGTTATAAAATATTATTTTTTTAAAATATCGTATCAAATCAAATGATGTCACGTTAAATAGGACGATAGAGTGTATCAGTATAGTAAGTCCACTATAAATGTTGACCCACTAAGACCTTTTTAAATAAAATAATGGACATACTAATTGCGTGGATGAATTATTCATAAAAAAGGAATTGCGAGAAATATAAGCAATCAATAAAATTTATTATAAGCAATATGGAAAAATGTCGTCAACAGATGTAACGTATTAAACTATATATTATGCTCCACCAAGTTCTATTATACTTTTCTTTCATCAAATAATCTTTGAGATGACTAAGCAAACCACCAAGTAGGAAATAATCTTATTGTGTCAATGTCTAAATATTTATAAAATAGTACTAAGAAGTAAAATTTAAGAATAACTTTTTTTTATTTTTAAATAACTAATCGAGGATCGATAAGTTCATTATGATCTCGAGTATAATATATTGAAATTATGAAAGAATCATGAATGTCATTGTGTGTTTGCGAGTAATGCAATAAGATAATATGATAATATACTGAATACGTGAGTTATATGAATTTAAGTCTTCTACAACCTTTACTCACTTCACTGTTCGCTAGTTCACGCTCTTCGAAAATAAGATTAGTTGTTAACAAATGAAAGCACATTTTAAACCTTTAATTTTTGGTTATGAACAAATCATGGTCTATTATTTCTCAATTTGACCCGTGATATGTTTGGCCCTACTAGGATGAAGTGCCCTCACTCTTCATCCCTACACTAATCAAACAAACACACTCAATAACTCCGTACATCGGTCTCGTGGTCAATAAAGTTGGTAAAAAACTCGTGAAAACTTCATGATTAAATACTATCAAAAGCGGTGATTTCTTCTTAATTGTCTTTTTATGAGAGTGCAAAAGCGGTGTTTCTTTTTATTTGTCTTTTCATGAGAGTGCAGAGTCACGCGATACTTATGTTGACAGCGTGTAGCATATACACGAGAAATGCGTACTAAGCTGACTCAGACACTACTATCATATGTTGACAGCGTGTAGCATATACATGAGAAATGCGTACTAAACTGACTCAGACACTACTGTCATCAAACAAAAAAGTTCAAAAAAGTTGATGTATACCAATCTTGATTATGTACACTTATGGAGAAACAATCTATATGTGACCCAAAGGTCAACAAACACAATAATCTCACTTCCACACTTGCTACCAACCATATCACACCCAATGTGTCCAACTAAAATTAAAGATGAACAGTAGTATTTGCAGGACCAATTGACATTTGGGTTTTATAATATATAGTTTTTAGATTGGAATACAGCTGGTATTTCTCAGCTTATAAGTTATAACAAAGTCTAAAAATATGCCCAAATAGATAACATCTCACATCTACCTTTAGTTTTTGATATCATTTGCTTGGCAAAGCAACCAAAAAAAGTACACTACACTACAGTCTATACATCCAATCAAGAAATATTAGCCCAAACACATCCAATGAGAGAGTTATCATCAAAACATACTATCAAAATGGTTGAAATCCCTTCACCCTTAACCATCGAAGGGTCTTGCCCGAAGCACGAATCCAAACATTGGTGAACACAAAAGAGCAAATGAATATAGAATAGTTGTAACTATCAAACCCAAACTATAGATATGTATATGTCAACTTAGCAATCAACAAACAATGTCAATATCACAAACTAATACCAAATCATAATAATCAATAAGGTAAAAATGAAGAGCCAAATATCATATATAAGTTTCATAGCATAGCTCATAGCTCATAGCTCATCACAAACAGTAAACAGTCTCGAGACAACACCGAAAATCGAGATTCAATAGACCTTTGGACGGCTCTAGCAGCACAAGAAAAACCCAAAGAGACTATTGACTCCATCTTCTTCAAAGACATGAACACAACTCAAAGTCTCAAAACTCTCTGAAAACATAATGTAAAGACTACTCAAAACTCACTTGAAAAGACGAAGACCACGGTCTCGAAGAAGCTATGTTTAATGATTCTTGAGACATGAAAACTCTCTATGGATTACTAATAAATAAACTAATATAGTACTAATAAATAATATTGAAACTCCTATAGCTGCAAAACTTATGGGCATAATGCAATATTGAGGGGTGTTGTTGTTGTTCCATTCATCAATGGAGTAGCTGCTGCATCATCCATCCAAGCACAAGCTTCATTGTATCCATCAAAATCAAAGTCGAAATCGAAATCAGGTAAACCAGCAGGCAACTGCTCATCAAGTCCACATATCGGAAGATCCTCGAAATCATTCACAGCAAAGTCATCAAGATTCTGATCAAAATTATCATTCCCAGCAAAGAACATATCCATCTCCGTATCGAAATCCATTCGTGCACCAATGTCAGCGAGCGATAAACTATCCTCCATCAATCCCATCTTATCGACATCCACTAGCTGCTCGACGAGTTTGTCGTTGATGTTGTGAACCTCAGACACTGCAGCAGAACCAGAAGTCAATGAATCCATTTCAAAAACTGATGCTGGAGATGTGTGTGAAGTATGTGACACTAAACTCTGAGCAGAGTCATCCTCCTCCGATACACAACCAACATTGTTAACCTTTCGACGAATCTTCTTGTTACATTCGTTATTCGAGCTCTTCTCAGATACATCAGTATTCGAATTACTCTTAGCCATCGCTTCGAATTCAAGCCTTTTCATTTCATAAGCATGAGAAGCTTCTTCAGCAGTATTATAAGTACCAAGCCAGACCCTCCTAGATTTAAAAGGATCCCTAATTTCAGCAGCCCATTTACCCCATTTACGCTGACGAACACCTCGGTATTTCGAAGACGAGGGCCTCGGGCCACTTGGGGTTTTAGGGGTTTTAGCTCCTCCTCTACACTTTTTGTCACCATTGTTGCTATCTTGACAAGAACTTTCAGTTTCAGGTACTTTTTTCAGGGTAAAAGTGCTAACAACAGGAAGATAAATCTCCCTAATAAATCGTTTGGGTTTCGATACATCAACCCCTTCATCATCAGATGAATCAGTAGCTTCCGGGTCGTCACAAACGATCCGGATTTTCCTCATGGGTCGGGCTGATTCTTCCCGAATCTTCGATTTCTGAGATTGTCTCCGAGACTCAGACATTTTCATGATTTCTTCAAATCTTCAAAACCCCTCAAAATATGCCCAGAAAATTGGTTTTTTCAACAGGAAACAGAAACAAAATTGAATTGAATTTGAAAAACTCAGAAAAAAATTTCAAGTAATCGGCCGTCTCAAGAGCAAAATAGGATGTAAAAATCGGTTTATATGAAATCCACCAAAGCAAACAACACCAGAACAAGTCCTGCAAATCAAAAATCAACAAATACCCATTACAGATCAGCACCCAAAAACACACAAAAACTTACAAAAAAATACAGTTTTTTTTTTCTAAAACCACAAAAAGGGTTTAAGGGAAAAAGAAGAAAACAGTACCTTTTGGGCCTCAAACGCATCGAAACAGTTGTGAAAAACAGAGTAATACCCTGCTGCTGATGATCACAGCAGAGGATTTGTTGCATGCAAAGACCAAATATCACCGAAGAAACGGATACCCAGAGCTTCAACGGAGCTCCAATCACAGCCAAACAGAAATTTGCCGACATATATCACAACCCCTTTCTTCCTCCTTCCTCCTCCTTCCTCCTTCCCCTTGTTCTTCTCACGAAAAAAAGCAACCAAAAGAGAAACAAAAAATCGGATCAGATACTCCTATTTATCCCCAAAAAACACAACAACCCAAAAAATAATTCACAGATTAGGAATCTATGGCCAAGATTTCTCCTCCCCAGAATCTGACAAAAGGTAAATTTCGTAACCCTTTAGCCTTTAGCCCCCTCTGTACACTCTCACTCTGTAAAATTTCACGAATATAGAGAACAAAAAAAACCCCAAAATTTACCAAGTCCACAAAAAAAAAACATTTTTCACAAATCTCAACAAAACCCCATTATAAATATACAATTTTTTATGCATTAAATTAAACAAATAGTACCTGTTTTTTATGGTCCTTTTCACTCTCTGTTTTTTTCTTTACTCTGTTCCACTGCTGCTGTTCTCACTTCACTTTTTCCCAAGTGGTCAAAAAATGCATTAAAGGGAGATGAATGTTATATATTAAGTGAATATAAAAGGACTGTGTGTTTTTAGTGTTGTGAAAAAAAAGTTAATTTTGGTCATGTAATTAATGAATATTATATATCAAATTTATGGCAAGTGATGAATGTGTTATGAGCTGTCATGTATGATCATACATGTCACATGACTATGCATACATGATCATGATGCAATTATCTTATTCATGATATGCATGACATGTTTTTATTGAAAATAGAATTGTATATCTCACGCGCGGGTAGATGGAGTGTTGTTCAATCTCCCGATGTTAATTATAGTTTGTTTGACCAAGTTTTTAGTATATTAGTTTAAGAAGAGTTCTGATTATATTCTACTATCGATTTAACTTCTTAAGAAGAGTTCTGATTATATTCAACTATCGATTCAAATTATGGAATGAAAAATTGTATGTGTACTTTATTCATTTATTAAAGAGAAAATACATCAAATTTCCCTTAAACTTGACGTCAAAATTTATTTTGGTATTTTAACTATACGGACGTAAGTTTTGACGCCCGTGTAGTATTTGATTCACAAGAGGTTTTATGACTATTATGATCATTTTTATAATTAGATAGTTAGATTAACCATATAAAATATATCATCTCGTGTAATATTTAGCATCAACCTCAAGTAGACACAATTAATATTTTAAAGCTTATGGAGGCGAAGGTATATGATTAACGAAAATATCATTTTAAAAAATGTTATTAAGAATTAAGATGATCAATTAAAGTATAAATTAATTCGAGTCTTGAAATAGAATATATTGATAAGTTGTAGGGGTTAAGATTTATTAATAAGAAACTACTTTTAGTTATTCAAAATATGGTCAAACAAATAATTATTTTGTCATTATTGGTTAATTAATAGCGCGTGTAGCTCACGTAGAGAGATAGAGTGTGAGATTATGTAGTGGGGTAGGGAAGTAATTCTGGGAATACGAAACAAGGCGGTTTCTTCGTTAAATTGAAAGGGTTACAGCTATATTTTCATTAGACGTAATTGGGTCTATTTAGGCTTGATAATTACGAGGATGCCACTGACAAGTGACAAGGTACTTGGTTCCCAAGGTATCGCCTTAAATTCAAAGTAATACCTTTTATTTTATTTTTTAGGATAGACACGATTTGAATTTCGAGAGTCAAATAATTTAAATTTTTTGAAAACTTAAGTTTGAAATCTTCAAGAATAATTGGTATGAAAATTTATATATTTGGAAATTACGTAAAAATATATGACCAAATTATGGTCAGTAATATATTTATTTCTGATCGATGCGATTTCAATTTTAAAAGTCAAATAGTATAAGTTGACAGTAAAATTAGGTATGACATCTTCAAAATAATTGGGACAAAGATTTATATATTTGGAAGTTACGTAAAACTATTGTACGATAAAATTATGGTCAAAAATAAATTTATTTGCGTTATAAAAATGAAAAAAGTGTTATTTAAAATAATTTGGTCATATTTTCTATGGATTTTTATTTTATTTTTTTTCCTTTTTTTCCTTTACTTAGGACTAGAAATTTTTTTACTTTATTATTACTGTTTTTCCCTTTTTAGATTTGATTTTTTATTATTTGTGTACTTGATTTGTTCCTCATTTGGTACATATTTTTCTCTTATTTACACTTTAAAGTTCAGACATGTCTATTCTTTTGAACAATATTTGGTCAAACATTTAGTCATTTTCCATATTAAAAATAGTCAATATAATTTATTTTGTTTACTGAGATTTGGGATAGGAAATAGTCTACAGTTTTTTATATATCAAATCGAAGAAACTATTTCTTTAATTTTAATTTATGTGATATGATCTTGCTAATAGAAATTTAATAATATGAGAAAATTTTTGTAATAGTTTAATATTATTCTTTAAATAAATGTTTAAATAAAAATAATATATTTATGGACTAATCATGAAAATAAGTAGGGATCAAAATTGATAATATTATTACATAATAAGAAAACATGTTATTTCTATTGACCAATCAAAAATAAAAGTAAATTATATATAAATTGTTACAAAAGAATATTATATTTATGTAGTTTAGTACTCTTCCACCATGGAGTATTACTTATTCTGTTATTCACATTAATACAAATATCCAAATTACTATCAATTTATAGAACATAAAATTAATTATTTTTTTTCATATTGTATCCTTAATTTAAGTATTTTTAAAAGAATATATATTATAATGTTTCCAAATAAATCTTCAAATTATTAATGTTGATATTGATAAATCAGACATTTATTTATACATATATACATGGAATTAAGTCTATTAGAAAGAGTGGAAGATTGATAATATTATGCTCCAATTTTTTAAATTTATCATTTAATCTTTAATGAATATTTAAATATTATAATATATTTAAATTATTGACTTCAAAACGTCTTATAGTGAACACAAATAATATGCAATATCAGTATTATATATAACTTTCATGAGTTAGTTTTTCTTTTTAAAGAGTCTTAAACGATAAAAAGTAATATTAGAGTAGTTTTGTAATATATTAAATATAAGTTAGTGGTGTTTTTAACTAATTATATCAAATTTAATTTCACAAAGCTAAAAAAGAAAACTATTAAAAATATGACTCCTAAAAAATAGTCCTATAATAGATGAATTTGATTAGATTCAGTCTGAATTGACCAAACTATAATACTCTTATATGAAATGACTCCTTTTGTAACTAAAGAACTTTGTTTTATATTAAATTAAAGAAAAAATAAGAAGAATCATGTGACATTGGATGCTTACCCAAAAAAGGTTTTATGAATTATTAATATTATGGTTATAATTATTATATAGTATTCACTAATTATAAAAGGCAAAAAATCGAATCTTGTGCATGGAGGGGTTTGACCTATAATTTAATTTTAAAAGTACTGTTCCCTCGTGCATGAGAGTAGCTATATATATATATGCCATATATTCCTACAAATTCCAAAATTATTTTTTTGTGCCCTAACGATTTGTAAAATAAAAAAGTCAACTTGTTGGAGTCAGTGGCGGAGGAAGGATTTTCAACAAAGAGGTTCAAAAAAAATAAATTAATCACATAAATAATATCCACAAATAAATGGATCGGATAAAAAAATTAATATATCTAAAAATTTAAATAGATCAAGTTTTCAATAACAATCGATCCAACAAAAGTAACAAGCAGCAGCCAGCGCCCAACGGGCAACGGCAAGGAAGAAGAGACGATGAAAAATAAAACGTAGCAAAATCCTAAAAGAAGAAAAGGGTTTTTAGTATTTAACTTTGTAATTAGGAATTAAACTAATAAATCCTAAATTTCCTATCATGGTTTTAATTTTTTGGAACTAAAACCGTTTTCTGATTCCATTATTATTTTAAAAAGCAATTTCTGATTCCATTATTATTTTAAAAAACAATTAAAACGCCTAAAATGTAAGCTGATTAAAAATTGCCTCCATCCAAATTCAAATCGTGACCTTGCGTGCCTGAGAGCAGATTCTTGAACCCCAACACCACTGAGCTACGTCATTGGTGTATCTTCAGGGGGTTCAATGTTATATATATACACATATATTTAAAATTTAATCGTACATATATAGTGTAATTTTTTTGACAATGGAGGTTCGGATGAACCCCTTGGTTGAAGGTAAATCCGCCCCTGGTTGGAGCATCTAAAACCTTTCACTTTTTTTTTTTTTTTTGAAAAGTATTCAAACTTGATATTTATGAAATAGAATCTCAATATTTAACTCTTAACGCAATTGAAAATAGTTCAAACAAACATATATATATTCAGTCTGATCTTTATGAAAATCTTATATTTCGAAATACATGAATATTATACTAGCATATTTATGAAATAAAGAAGTTTTTTTATTGATATTCAGTTTTAGAAAAATATATTTTACAAAACATAATTGAAAAGGAAGTGTTTCATGTTAAATTTTCATGATGGATGTTTTATCGAAAAAATATTTTTAGTAAGATTTTCGACCTTTTTTAGAGTCGCCACTTAATTTTTGAGAAAAATCAAGAAAACTTGTTTTCAAAAGTCTTAACAGAAAAATCAATTGAAAAACATTTGAAGGGGTTCGGGGATTTCTATTAACGTCTTAGGAAGGTTTTGAGAGCACCTAAGACGTTCCGCTAACCTACGGTTATCCAACAACTAATTATTTGGCTAAGGTTTACAATTACAATAAAAAATATTTTTTAGAGTTGTTTGAAAATCAATATAAGTAAAAAATTGTTTGCAAATTATTTTTCTTGTTTAAAATCTATTCAAGTCGATAAAACTTTTACGACGTTCTAAGGGGATTTGGAGTTTTCTAACAATTAAAACTGACAGCAAGTAAATGCAAGCAAATAATTAAAAGATATGTAAAGAGAGAGGGAAAGAGACTTGGGTCCAAATCCGGGTTTCTGTCAGCCTTGACCGGAATTTTGGACCCACCTATATCGGGTTTTTGACCCATTTTTCTTTTGGGTTTCGACCCATTTTTGTACCTGTCCTAAACTAAGCAAACAATTACACAAAATATAAAAAATTAAAGTAAAAAACGACAAGGGCTTAAGCCCATTACAAAAAAAATATAAAACAAATAAAATAAAATAAAATAAAAGAGGGTCTTCTAATCCTGCTTCTTCGACTTCTTCCAATTCCAAAGATTGTACGTCTTTAATAGGAAGACTTGTTCGAGGCAGCGAACTTGGAACGATCACGAGCAGCAGAGACGAACCTCACCACGCGAAAATCAAAAGAAACAGAGATAAAAGGATTTGGACGGGAGGTTGAATCCAAGCACCAAACTATTGCATCTACCCCTTTCGAAGTGTATTTCCTTAATGTAAGCTCTCTCCAACCTCTTATTATCTCCAACGCAGAAGTTTTCGATCAAAAAGATTGCCCCAAAAATCCTCTGTATTACTTCGTTGCTTCGGGTCCTTCTTTAATTCAAAAATATTCGTAGTTTCTATATATATATATTTTATATAATATTGTAGCTGAATGTAACTCCAAAGTTTCTCCCAAAAAAAATAAGAACCCCCCTATACTGAATACTAAGAGGATATATATAGAAGGAAATTAGGGTTGGATTCTTGGGGGGAAACCGGATCAAAATCGGGTGAAAGGGGCCCAATTTCGATTTGAATTTCCAAAACCTTTTTACCCAAAATGGTATGAACGGCTTTTTCTGAAATTCTGAATCCATTCTCAAAGGGGAAGGAGAAAGGAACGTCTCGGATGAAATCGATCGTCCTTGGCGTTATACGTGTCTCCATATCACGCCACCAAGGACGGAAACACAGGTCTGCTATAACAGTAGCTTTTGATGCGCTGCATCAGGCCGCCAGAGAGGGAGAAACGACGAAGAACATGCTGTCCTTGGTTTCTTTTCCGTGTATTTTGACGGAAGAGGGCGTCGTTTGGAGCCGTTGTCGCTGCTTCTCCTTGACGCTGTGAAGAATGCATCTATATGCTGATACCACTGCTATTAGGGAATTGTACCCACTGCTTGGATTGTTGTTGCTTCGTGAAGATTGACGCTTATCGTGATATTGCCTTCGCGTGAGGAAGGGGGAGGCTCGTCAGACATCGCCGATACCATTCACGCGCTTCTGCACCGTCAAAATTGACGTGCATCTCTAAGAAAGCATTGGAGCATCTGGGTTTCTTTGGGTGGGTACAGATTTGGGCCGGGTTACAGAGGGAAAGATGGGCTGGGAGTTGGAGCAAACATTTTGGGTCCAAAATTTGGACCTGGTAATTTCAGAAATTGGCCCAACATTGTCTTTTGGTCAATAATGCTACCAATTTAGTGAAACTAGAATTTAAGATAAGACGAATTAATATAATCGATTAACAAGCTTCTTAAGGTAAACAAAAAATAAAATAATTAATTTGAATATAAAAATAAAGATTCAAAATATAAGCTAAGATAATTAACCAAATATTTATATCAAAACCAAAATATTACTATTATTTTTGATTTGAAATATTGGTAAACTAAAATAATTATATGAATAATTATGTGAGACCCATACATTAGCTAAAATAATGTAAGAACGTCAAAAAAATAAAAATAAAAATTTGGCAAGCTAAAATCTGTTTAATATTATCTTATCACTATATATATATATATATATATATATATATATATATATATATATATATATATATATATATGTCTTAAATTTATTAAATTAATTATTTTAAATTATTTAAACTCGAGAAGCTTGCTAGTTAATTACTATCGAGGAGGGTCAAAATTGGATGTCAACAACTGTCCCTCATTTTACTTGGATTGATGCAAGAAATATGAGGAAAATGAAATTGACCAAACCAATTTTGACCGACTTCATCTTCATCTTCTGGGAAAGAGATTTTGGTACGGACTTTAGGAATTATGGCCGAACCCCGAAAATGGGTTTCCTACATATCTCAGATTATATGAGAATTCAGGCCACTTGTAGTTCGATACGCTTGATTTAACGCACGATTTTGAAAGAATTCAAAAGACATTTCGATACCGAATTACGAAGGTATCGGAATGCTCGGGAAGGGAGTTTAGGAACGAATGTTGGAATACAGCCGAATTTTCACAATTGATCTTGCCTACATATCCTTAAACTTCAGGAATCAGGCTGCTTGTAGTTCGACTCGATCGGTTAAAAAGGAAATCTATTATGCTAGATAACCTTTGGTTCTGGACAAGTGACAAATAAAATTGAGCATGAAAAAGAGGCTTGTAAGCTCTTAGCCATGAAGGTGGAGCTCTTCACATCCATAGGTAAGAACTTACACGGACATAATTTCCAAAGCTCTTGGCGCATCGTCACTCAGATTGGAAACTTGCTTCCGATAGACCAAAATTCCGGGTGCAGAACCAAAACTGACAAAAGTGAAGAAAAACCCACATGCCTTCTGATAGGGGTGTGGTTTGATTGTGGTGGAAGTCGCTCCTCTGCTCGCGTCCTAAGAGTTTGACACTCCTCTTTGGACTATGTCCCAGTTCGCTGCTAAGAAAAAGTTCCACGTTGTGCTGCATCCTTTTTGATGTCGTCCGCACCTGTGGTATGTTTTGGAGAATTCATCCTTTCGGATGCTCTCGACAAAGACCGAGATAAAACTCGTCAGCATGAAAATGCAATTTAAATGGGAGACAATGTCTTTTACCGTGTCGACACTTAATTGTTCTCCTCGACATTTGACGTCAACTCGATCGGTTTGACGTAAAGCAAATAAAGCTTATGTCTTGTGTTTGCAATGTAATCTTCAATGTACTCTTCATTTGATGTCGAAATAAATAAAGTTGATGTAGTGTCGATATTTTCTCTTGATGTCGTCTTCAATGCTCTTCTTGATGTTTACTTTTAACATAAATAAAAGAAATGCAGTTGATGCCGGTGGGTGAATATTTCTCTTGAGATGCACGATTTTTACTCTGGTAGTGCATGATTTCTTGCGGGGTATGTATATCTTCCCGTGATGTGTAAATTTCTGCGAGGCATGAAATCTTCTCGCAATGCATAAATTTCTGCGGGGGATGAAATCTTCCCGTGATGCATAAATTACGTAGGGTGTGACATCTTCTTGCGATATATAAACTTTTGCGAGGGATGAAATCTTCTCGCGATGCATAAATTCTTGCGAGGGATGGAATCTTCTCGCGATGCATAAATTCCGCAAGGTATGAAATCTTCTTGCGATGTATAAATTTCTGCGAGGCATGAAATCTTCTCGCGATGCATAAATTTTGCAAGGTATGAAATCTTCTTGCGATGTATAAATTTCTGCGAGGCATAAAATCTTCTCGCGATGCATAAATTCCGCAATGCATGAATATTGACTCGCGATGCATGATCTTCCGCGATGCATGAATATTGACTGACGATGCATGATCTTCCGCGATGCATGATCTTTCGCGATGCATGAGTATTGACTCGCGATGCATGATCTTCCGCGATGCATGAATATTGACTCGCGATGCATGCTCTTCCGCGATGCATGAATATTGACTCGCGATGCATGAGTGTTGACTCGCGATGCATGATCTTCCGCGATGAATGAATATTGACTCGCGATGCATGGATATTGACTCGCGATACATGATCTTCCGCGATGCATGAATATTGACTCGCGATGCATGCTCTTCCGCGATGCATGAATATTGACTCGTGATGCATGTATATTGACTCGCGATGCATGAATATTAACTCTTGATGTCATCCTTGATATCAAACGAAGATAATGCTTAAATCGAGCACCATAGCGATCTTCTGGGTGCCTTTTTGACAATCATGTCGTCTTAATTGATGATAATGGTAAAATAACTTCCAGATAGTATATCGTCTTGATCTGCAACAGTATAAATGACCCCTCAGGGTAATGTGTCGTCTTGATCGACAATAAAGTAAATAACCTTTCAGATAATGCATAATATCTTATCTGACATTATGATGCAAATGATGTCTTTTACGGCAACCGTAAACTCTTTCTCGCTTGATTCACCTTCGAATCTAGCTTGACGTTCCTTATAAACTTCACGTTGTTGGGAATTGACTGAAATAAACAAATCATATTCCCAAATCTTCGACGTTAGCAATATAACATGGTTCCTGCAATCCAGGAAAACTATATTTTTTGGGAGAGTTTTCTCCTCCCTTGACTTCTCCATATTTATCGATCGGAGGAATCCGCTGATATCAAAGCAAAGATATAAACCTACATCCACAGAAAAATTGTTAGTTTTAAAAACGAACTGATCTGTGTCGATTCTTCAATCGTCCGCTCCTCGTCCTGCTATCTCTGGTTGTTTTCCAGATCTCCCGACTCTTGATAGACAAGACAGAATATTTAATGCCAAAACAAATGAAACATAAAAGGAAATATTTTAGAAAAATAAATTTTTGAGAAGTAATATTTTGAAAAGGGGCACTGCCAAATGTCATGTCACGTCAGGCTTATCGAACTTCTCTGAGCTTGATGATTGGGAGGTATATCTAATTATGATGGGGAGTATTCAGAGTCACTCTAGACTGTCGATAAACCCATGCTGAAATTTTGAGGTCATTCTCAAAATTTCTGTCCCAGTTACAAGTTTTGGTTATCTTCAAATGTCGGTAAGTAAATTCGTGGAATTTTCGAGATCCTCTCGAAAATTCTGTCCCAGTTGCAAATCTTGAAGTAGCTTCAGTCTCGACTTGCTGAGGAAAAATCTTTTCTTGAGAATTTTTTGAGTCCCTCTCAAAAATTCTGTCCCGGTTTCTATTATAAGAGGAATAGAAATCTTACGGGAAATATGACCGAACCCTTGTGGCGCCTACGTATCCCGTTGAGGCAGGAATCAGGTCAAACGTAGTTCCCCCTCAAAGGTTAACAAAATAAGAAATCTTTACAAAGAAACCGACCGAGGCCGACATAGGCCGCCTACGTATCTCATTCTTGAGAATTCAGGTCGAACGTAGTTCAAATACAAAGAAATATTTAAAGGGGATAAAGGGGTGACCGAGACCGAGATAGGCCGCCTACGTATCTCATTCTTGAGAATTCAGGTCAGACGTAGTTCATTACAAGAGGGATGAAAATTTAAAACGAAGCAAATACAAGCAAATGAACAATTACAAGAAAATAGTAGAATGCAAATCGAATCTTCACACGTAGTATCTCTTGACAGCATCTGAGTTGATCGGTTTTGGCCACGCGGTGCCATCCATCTCCGACAGGACCAACGCACCTCCAGATAATACTTTGCGAACCATGTAAGGACCTTGCCAATTTGGTGCAAATTTTCCTTTGTACTCATCCTGATGAGGAAAAATGCGCTTAAGTACTAACTGCCCAATTTCAAAAATTCTGGCTCTGACTCTCTTGTGGAAAGCTCGAATCATTCTCTGTCGATATAGTTGACCATGACAAATGGCAACCATTCTCTTTTCATCGATCAAAGTTAACTGATCAATTCTCTTGCTAACCCATTCAGCATTACTCAGCTCAGCTTCTTGGATAATTCTCAAGGAGGGTATCTCAACTTCGGCGGGTATGACTGCTTCTGTTCCGTACACTAACAAGTAGGGAGTGGCCCCAGTTGACGTTCTGACAGTCGTTCGATAACCCAATAAAGCATATGGCAACATCTCATGCCAACCTCGGTGATTGTCAATCATTTTCCTCAAGATCTTCTTGATATTCTTATTGGCAGCCTCTACAGCTCCATTCATTTGAGGACGATAAGCGGTTGAGTTTCGATGAGTAATCTGAAACTGCTCACATATCTCTCTCATCAAGTGACTATTGAGATTTCCGCCGTTGTCAGTAATGATGGATTCTGGTACTCCAAACCTGCATATCAAATTGTTGCGAACAAAATCAGCTATGACTTTCTTGGTCACGGACTTGTATGAAGCTGCTTCCACCCACTTAGTGAAGTAATCAATCGCAACCAAGATAAATCTATGTCCATTGGAAGCGGCCGGCTCTATCGGACCGATGACATCCATGCCCCAAGCTATAAACGGCAAAGGTGAACTCATAGCATTAAGTTCGTGAGGCGGCACTCGTATCAAATCACCATGCACTTGACATTTATGACACTTCTGCACAAACTTGCAACAATCATTCTCCATCATTATCCAGAAGTAACCAGCTCGAAGGATTTTTCGTGCTAAAGTGAGCCCATTCATATGCGTTCCACACACTCCAGCATGTATTTGTTCAATAAGCTTCGCGGCTTCAACAGCATCGACACATCTTAGAAGACTCAAATCTGGAGTTCTCTTATAAAGGACTTCTCCACTTAGAAAGAAATTGAGAGCCATGCGGCGTATCGACTTCTTTTGATTCGATGTAGCATCTTCTGGATAAATACCAGACTCCAAGTATTTCTTTATATCAAAATACCAAGGTAAACCGTCTGGTTCCGCTTCAACATGGGAACAATGAACTGGATGTTCTTTCAACTCTATATCCAGTGGATCAATATAGTCAGTATCCGGATGTTTAATCATTGAAGCGATGGTGGCAAGAGCATCGGCCAACTCATTTTATATTCTGGGAGTATGTCTAAATTCGATCTTACAAAATCTCTTGCATAGCTTTTGTACATACTGCACGTACGGTATAATCTTTGGGTTCTTCATGGCCCACTCTCCTTGAACTTGATGAATCAAAAGATCTGAATCTCCAATAACTAACAACTCGTAGACATTCATGTCGATGGCCATTTTTAAACCAAGGATACAAGCTTCGTACTCAGCCATGTTGTTTGTGCTATTAAATCGGAGCTTAGCTGCCATGGGATAGTGTTGACCAGATTCTGACACTAAGACTGCTCCGACCTTTACCTTGATGATTTGCTGCTCCGTCAAAGAATAATCTCCAACCTGGATATGCTTCAGAAATATCTTCGCCCACAAATGACACTTCTTCATCGTGAAAATAAGTCTTGAGTGGTTCATACTCTTCATCAACGGAATTTTCTACGAGATGATCAGCCAAAGCCTGTGCCTTTATTGCCTTCTGAGTTACATACACAATATCAAACTCGCTCAACAGCATTTGCCATTTGGCCAACTTTCCGGTCGGCATCGCTTTTTGGAAAATATACTTCAATGGATCCATTCTGGAAATGAGATATGTAGTATACGAAGACAAATAGTGTCTCAATTTTTGGGCAAGCCACGTCAAAGCACAGCACGTTCTCTCCAACAAAGTATAGCGAGACTCGTACGGGGTAAACTTCTTGCTTATATAGTAGATAGCCTTTTCCTTCTTTCCTGTCTCGTCGTGTTGACCAAGTACGCATCCGAATGCGCTATCTGAAACAGACAAGTATAGCAACAAAGGACTTCCTTCTTGCGGAGGGACCAATACTGGCGGATTTGACAAGTAGTTCTTGATAGCATCAAAAGCAGTCTGACACTCTTCAGTCCACTTCGTCGGAGCGTCTTTCTTCAACAGCTTGAAGATAGGCTCACACACCACGGTTGATTGAGCTATGAATCGACTAATGTAGTTCAACCTCCCTAAGAGACTCATCACCTCTTTTCTCGTCTTCGGCGGAGGTAACTCTTGAATTGCTTTAATCTTAGAAGGATCGAGTTTGATACCCCTTCTGCTGACTATAAACCCCAACAATTTGTCGGCTGGCACCCCAAAAGCACATTTGGCGGGATTTAACTTCAAGTTGTAACGACGCAAACGATCGAAGAACTTCTTCAAATGCATCAAGTGGTCCGAACTCTCGCGGGACTTGATTATGACGTCATCCACATATACTTCAATCTCCTTATGAATCATATCATGAAATATGGTAGTCATAGCCCTCATATAGGTAGCACCAGCATTCTTGAGGCCAAATGGCATCACTCTGTAGTGATATACCCCCCACGGTGTAATAAAAGCTGTCTTTTCTGCATCTTCCTCATCCATCAAAATCTGATGATAACCTGCATAACAATCCACAAATGACTGTATTTCATGCCTAGCACAGTTATCGATCAAAATATGAATATTTGGCAACGGGAAGTTATCCTTAGGGCTAGCTTTGTTGAGATCTCTGTAGTCGACACAAATTCTGATTTTCCCGTCTTTTTTGGCGACCGGAACAACATTCGCCAACCATGTTGGGTATTGAGTCACTTCTACTAGCCGAGACTCAATCTGCTTGGTGATCTCTTCTTTAATCTTTAAACTCAACTCAGGCTTGAACTTTCGAGTTTTTTGCTTCACCGTCTCAAACCCTGGATTAATCGGTAATTTGTGAGACACCACATCGGTACTCAACCCTTGCATGTCACTGACTTCCCAAACGAACACATTAATGTACTCATCAAGCAAGTGAATCAGTCCTTTCCTTTGATCCTCACTCAAGTGAATACTGATTTTAACCTCTTTGACACATTCTTGGTTGCCCAGGTTTACTGTTTCAGTTTCTTCTAAATTTGGTTTATACTGATTTTCAAACTGACGAAATTCCTTGGCAACATACTCTGGTTCCTCACTTTTCTCTCCGTAATCATCAACCTCATCATCACCTGCCTTATTTTGTTCATTCAGCTCATGACATGACATGACATTGGCAGGTTTAAAATTTACCTTACTGAAACCATAAATAAACGAAGTTAGAAAATCAAAGCATGACAGATGATTAAATAAACCAAATTAAAAAATAAAAGAGGCTTTCATAAAAATTGAAAAATAATGCAAACTTTGGCCATAGCAGAGCCATATTGCCTTTTTGAATATCACGACGGGAATTTAAAGTCCAAATAGTTAAAATGCAAAATGGCGGGTCTCGGGCCTCTTCCGGACTACCACCGATTAAAACATGCATAAAACGATGCCCTTCTACCAAGGATTTCGGGAGACCAGGACGGGCGTGGAGGTCCAGTTCTGCAGTGTCTCTCCGGGCTCAGCATCACGGAATCCTGTCAGCTCGACCTCTTCTTCAATAATAGCATCTATCTCTTCAAAAAGGCCACAGATTCCTTCCCCCAGGTTCTCCTCCTCTGCATGCTCACGAACTGGGAATGATTGATATAGATGAGGGATTGGTTTAGCTAATGCTTGATCATTCTTCTTTTTCAGCTTCAAATCATCATCTGTGGGGACGTACCCCAAACCATATCTAGCTCCTTTGACGGGGACCGGAACAGGCTCAATAATTCCTTGGGAATTTCTTCCCAATCCAACACCTGGTTCGAAACCATTCTGCAGCATCACAGTGGCTATCATCTTATACACGGCAGGCATATGAGGCTGTGGGGCCAAATCCTCACCAGTGGCATTTACCAGCTCCACTGTATAGAAATCGGTACCCCGAGACACTTCATCAATAATCGGCGCCTGTCTACCAGAGCGATTCCCTTCACCATGAATAACCAACTCTTCATTTCTCCAAACGAGCTTCATCATCTGATGCAAAGTAGAAGGCACAGCTCCAGCCATATGAATGAAAGGCCTTCCCAGAAGAAGGTTGTAACTTGTATCAATATCTAAGACTTGGAACTGTGTGCTGAACTCTGCCGGACCCACTTGGATGACCAGATTTACCGCTCCCAAGGTATCTCTTTGGACCCCATCAAAAGCCCTTACGTTGACTTGGTTTTGCTCCAACTTTCCCAAGTCAAAACGTAACTGCTTCAGTGTCGACAATGGACAAATATTTAAGCCGGATCCGTCATCTACCAAGACACGATTTATGACCTTCTCACGACATATCACAGTGATGTGTAGTGCCTTGTTATGTGACCTCCCTTCAATAGGCAGCTCATCGTCACAAAAGCTGATTCGGTGCCCTCGAATAACTTGATGAATCATGGCAGCCACGTTATCACTACTTGTACCTGAGGGTACGTATGTGTCATCGAGAGCTTTCATTAAGGCCCGCCTATGTGATTGAGAACTCATCAACAGGGCCCACACGGAGATCTGAGCCGGGGTCTTCTCTAAATGTTTGACGATGGAATAATCCTTTGGTTGCATCCTTCTCCAGAATTCTTCCGCCTCTCCCTCGCTTATCGGCCTCTTAGCCTGGTCCTTCTTCTGTCCTCCGAGAGCAAGCTCGTCAGGAGTGTAACACCTTCCAGACCTGGTCATGCCTTGAGCAGCGGCGGTTTTAATAACAAACTTAGGCTTGACGAGAGTTTCTGACGGAACCAAGGCAACAACCTTTGTAGGTGTCAAAATAACAAATTATCTTCTTTCTTTGATGCTTAAAGAAGCGACAGACCTTTCCAAGTCCTCATGCACAATGGGGGTAATCATCTTTGTGCCACACCCGTCTTCGTCCGTTTCAATCATATTAACATTGCCACCTCCATGATTCGGCAACGGGTTTGTATTGACATTTGGTGCCGCCAGTTGGAGAGAAACTACCTCCTGATCGATCAGATCCTGGATTTTATGCTTAAGGTTGATACAATCTTCCGTGTCATGTCCAACACTGTTGGAATGATAAGCACATCTTTGATCTGGCTTGTAGAACTTTGAATTGACATCCACGGGCTTGGGACCCACAGGGTGGATGTATCTAGCCGCGGCTAGTCTCTCAAATAGTTTGGTTCGGCTTTCGGCAAGTGCAGTGAAATTCCTTGGGGGCCTTTTTTCAAATCTGGGTCGGGAAAGGTCATAACCACTTTGCTGAGGGGGAGGCACCTGCTGATAATTTCGGGTATTCGGACGAGGAGCTTGGCTTCTAGAATAAGGGTTCGTTTGATAATTTGGCGATGGAGCTTGGTAATTCGGGAGGGGTTTTTGATATAATGGAGCTTGGACTTGATAAACGGGTGATGGTTCTCGGTAGCTCGACTGTATATTGGCACAGTTGGGAGCAATATTCTGATAAGGGGATGGAACCTGGTAAGGTTGAGGATAATTTGGGTATATGGGGGAAACATTTTGGAGATTAAGGGGTGGACTCTGATACAATGGAATTTGAGCGTTTGGATAGGTGGAGGTAGTATTATGGTTATTGGGATGATTGGATTGCGGGTAGTAGGCTTGGTGAGACTTTGGGGAAGGCCTGGAACGATCTTGGAAATGTGACGAGTTTCTGGGGGTTTTTCTTCCCCCATACGAGACAGCGGCAACTTCCTCTCTTTTCTTCCTCATCAATCCTGAAGATCCAGGTGACGCGGATACACGGGCTATCTTTCCCGATTTCAAACCGTCTTCGATAGTCTCACCAACTTTGACTATCTCGGCGAATTTAGCTCCGACTAGCAACATGATTCTGTCGTAGTATTCTGGCTCCTGCACCCGCACAAACACTTCCACAATCTCTTTCTCTGTCATGGGCGGCCTTACTCTTGCTGCTTCCTTCCTCCATCTATAGGCAAACTCCCTATAGCTTTCAGTTGGTTTCTGCTTCATCTTCTCTAGAGAATACCTATCGGGAACTATCTCAACATTGTATGCAAATCGGTCAATGAAGTCTTTGGCCAGCGCATTCCAACTGGGCCACTGCCTGGTTTCGTGTGACGTAAACCACTCGAGGGCCTCCCCACATAGACTTCGGCTGAAAAGCCGCATCAACAAGGCCTCATCCCTGCCAACTCCCACGAGCTGGTCACAATATGCTCTTAGATGAGCCATGGGGTTGCCTACTCCCCCGAAGGTGTCAAACATCGGAATTTTGAACCCTTCGGGAAGGTTCAAATCTGAGTGGATGCACAACTCTTCGTAACTGAGTCCAACGACATCTGGGATGCATTGTAGCTCTTTCATAGCCCTTTTGATTTCCTCTTTTATATCGATCTTCGCATCCTCCTTTGCCTTCCATTCTCTTTTCTGTTCTTCATAGTGATCCAACTCAGAACCGTGCACCTCGTGCTCGGTAGGAACGGGAACTTGGAAGGTGGCTCTTTTTGGGAGGGGTGGGGCTATAAAGGGACTTGGAACATTTTGGGCGGTCTGGTAGTTCTGTGGGTAAGCCTGAGGATTGGTGTTCTGATTTAAATGGTGATGAGGTGTTTGGGGATTGAAGGCAGTTTGATTTTGCTTTTGGTTTTGATTCTGTGGCGGTGGGGCGGTTTGAGTATTCTGAGGATGGGGTGGCATTTGAGGGTGGTTATTTGGAAGAGGCGATGGAGTTTGGTAAGATACAGAAGCGTATTGGGGGTTTTGGGTTGCTAGATCTATCACAGACGGATTATGCACAGGTGTAGAAGGCTGATTCTGAGTTGGATCCATATTTGAGGAAGGGAAGTAGATTGGAGGTCTTCCGTCCGTGGCGTTAGAAGCAAATCCAGGTGGAGGCAGATCCTGTCTCCGTTGCATTTCCACTCTCATCTCCGCAATTTGCTGCATCAGCTGCATAATCAATTCATTCTGTTCTGCTACGGTGGGTTGAACCACCACAACGTCAGTAAGACTCACTTCTTCATTATTATCCCCCATAACTGCCTTTCCTCTGTCTGAATTTTGTTTAGGGGAGGAATCTGTAGGACCTTTCGATCTGGTGAAGTAGGGATGATCTGCCAGCTTTGATCGACATAGATCAGTTTAAAAGGTACCTGAGAAGCGAAACAACTCAAAGGCAGATCTGTTAGTGCAGATTCAGAGTACAAAATGCATAATATCACATAGAGGGCAGATAAACACACAAGTTGCTTTGTTTGAGGATATCTTTAACCCACGAGTGAGGACGGGAATACGTTTTTTAACAAGCAGGAATTTGATTGTTTTTTTTTTATTTTAGTTTTGACACTGTCTCGAGAAGGATAAATCGCGTTGAGCTAAGGTCTTCTTGCAGTTGCTTTCTAACGTCCGTTGATCTGATCTTTGTATCCTCTTGTAATATGAAAAGAAATAATGAAAATTTTTAAAAGATAGGGGTCGGGCCTTGGAAGGCTGCCTACGTATCTCTCAAGGAGAATTCAGGCCCAACGTAGTTCGAGTTCGGGATAAAATATTTTCATTCATTCTTTCATTACGGTTACAAGGAAATTGAAAGACAACATTGGAATTCTTAAAAGATAACATGACGATGACACGTTAGTCATTTCTCTTCTTGTTGCAGCGTTACTCTCTTCCTTCCAGACGACCCAGAAATGGAGGCTTGTAGACGATTTCCTCACCGTCGTCCTCCTCAGTCAATTCGGGGTGAGCGTTGTCGGGACCACTATTAGCCCCTTGTTCACGGATAGAGTATTTTCCGCTCATTTTCTGAAGTTCGTCTATCATGTCATGGTGGATCGCCTTGTTCTTCTTCCTTAATGCCAACATCCTTTCTTTCATAGCGATGAATTCCGTCATTTCCGCTTTCAGTTCTTCATCTAGTGACACATTTTTGGCCAACAGACTCGCGGTGTCCGAATCTATCTCCGCTTCTCTTGCCTCTCTTTCTTGAATCTGTAATCGAAGCATGTCCAATTTTTGGCTTAGATCCTCTTTTTCTTCCTCAATACTTTTCTTCCTCTTTTCTTTTAACATCAATTCTTCGTCCAGTGTTGCAGTCGCAGCTTTGTAGACTGACGTGGCAACTTCGACCCTAAGCCCCTCCTCTCTGACCTCTTGAATCTTTCGTGTGATTTGTTCTATCTTTCTTTGTAACTCCTCTCCAGTGAGCCTCATCTGGATATTCTTACCCTTATCCATAGCAGTGATTTGCTTTTCCTGAGACAATAGAGTAATGTTTAGGATTTGTCGTATGAGAGATGTCTTTTGAGTGAGAAACTTAAGACTCGGGAAATTTTGGTCGGACATTTTGTAACAGTGACTTGTTTGTATTTTTTGGAAATTTCTGAAAAAGAGTGGGTTTTCGATATCCTCATTCATAGCAACACAACACATAAGCAGTTAAATAACACATATATCGCGTCCTAAAACATACAGGGGGACCCTTTTGTGCCAAGGGTAGGCCTAGCGCATTTGAATGATGTACGCGTAAAGTTGAACCAAATAATCAATTCCCCCCAAGATAAAATTCACAAACGAATAATAATGTTCACAAAGGGGAAAAAAAGGACAAAACATTAAAAACAAACCCACGCAGGGGCCATTCGAAAGTCCGATAAGGTAGGCCCACGCAGGGTCTAAAAACAACATACATACAGGGGCGAAATCCTCTATGCTGTGCCTGATGGTCCTGCTCCGTCACCGTCTCCTTGAGTCTTGTATTGCTGAAACATGTATTTTAGCATCAGCAAGAATCCTTCACCCAGGCGTTCCTTGTCTTCCAAGCTTTTATATCGCATCTTCTCAATCTTCTCTTCGATCCAAGTGTCGAAATCATCATAACTACGCCTCAATCTTTTTACCTCTTGAGTCGTCCTCTCAAGAGTATCCTGGTTCTCGACAAATTTAGCGTATACTTCTTGAGCCTCTTTCTTTATCTCTCGTAGCTCAGCCACTGCCTTGGCTTCCTTGTTAGTCACGCTGCGAAAGCTGCGCGGGGCTGAGAAGGAGATACCTTGTATGTCTTTTTTTCAGCCATTCTTTGTAACCCTCATCATACCCAGCATTGAATCGATCTGGAGCGATGGTAGTTTTGTCAAGCCACTTGGCGCCTTTCCATTCTCTGAACAATTCAGTTGCGTCATGCACCCTATCGTCTCCGATATCGTATACATAGACGCCATAGTACGCATCTTTAGGCACAGTTTGCCTCCTCCCAAACTGTCGTAAGACTCGAAAGGGTGCGTAAGGGAGAATTCCTCGAATACCTGGCAGAGGGAATACAATTTGTCTGCGGCTCTCTACAATGACTTCTTTGGAGATGAAGCGGTCCAGCATCTATTGGAGATCTTCTTCTCTCAATTCGGAGAAAATCTGAGCCCATCTTCCCCTTGTTCTCCGATTACCCATATTCCGCCAATAAAGCATGTCATTCAAGTCTTTGAGGGTGTTTTTGTTGTCGAGCGTGTGTAGTTCCTGAGTCCCAGCACCCTTTGCCAAGTGGCTGAGAATCCACCACTGAAGAAGTATGTTGCATCCTTGGAAGTATCGATGCCCTTCTTTTCATTTTCCTAAGGCTCGATACATATCTGACAAGATGACCGGAGCTATAGGGTAGTACTTCGTTATTCCTTGGTGCGTATACCCTTCGAACAAAGTGTGAGCGAGTGTTATTACTCGGGTATTGATGCTCAGACTTGGACCATGTGGAAAGACCATCGTTCCCAACAACGCTACGGCAAATGCTAGGGGACGAATGTCGTTCCATTCTCTGTAGGAGATCTTGAACACTCGGTTGTAGGTGGCGTAGAAGCTTGCATGTCCAAATCGGATGTACAGATCTCTAAACGCTATATGGGAATCTTGACACCAGTAAGTGAAGTCTTTCCCCAATCCGAGCCAGTCCGCAATATTTTCTACAGATGGCTTGTTAGGGATAAAAATGTCTTCTTGTTTTCTTGCTCTCCTTTCTATCCCAGTGCCTACCGTATCTATGCAATCTCGAATTTCCTCCAAAGTTGGGGTAATTTCGACGGTTCCGAATCGAAACACCATTCGTTGATTATCCCAATAGCCTGTAAGGACCTCAACCAATTCAGGCCAACCATTCATGTTGATCAATTCTGTTAGAGCGCCCACATATTTGTTGAGGGTCCTTTTATGATCACCGTCGAGATTGTCATGCCACATTTTGAGTTGGAGTGGTGCCGCTATGATCATGTCGAATTTTGGAAAACGATCCATATCTACAAAACAGAAGCTAGTTAGGTTTACCCACCCCAAATTGGTTTTCAACACGTACATCATTCAAATGTCACATAAAATGATGTGTCGTGAGGTCGAAGACCTTAGACACGTTTTTTGGCGGTTTTCTACTAAATGGACTTAATACGCCTTGGGTATTAAGCCGTCTTAGGCTAATGCTTAATTTTTGGTTTTGGTTTCGCTCTAACTTAGGCTTACTAGAATAGTTTTCAAGTTGACGGTTACCCGAGTCGGACAAACAACGGGGTGAAGCTATCAAACGACGTCGGATGACCGCATTCCAACTATTCGTTTGATACTTCCAAATGAAACTCTTGTGTATTTCTGAAAGAAGCCGTGGAAAGCCACGTAACTTCCGTTTTCCTAATGCATACTATTTGCCGTTTGGCGGAAAGATGCCATGAAAGTGCAACAATTCAAAAAAAAATAAACTAAATAATTAAACAATTTATCACAAATAGCCACATAATGTTAGTTTTAAGGTTAGAATCCTCCAACTCCCCAGCAGAGTCGCCATTTTTGTTTTATCGAAAAAATATTTTTAGTAAGATTTTCGACCTTTTTAGAGTCGCCACTTAATTTTTGAGAAAAATCAAGAAAACTTGTTTTCAAAAGTCTTAACAGAAAAATCAATTGAAAAACATTTGAAGGGGTTCGGGGATTCCTATTAACGTCTTAGGAAGGTTTTGAGAGCACCTAAGACGTTCCGCTAACCTACGGTTATCCAACAACTAATTATTTGGCTAAGGTTTACAATTACAATAAAAAATATTGTTTAGAGTTGTTTGAAAATCAATATAAGTAAAAAATTGTTTGCAAATTATTTTTCTTGTTTAAAATCTATTCAAGTCGATAAAACTTTTACGACGTTCTAAGGGGATTTGGAGTTTTCTAACAGTTAAAACTGACAGCAAGTAAATGCAAGCAAATAATTAAAAGATATGTAAAGAGAGAGGGAAAGAGACTTGGGTCCAAATCCGGGTTTCTGTCCGCCTTGACCGGAATTTTGGACCCACCTGTATCGGGTTTTTGACCCATTTTTCTTTTGGGTTTCGACCCATTTTTGTACCTGTCCTAAACTAAGCAAACAATTACACAAAATATAAAAAATTAAAGTAAAAAACGACAAGGGCATAAGCCCATTACAAAAAAAATATAAAACAAATAAAATAAAATAAAATAAAAGAGGGTCTTCTAATCCTGCTTCTTCGACTTCTTCCAATTCCAAAGATTGTACGTCTTTAATAGGAAGACTTGTTCGAGGCAGCGAACTTGGAACGATCACGAGCAGCAGAGACGAACCTCACCACGCGAAAATCAAAAGAAACAGAGATAAAAGGATTTGGACGGGAGGTTGAATCCA
The DNA here is from genome assembly GCA_016801875.1 of Solanum sitiens. Lineage (NCBI taxonomy): Eukaryota > Viridiplantae > Streptophyta > Magnoliopsida > Solanales > Solanaceae > Solanum > Solanum sitiens. The sequence goes on along the minus strand of JABWTJ010000733.1, from coordinate 260,824 downwards.
AGCACCAAACTATTGCATCTACCCCTTTCGAAGTGTATTTCCTTAATGTAAGCTCTCTCCAACCTCTTATTATCTCCAACGCAGAAGTTTTCGATCAAAAGGATTGCCCCAAAAATCCTCTGTATTACTTCGTTGCTTTGGGTCCTTCTTTAATTCAAAAATATTCGTAGTTTCTATATATATATTTTATATAATATTGTAGCTGAATGTAACTCCAAAGTTTCTCCCAAAAAAAATAAGAACCCCCCTATACTGAATACTAAGAGGATATATATAGAAGGAAATTAGGGTTGGATTCTTGGGGGGAAACCGAATCAAAATCGGGTGAAAGGGGCCCAATTTCGATTTGAATTTCCAAAACCTTTTTACCCAAAATGGTATGAACGGCTTTTTCTGAAATTCTGAATCCATTCTCAAAGGGGAAGGAGAAAGGGACGTCTCGGATGAAATCGATCGTCCTTGGCGTTATACGTGTCTCCATCTCACGCCACCAAGGACGGAAACACAGGTCTGCTATAACAGTAGCTTTTGATGCGCTGCATCAGGCCGCCAGAGAGGGAGAAACGACGAAGAACATGCTATCCTTGGTTTCTTTTCCGTGTATTTTGACGGAAGAGGGCGTCGTTTGGAGCCGTTGTCGCTGCTTCTCCTTGACGCTGTGAAGACGGCATCTATTTGCTGATACCACTGCTATTAGGGAATTGTACCCACTGCTTGGATTGTTGTTGCTTCGTGAAGATTGACGCTTATCGTGATATTGCCTTCGCGTGAGGAAGGGGGAGGCTCGTCAGACATCGCCGATACCATTCACGCGCTTCTAAACCGTCAAAATTGACGTGCATCTCTAAGAAAGCATTGGAGCATCTGGGTTTCTTTGGGTGGGTACAGATTTGGGCCGGGTTACAGAGGGAAAGATGGGCTGGGAGTTGGAGCAAACATTTTGGGTCCAAAATTTGGACCGGGTAATTTCAAAAATTGGCCCAACATTGTCTTTTGGTCAATAATGCTACCAATTTAGTGAAACTAGAATTTAAGATAAGACGAATTAATATAATCGATTAACAAGCTTCTTAAGGTAAACAAAAAATAAAATAATTAATTCGAATATAAAAATAAAGATTCAAAATATAAGCTAAGATAATTAACCAAATATTTATATCAAAACCAAAATATTACTATTATTTTCGATTTCAAATATTGGTAAACTAAAATAATTATATGAATAATTATGTGAGACCCATACATTAGCTAAAATAATATAAGAACGTCAAAAAAATAAAAATAAAAATTTGGCAAGCTAAAATCTGTTTAATATTATCTTATCACTATTATATATGTATATATATATATATATATATATATATATATATGTCTTAAATTTATTAAATTAATTATTTTAAATTATTTAAACTCGAGAAGCTTGCTAGTTAATTACTATCGAGGAGGGTCAAAATTGGATGTCAACAACTGTCCCTCATTTTACTTGGATTGATGCAAGAAATATGAGGAAAATGAAATTGACCAAACCAATTTTGACCGACTTCATCTTCATCTTCTGGGAAAGAGATTTTGGTACGGACTTTAGGAATTATGGCCGAACCCCGAAAATGGGTTTCCTACATATCTCAGATTATATGAGAATTCAGGCCACTTGTAGTTCGATACGCTTGATTTAACGCACGATTTTGAAAGAATTCAAAAGACATTTCGATACCGAATTACGAAGGTATCGGAATGCTCGGGAAGGGAGTTTAGGAACGAATGTTGGAATACAGCCGAATTTTCACAATTGATCTTGCCTACATATCCTTAAACTTCAGGAATCAGGCTGCTTGTAGTTCGACTCGATCGGTTAAAAAGGAAATCTATTATGCTAGATAACCTTTGGTTCTGGACAAGTGACAAATAAAATTGAGCATGAAAAAGAGGCTTGTAAGCTCTTAGCCATGAAGGTGGAGCTCTTCACATCCATAGGTAAGAACTTACACGGACATAATTTCCAAAGCTCTTGGCGCATCGTCACTCAGATTGGAAACTTGCTTCCGATAGACCAAAATTCCGGGTGCAGAACCAAAACTGACAAAAGTGAAGAAAAACCCACATGCCTTCTGATAGGGGTGTGGTTTGATTGTGGTGGAAGTCGCTCCTCTGCTCGCGTCCTAAGAGTTTGACACTCCTCTTTGGACTATGTCCCAGTTCGCTGCTAAGAAAAAGTTCCACGTTGTGCTGCATCCTTTTTGATGTCGTCCGCACCTGTGGTATGTTTTGGAGAATTCATCCTTTCGGATGCTCTCGACAAAGACCGAGATAAAACTCGTCAGCATGAAAATGCAATTTAAATGGGAGACAATGTCTTTTACCGTGTCGACACTTAATTGTTCTCCTCGACATTTGACGTCAACTCGATCGGTTTGACGTAAAGCAAATAAAGCTTATGTCTTGTGTTTGCAATGTAATCTTCAATGTACTCTTCATTTGATGTCGAAATAAATAAAGTTGATGTAGTGTCGATATTTTCTCTTGGTGTCGTCTTCAATGCTCTTCTTGATGTTTACTTTTAACATAAATAAAAGAAATGCAGTTGATGCCGGTGGGTGAATATTTCTCTTGAGATGCACGATTTTTACTCTGGTAGTGCATGATTTCTTGCGGGGTATGTATATCTTCCCGTGATGTGTAAATTTCTGCGAGGCATGAAATCTTCTCGCAATGCATAAATTTCTGCGGGGGATGAAATCTTCCCGTGATGCATAAATTACGTAGGGTGTGACATCTTCTTGCGATATATAAACTTTTGCGAGGGATGAAATCTTCTCGCGATGCATAAATTCTTGCGAGGGATGGAATCTTCTCGCGATGCATAAATTCCGCAAGGTATGAAATCTTCTTGCGATGTATAAATTTCTGCGAGGCATGAAATCTTCTCGCGATGCATAAATTTCGCAAGGTATGAAATCTTCTTGCGATGTATAAATTTCTGCGAGGCATAAAATCTTCTCGCGATGCATAAATTCCGCAATGCATGAATATTGACTCGCGATGCATGATCTTCCGCGATGCATGAATATTGACTGGCGATGCATGATCTTCCGCGATGCATGATCTTTCGCGATGCATGAGTATTGACTCGCGATGCATGATCTTCCGCGATGCATGAATATTGAATCGCGATGCATGCTTTTCCGCGATGCATGAATATTGACTCGCGATGCATGAGTGTTGACTCGCGATGCATGATCTTCCGCGATGAATGAATATTGACTCGCGATGCATGGATATTGACTCGCGATACATGATCTTCCACGATGCATGAATATTGACTCGCGATGCATGCTCTTCCGCGATGCATGAATATTGACTCGCGATGCATGGATATTGACTCGCGATGCATGAATATTAACTCTTGATGTCATCCTTGATATCAAACGAAGATAATGCTTAAATCGAGCACCATAGCGATCTTCTGGGTGCCTTTTTGACAATCATGTCGTCTTAATTGATGATAATGGTAAAATAACTTCCAGATAGTATATCGTCTTGATCTGCAACAGTATAAATGACCCCTCAGGGTAATGTGTCATCTTGATCGACAATAAAGTAAATAACCTTTCAGATAATGCATAATATCTTATCTGACATTATGATGCAAATGATGTCTTTTACGGCAACCGTAAACTCATCCTCGCTTGATTCACCTTCGAATCTAGCTTGACGTTCCTTATAAACTTCACGTTGTTGGGAATTGACTGAAATAAACAAATCATATTCCCAAGTCTTCGACGTTAGCAATATAACATGGTTCCTGCAATCCAGGAAAACTATATTTTTTGGGAGAGTTTTCTCCTCCCTTGACTTCTCCATATTTATCGATCGGAGGAATCCGCTGATATCAAAGCAAAGATATAAACCTACATCCACAGAAAAATTGTTAGTTTTAAAAACGAACTGATCTGTGTCGATTCTTCAATCGTTCGCTCCTCGTCCTGCTATCTCTGGTTGTTTTCCAGATCTCCCGACTCTTGATAGACAAGACAGAATATTTAATGCCAAAACAAATGAAACATAAAAGGAAATATTTTAGAAAAATAAATTTTTGAGAAGTAATATTTTGAAAAGGGGCACTGCCAAATGTCATGTCACGTCAGGCTTATCGAACTTCTCTGAGCTTGATGATTGGGAGGTATATCTAATTACGATGGGGAGTATTCAGAGTCACTCTAGACTGTCGATAAACCCATGCTGAAATTTTGAGGTCATTCTCAAAATTTCTGTCCCAGTTACAAGTTTTGGTTATCTTCAAATGTCGGTAAGTAAATTCGTGAAATTTTCGAGATCCTCTCGAAAATTCTGTCCCAGTTGCAAATCTTGAAGTAGCTTTAGTCTCGACTTGCTGAGGAAAAATCTTTTCTTGAGAATTTTTTGAGTCCCTCTCAAAAATTCTGTCCCGGTTTCTATTATAAGAGGAATAGAAATCTTACGGGAAATATGACCGAACCCTTGTGGCGCCTACGTATCCCGTTGAGGCAGGAATCAGGTCAAACGTAGTTCCCCCTCAAAGGTTAACAAAATAAGAAATCTTTACAAAGAAACCGACCGAGGCCGACATAGGCCGCCTACGTATCTCATTCTTGAGAATTCAGGTCGAACGTAGTTCAAATACAAAGAAATATTTAAAGGGGATAAAGGGGTGACCGAGACCGAGATAGGCCGCCTACGTATCTCATTCTTGAGAATTCAGGTCAGACGTAGTTCATTACAAGAGGGATGAAAATTTAAAACGAAGCAAATACAAGCAAATGAACAATTACAAGAAAATAGTAGAATGCAAACCGAATCTTCACACGTAGTATCTCTTGACAGCATCTGAGTTGATCGGTTTTGGCCACGCGGTGCCATCCATCTCCGACAGGACCAACGCACCTCCAGATAATACTTTGCGAACCATGTAAGGACCTTGCCAATTTGGTGCAAATTTTCCTTTGTACTCATCCTGATGAGGAAAAATGCGCTTAAGTACTAACTGCCCAATTTCAAAAATTCTGGCTCTGACTCTCTTGTGGAAAGCTCGAATCATTCTCTGTCGATATAGTTGACCATGACAAATGGCAACCATTCTCTTTTCATCGATCAAAGTTAACTGATCAATTCTCTTGCTAACCCATTCAGCATTACTCAGCTCAGCTTCTTGGATAATTCTCAAGGAGGGTATCTCAACTTCGGCGGGTATGACTGCTTCTGTTCCGTACACTAACAAGTAGGGAGTGGCCCCAGTTGACGTTCTGACAGTCGTTCGATAACCCAATAAAGCATATGGCAACATCTCATGCCAACCTCGATGATTGTCAATCATTTTCCTCAAGATCTTCTTGATATTCTTATTGGCAGCCTCTACAGCTCCATTCATTTGAGGACGATAAGCGGTTGAGTTTCGATGAGTAATCTGAAACTGCTCACATATCTCTCTCATCAAGTGACTATTGAGATTTCCGCCGTTGTCAGTAATGATGGATTCTGGTACTCCAAACCTGCATATCAAATTGTTGCGAACAAAATCAGCTACGACTTTCTTGGTCACGGACTTGTATGAAGCTGCTTCCACCCACTTAGTGAAGTAATCAATCGCAACCAAGATAAATCTATGTCCATTGGAAGCGGCCGGCTCTATCGGACCGATGACATCCATGCCCCAAGCTACAAACGGCCAAGGTGAACTTATAGCATTAAGTTCGTGAGGCGGCACTCGTATCAAATCACCATGCACTTGACATTTATGACACTTCTGCACAAACTTGCAACAATCATTCTCCATAGTCATCCAGAAGTAACCAGCTCGAAGGATTTTTCGTGCTAAAGTGAGCCCATTCATATGCGTTCCACACACTCCAGCATGTATTTGTTCAATAAGCTTCGCGGCTTCAACAGCATCGACACATCTTAGAAGACTCAAATCTGGAGTTCTCTTATAAAGGACTTCTCCACTTAGAAAGAAATTGAGAGCCATGCGGCGTATCGACTTCTTTTGATTGGATATAGCATCTTCTGGATAAATACCAGACTCCAAGTATTTCTTTATATCAAAATACCAAGGTAAACCGTCTGGTTCCGCTTCAACATGGGAACAATGAACTGGATGTTCTTTCAACTCTATATCCAGTGGATCAATATAGTCAGTACCCGGATGTTTAATCATTGAAGCGATGGTGGCAAGAGCATCGGCCAACTCATTTTGTATTCTGGGAGTATGTCTAAATTTGATCTTACGAAATCTCTTGCATAGCTTTTGTACATACTGCACGTACGGTATAATCTTTGGGTTCTTCACGGCCCACTCTCCTTGAACTTGATGAATCAAAAGATCTGAATCTCCAATAACTAACAACTCGTAGACATTCATGTCGATGGCCATTTTTAAACCAAGGATACAAGCTTCGTACTCAGCCATGTTGTTTGTGCTATTAAATCGGAGCTTAGCTGCCATGGGATAGTGTTGACCAGATTCTGACACTAAGACTGCTCCGATACCTTTACCTTGATGATTTGCTGCTCCGTCAAAGAATAATCTCCAACCTGGATATGCTTCAGAAATATCTTCGCCCACAAATGACACTTCTTCATCGTGAAAATAAGTCTTGAGTGGTTCATACTCTTCATCAACGGAATTTTCTGCGAGATGATCAGCCAAAGCCTGTGCCTTTATTGCCTTCTGAGTTACATACACAATATCAAACTCGCTCAACAGCATTTGCCATTTGGCCAACTTTCCGGTCGGCATCGCTTTTTGGAAAATATACTTCAATGGATCCATTCTGGAAATGAGATATGTAGTATACGAAGACAAATAGTGTCTCAATTTTTGGGCAAGCCACGTCAAAGCACAGCACGTTCTCTCCAACAAAGTATAGCGAGACTCGTACGGGGTAAACTTCTTGCTTATATAGTAGATAGCCTTTTCCTTCTTTCCTGTCTCGTCGTGTTGACCAAGTACGCATCCGAATGCGCTATCTGAAACAGACAAGTATAGCAACAAAGGACTCCCTTCTCGCAGAGGGACCAATACTGGCGGATTTGACAAGTAGTTCTTGATAGCATCAAAAGCAGTCTGACACTCTTCAGTCCACTTCGTCGGAGCGTCTTTCTTCAACAGCTTGAAGATAGGCTCACACACCACGGTTGATTGAGCTATGAATCGACTAATGTAGTTCAACCTCCCTAAGAGACTCATCACCTCTTTTCTCGTCTTCGGCGGAGGTAACTCTTGAATTGCTTTAATCTTAGAAGGATCGAGTTCGATACCCCTTCTGCTGACTATAAACCCCAACAATTTGCCGGCTGGCACCCCAAAAGCACATTTGGCGGGATTTAACTTCAAGTTGTAACGACGCAAACGATCGAAGAACTTCTTCAAATGCATCAAGTGGTCCGAACTCTCGCGGGACTTGATTATGACGTCATCCACATATACTTCAATCTCCTTATGAATCATATCATGAAATATGGTAGTCATAGCCCTCATATAGGTAGCACCAGCATTCTTGAGGCCAAATGGCATCACTCTGTAGTGATATACCCCCCACGGTGTAATAAAAGCTGTCTTTTCTGCATCTTCCTCATCCATCAAAATCTGATGATAACCTGCATAACAATCCACAAATGACTGCATTTCATGCCTAGCACAGTTATCGATCAAAATATGAATATTTGGCAACGGGAAGTTATCCTTAGGGCTAGCTTTGTTGAGATCTCTGTAGTCGACACAAATTCTGATTTTCCCGTCTTTTTTGGCGACCGGAACAACATTCGCCAACCATGTTGGGTATTGAGTCACTTCTACTAGCCGAGACTCAATCTGCTTGGTGATCTCTTCTTTAATCTTTAAACTCAACTCAGGCTTGAACTTCCGAGTTTTTTGCTTCACCGGCTCAAACCCTGGATTAATCGGTAATTTGTGAGACACCACATCGGTACTCAACCCTTGCATGTCACTGACTTCCCAAACGAACACATTAATGTACTCATCAAGCAAGTGAATCAGTCCTTTCCTTTGATCCTCACTCAAGTGAATACTGATTTTAACCTCTTTGACACATTCTTGGTTGCCCAGGTTTACTGTTTCAGTTTCTTCTAAATTTGGTTTATACTGATTTTCAAACTGACGAAATTCCTTGGCAACATACTCTGGTTCCTCACTTTTCTCTCCGTAATCATCAACCTCATCATCACCTGCCTCATTTTGTTCATTCAGCTCGTGACATGACATGACATTGGCAGGTTTAAAATTTACCTTACTGAAACCATAAATAAACGAAGTTAGAAAATAAAAGCATGACAGATGATTAAATAAACCAAATTAAAAAATAAAAGAGGCTTTCATAAAAATTGAAAAACAATGCAAACTTTGGCCATGGCAGAGCCATATTGCCTTTTTGAATATCACGACGGGAATTTAAAGTCTAAATAGTTAAAATGCAAAATGGCGGGTCTCGGGCCTCTTCCGGACTACCACCGATTAAAACATGCATAAAACGATGCCCTTCTACCAAGGATTTCGGGAGACCAGGACGAGCGTGGAGGTCCAGTTCTGCAGCGTCTCTCCGGGCTCAGCATCACGGAATCCTGTCAGCTCGACCTCTTCTTCAATAATAGCATCTATCTCTTCAAAAAGGCCACAGATTCCTTCCCCCAGGTTCTCCTCCTCTGCATGCTCACGAACTGGGAATGATTGATATAGATGAGGGATTGGTTTAGCTAATGCTTGATCATTCTTCTTTTTCAGCTTCAAATCATCATCTGTGGGGACGTACCCCAAACCATATCTAGCTCCTTTGACGGGGACCGGAACAGGCTCAATAATTCCTTGGGAATTTCTTCCCAATCCAACACCTGGTTCGAAACCATTCTGCAGCATCACAGTGGCTATCATCTTATACACGACAGGCATATGAGGCTGTGGGGCCAAATCCTCACCAGTGGCATTTACCAACTCCACTGTATAGAAATCGGTACCCCGAGACACTTCATCAATAATCGGCGCCTGTCTACCAGAGCGATTCCCTTCACCATGAATAGCCAACTCTTCATTTCTCCAAACGAGCTTCATCATCTGATGCAAAGTAGAAGGCACAGCTCCAGCCATATGAATGAAAGGCCTTCCCAGAAGAAGGTTGTAACTTGTATCAATATCTAAGACTTGGAACTGTGTGCTAAACTCTGCCGGACCCACTTGGATGACCAGATTTACCGCTCCCAAGGTATCTCTTTGGACCCCATCAAAAGCCCTTACGTTGACTTGGTTTTGCTCCAACTTTCCCAAGTCAAAACGTAACTGCTTCAGTGTCGACAATGGACAAATATTTAAGCCGGATCCGTCATCTACCAAGACACGATTTATGACCTTCTCACGACATATCACAGTGATGTGTAGTGCCTTGTTATGTGACCTCCCTTCAATAGGCAGCTCATCGTCACAAAAGCTGATTCGGTGCCCTCGAATAACTTGATGAATCATGGCAGCCACGTTATCACTACTTGTACCTGAGGGTACGTATGTGTCATCGAGAGCTTTCATTAAGGCCCGCCTATGTGATTGAGAACTCATCAACAGGGCCCACACGGAGATCTGAGCCGGGGTCTTCTCTAAATGTTTGACGATGGAATAATCCTTTGGTTGCATCCTTCTCCAGAATTCTTCCGCCTCTCCCTCGCTTATCGGCCTCTTAGCCTGGTCCTTCTTCTGTCCTCCGAGAGCAAGCTCGTCAGGAGTGTAACACCTTCCAGACCTGGTCATGCCTTGAGCAGCGGCGGTTTCAATAACAAACTTAGGCTTGACGAGAGTTTCTGACGGAACCAAGGCAACAACCTTTGTAGGTGTCAAAATAACAAATTATCTTCTTTCTTTGATGCTTAAAGAAGCGACAGACCTTTCCAAGTCCTCATGCACAATGGGGGTAATCATCTTTGTGCCACACCCGTCTTCGTCCGTTTCAATCATATTAACATTGCCACCTCCATGATTCGGCAACGGGTTTGTGTTGACATTTGGTGCCGCCAGTTGGAGAGAAACTACCTCCTGATCGATCAGATCCTGGATTTTATGCTTAAGGTTGATACAATCTTCCGTGTCATGTCCAACACTGTTGGAATGATAAGCACATCTTTGATCTGGCTTGTAGAACTTTGAATTGACATCCACGGGCTTGGGACCCACAGGGTGGATGTATCCAGCCGCGGCTAGTCTCTCAAATAGTTTGGTTCGGCTTTCGGCAAGTGCAGTGAAATTCCTTGGGGGCCTTTTTTCAAATCTGGGTCGGGAAGGGTCATAACCACTTTGCTGAGGGGGAGGCACCTGCTGATAATTTCGGGTATTCGGACGAGGAGCTTGGCTTCTAGGATAAGGGTTCGTTTGATAATTTGGCGATGGAGCTTGGTAATTCGGGAGGGGTTTTTGATATAATGGAGCTTGGACTTGATAAACGGGTGATGGTGCTCGGTAGCTCGACTGTATATTGGCACAGTTGGGAGCAATATTCTGATAAGGGGATGGAACCTGGTAAGGTTGAGGATAATTTGGGTATATGGGGGAAACATTTTGGAGATTAAGGGGTGGACTCTGATACAATGGAATTTGAGCGTTTGGATAGGTGGAGGTAGTATTATGGTTATTGGGATGATTGGATTGCGGGTAGTAGGCTTGGTGAGACTTTGGGGAAGGCCTGGAACGATCTTGGAAATGTGACGAGTTTCTGGGGGTTTTTCTTCCCCCATACGAGACAGCGGCAACTTCCTCTCTTTTCTTCCTCATCAATCCTGAAGATCCAGGTGACGCGGATACACGGGCTATCTTTCCCGATTTCAAACCGTCTTCGATAGTCTCACCAACTTTGACTATCTCGGCGAATTTAGCTCCGACTAGCAACATGATTCTGTCGTAGTATTCTGGCTCCTGCACCCGCACAAACACTTCCACAATCTCTTTCTCTGTCATGGGCGGCCTTACTCTTGCTGCTTCCTTCCTCCATCTATAGGCAAACTCCCTATAGCTTTCAGTTGGTTTCTGCTTCATCTTCTCTAGAGAATACCTATCGGGAACTATCTCAACATTGTATGCAAATCGGTCAATGAAGTCTTTGGCCAGCGCATTCCAACTGGGCCACTGCCTGGTTTCGTGTGACGTAAACCACTCGAGGGCCTCCCCACATAGACTTCGGCTGAAAAGCCGCATCAACAAGGCCTCATCCCTGCCAACTCCCACGAGCTGGTCACAATATGCTCTTAGATGAGCCATGGGGTTGCCTACTCCCCCGAAGGTGTCAAACATCGGAATTTTGAACCCTTCGGGAAGGTTCAAATCTGGGTGGATGCACAACTCTTCGTAACTGAGTCCAACGACATCTGGGATGCATTGTAGCTCTTTCATAGCCCTTTTGATTTCCTCTTTTATATCGATCTTCGCATCCTCCTTTGCCTTCCATTCTCTTTTCTGTTCTTCATAGTGATCCAACTCAGAACCGTGCACCTCGTGCTCGGTAGGAACGGGAACTTGGAAGGTGGCTCTTTTTGGGAGGGGTGGGGCTATAGAGGGACTTGGAACATTTTGGGCGGTCTGGTAGTTCTGTGGGTAAGCCTGAGGATTGGTGTTCTGATTTAAATGGTGATGAGGTGTTTGGGGATTGAAGGCAGTTTGATTTTGCTTTTGGTTTTGATTCTGTGGCGGTGGGGCGGTTTGAGTATTCTGAGGATGGGGTGGCATTTGAGGGTGGTTATTTGGAAGAGGCGATGGAGTTTGGTAAGATACAGAAGCGTATTGGGGGTTTTGGGTTGCTAGATCTATCACAGACGGATTATGCACAGGTGTAGAAGGCTGATTCTGAGTTGGATCCATATTTGAGGAAGGGAAGTAGATTGGAGGTCTTCCGTCCGTGGCGTTAGAAGCAAATCCAGGTGGAGGCAGATCCTGTCTCCGTTGCATTTCCACTCTCATCTCCGCAATTTGCTGCATCAGCTGCATAATCAATTCATTCTGTTCTGCTACGGTGGGTTGAACCACCACAACGTCAGTAAGACTCACTTCTTCATTATTATCCCCCATAACTGCCTTTCCTCTGTCTGAATTTTGTTTAGGGGAGGAATCTGTAGGACCTTTCGATCTGGTGAAGTAGGGATGATCTGCCAGCTTTGATCGACATAGATCAGTTTAAAAGGTACCTGAGAAGCGAAACAACTCAAAGGCAGATCTGTTAGTGCAGATTCAGAGTACAAAATGCATAATATCACACAGAGGGCAGATAAACACACAAGTTGCTTTGTTTGAGGATATCTTTAACCCACGAGTGAGGACGGGAATACGTTTTTTAACAAGCAGGAATTTGATTGTTTTTTTTTTTATTTTAGTTTTGACACTGTCTCGAGAAGGATAAATCGCGTTGAGCTAAGGTCTTCTTGCAGTTGCTTTCTAACGTCCGTTGATCTGATCTTTGTATCCTCTTGTAATATGAAAAGAAATAATGAAAATTTTTAAAAGATAGGGGTCGGGCCTTGGAAGGCTGCCTACGTATCTCTCAAGGAGAATTCAGGCCCAACGTAGTTCGAGTTCGGGATAAAATATTTTCATTCATTCTTTCATTACGGTTACAAGGAAATTGAAAGACAACATTGGAATTCTTAAAAGATAACATAACGATGACACGTTAGTCATTTCTCTTCTTGTTGCAGCGTTACTCTCTTCCTTCCAGACGACCCAGAAATGGAGGCTTGTAGACGATTTCCTCACCGTCGTCCTCCTCAGTCAATTCGGGGTGAGCGTTGTCGGGACCACTATTAGCCCCTTGTTCACGGATAGAGTATTTTCCGCTCATTTTCTGAAGTTCGTCTATCATGTCATGGTGGATCGCCTTGTTCTTCTTCCTTAATGCCAACATCCTTTCTTTCATAGCGATGAATTCCGTCATTTCCGCTTTCAGTTCTTCATCTAGTGACACATTTTTGGCCAACAGACTCGCGGTGTCCGAATCTATCTCCGCTTCTCTTGCCTCTCTTTCTTGAATCTGTAATCGAAGCATGTCCAATTTTTGGCTTAGATCCTCTTTTTCTTCCTCAATACTTTTCTTCCTCTTTTCTTTTGACATCAATTCTTCGTCCAGTGTTGCAGTCGCAGCTTTGTAGACTGACGTGGCAACTTCGACCCTAAGCCCCTCCTCTCTGACCTCTTGAATCTTTCGTGTGATTTGTTCTATCTTTCTTTGTAACTCCTCTCCAGTGAGCCTCATCTGGATATTCTTACCCTTATCCATAGCAGTGATTTGCTTTTCCTGAGACAATAGAGTAATGTTTAGGATTTGTCGTATGTGAGATGTCTTTTGAGTGAGAAACTTAAGACTCGGGAAATTTTGGTCGGACATTTTGTAACAGTGACTTGTTTGTATTTTTTGGAAATTTCTGAAAAAGAGTGGGTTTTCGATATCCTCATTCATAGCAACACAACACATAAGCAGTTAAATAACACATATATCGCGTCCTAAAACATACAGGGGGACCCTTTTGTGCCAAGGGTAGGCCTAGCGCATTTGAATGATGTACGCGTAAAGTTGAACCAAATAATCAATTCCCCCCAAGATAAAATTCACAAACGAATAATAATGTTCACAAAGGGGAAAAAAAGGACAAAACATTAAAAACAAACCCACGCAGGGGCCATTCGAAAGTCCGATAAGGTAGGCCCACGCAGGGTCTAAAAACAACATACATACAGGGGCGAAATCCTCTATGCTGTGCCTGATGGTCCTGCTCCGTCACCGTCTCCTTGAGTCTTGTATTGCTGAAACATGTATTTTAGCATCAGTAAGAATCCTTCACCCAGGCGTCCCTTGTCTTCCAAGCTTTTATATCGCATCTTCTCAATCTTCTCTTCGATCCAAGTGTCGAAATCATCATAACTACGCCTCAATCTTTTTACCTCTTGAGTCGTCCTCTCAAGAGTATCCTGGTTCTCGACAAATTTAGCGTATACTTCTTGAGCCTCTTTCTTTATCTCTCGTAGCTCAGCCACTGCCTTGGCTTCCTTGTTAGTCACGCTGCGAAAGCTGCGCGGGGCTGAGAAGGAGATACCTTGTATGTCTTTTTTTCAGCCATTCTTTGTAACCCTCATCATACCCAGCATTGAATCGATCTGGAGCGATGGTAGTTTTGTCAAGCCACTTGGCGCCTTTCCATTCTCTGAACAATTCAGTTGCGTCATGCACCCTATCGTCTCCGATATCGTATACATAGACGCCATAGTACGCATCTTTAGGCACAGTTTGCCTCCTCCCAAACTGTCGTAAGACTCGAAAGGGTGCGTAAGGGCGAATTCCTCGAATACCTGGCAGAGGGAATACAATTTGTCTGCGGCTCTCTACAATGACTTCTTTGGAGATGAAGCGGTCCAGCATCCATTGGAGATCTTCTTCTCTCAATTCGGAGAAAATCTGAGCCCATCTTCCCCTTGTTCTCCGATTACCCATATTCCGCCAATAAAGCATGTCATTCAAGTCTTTGAGGGTGTTTTTGTTGTCGAGCGTGTGTAGTTCCTGAGTCCCAGCACCCTTTGCCAAGTGGCTGAGAATCCACCACTGAAGAAGTATGTTGCATCGTTGGAAGTATCGATGCCCTTCTTTGCATTTTCCTAAGGCTCGATACATATCTGAGAAGATGACCGGAGCTATAGGGTAGTACTTCGTTATTCCTTGGTGCGTATACCCTTCGAACAAAGTGTGCGCGAGTGTTATTACTCGGGTATTGATGCTCAGACTTGGACCATGTGGAAAGACCATCGTTCCCAACAACGCTACGGCAAATGCTAGGGGACGAATGTCGTTCCATTCTCTGTAGGAGATCTTGAACTCTCGGTTGTAGGTGGCGTAGAAGCTTGCATGTCCAAATCGGATGTACAGATCTCTAAACGCTATATGGGAATCTTGACACCAGTAAGTGAAGTCTTTCCCCAATCCGAGCCAGTCCGCAATATTTTCTACAGATGGCTTGTTAGGGATAAAAATGTCTTCTTGTTTTCTTGCTCTCCTTTCTATCCCAGTGCCTACCGTATCTATGCAATCTCGAATTTCCTCCAAAGTTGGGGTAATTTCGACGGTTCCGAATCGAAACACCATTCGTTGATTATCCCAATAGCCTGTAAGGACCTCAACCAATTCAGGCCAACCATTCATGTTGATCAATTCTGTTAGAGCGCCCACATATTTGTTGAGGGTCCTTTTATGATCACCGTCGAGATTGTCATGCCACATTTTGAGTTGGAGTGGTGCCGCTATGATCATGTCGAATTTTGGAAAACGATCCATATCTACAAAACAGAAGCTAGTTAGGTTTACCCACCCCAAATTGGTTTTCAACACGTACATCATTCAAATGTCACATAAAATGATGTGTCGTGAGGTCGAAGACCTTGGACACGTTTTTTGGCGGTTTTCTACTAAATGGACTTAATACGCCTTGGGTATTAAGCCGTCTTAGGCTAATGCTTAATTTTCGGTTTTGGTTTCGCTCTAACTTAGGCTTACTAGAATAGTTTTCAAGTTGACGGTTACCCGAGTCGGACAAACAACGGGGTGAAGCTATCAAACGACGTCGGATGACCGCATTCCAACTATTCGTTTGATACTTCCAAATGAAACTCTTGTGTATTTCTGAAAGAAGCCGTGGAAAGCCACGTAACTTCCGTTTTCCTAATGCATACTATTTGCCGTTTGGCGGAAAGATGCCATGAAAGTGCAACAATTCAAAAAAAAAATAAACTAAATAATTAAACAATTTATCACAAATAGCCACATAATGTTAGTTTTAAGGTTAGAATCCTCCAACTCCCCAGCAGAGTCGCCATTTCTGTTTTATCGAAAAAATATTTTTAGTAAGATTTTCGACCTTTTTTAGAGTCGCCACTTAATTTTTGAGAAAAATCAAGAAAACTTGTTTTCAAAAGTCTTAACAGAAAAATCAATTGAAAAACATTTGAAGGGGTTCGGGGATTCCTATTAACGTCTTAGGAAGGTTTTGAGAGCACCTAAGACGTTCCGCTAACCTACGGTTATCCAACAACTAATTATTTGGCTAAGGTTTACAATTACAATAAAAAATATTGTTTAGAGTTGTTTGAAAATCAATATAAGTAAAAAATTGTTTGCAAATTATTTTTCTTGTTTAAAATCTATTCAAGTCGATAAAACCTTTACGACGTTCTAAGGGGATTTGGAGTTTTCTAACAGTTAAAACTGACAGCAAGTAAATGCAAGCAAATAATTAAAAGATATGTAAAGAGAGAGGGAAAGAGACTTGGGTCCAAATCCGGGTTTCTGTCCGCCTTGACCGGAATTTTGGACCCACCTGTATCGGGTTTTTGACCCATTTTTCTTTTGGGTTTCGACCCATTTTTGTACCTGTCCTAAACTAAGCAAACAATTACACAAAATATAAAAAATTAAAGTAAAAAACGACAAGGGCTTAAGCCCATTACAAAAAAAATATAAAACAAATAAAATAAAATAAAATAAAAGAGGGTCTTCTAATCCTGCTTCTTCGACTTCTTCCAATTCCAAAGATTGTACGTCTTTAATAGGAAGACTTGTTCGAGGCAGCGAACTTGGAACGATCACGAGCAGCAGAGACGAACCTCACCACGCGAAAATCAAAAGAAACAGAGATAAAAGGATTTGGACGGGAGGTTGAATCCAAGCACCAAACTATTGCATCTACCCCTTTCGAAGTGTATTTCCTTAATGTAAGCTCTCTCCAACCTCTTATTATCTCCAACGCAGAAGTTTTCGATCAAAAGGATTGCCCCAAAAATCCTCTGTATTACTTCGTTGCTTCGGGTCCTTCTTTAATTCAAAAATATTCGTAGTTTCTATATATATATTTTATATAATATTGTAGCTGAATGTAACTCCAAAGTTTCTCCCAAAAAAAATTAGAACCCCCCTATACTGAATACTAAGAGGATATATATAGAAGGAAATTAGGGTTGGATTCTTGGGGGGAAACCGGATCAAAATCGGGTGAAAGGGGCCCAATTTCGATTTGAATTTCCAAAACCTTTTTACCCAAAATGGTATGAACGGCTTTTTCTGAAATTCTGAATCCATTCTCAAAGGGGAAGGAGAAAGGGACGTCTCGGATGAAATCGATCGTCCTTGGCGTTATACGTGTCTCCATCTCACGCCACCAAGGACGGAAACACAGGTCTGCTATAACAGTAGCTTTTGATGCGCTGCATCAGGCCGCCAGAGAGGGAGAAACGACGAAGAACATGCTGTCCTTGGTTTCTTTTCCGTGTATTTTGACGGAAGAGGGCGTCGTTTGGAGCTGTTGTCGCTGCTTCTCCTTGACGCTGTGAAGACGACATCTATTTGCTGATACCACTGCTATTAGGGAATTGTACCCACTGCTTGGATTGTTGTTGCTTCGTGAAGATTGACGCTTATCGTGATATTGCCTTCGCGTGAGGAAGGGGGAGGCTCGTCAGACATCGCCGATACCATTCACGCGCTTCTGCACCGTCAAAATTGACGTGCATCTCTAAGAAAGCATTGGAGCATCTGGGTTTCTTTGGGTGGGTACAGATTTGGGCCGGGTTACAGAGGGAAAGATGGGCTGGGAGTTGGAGCAAACATTTTGGGTCCAAAATTTGGACCGGGTAATTTCAGAAATTGGCCCAACATTGTCTTTTGGTCAATAATGCTACCAATTTAGTGAAACTAGAATTTAAGATAAGACGAATTAATATAATCGATTAACAAGCTTCTTAAGGTAAACAAAAAATAAAATAATTAATTCGAATATAAAAATAAAGATTCAAAATATAAGCTAAGATAATTAACCAAATATTTATATCAAAACCAAAATATTACTATTATTTTCGATTTGAAATATTGGTAAACTAAAATAATTATATGAATAATTATGTGAGACCCATACATTAGCTAAAATAATATAAGAACGTCAAAAAAATAAAAATAAAATTTGGCAAGCTAAAATCTGTTTAATATTATCTTATCACTATTATATATGTATATATATATATATATATATATATATATATATGTCTTAAATTTATTAAATTAATTATTTTAAATTATTTAAACTCGAGAAGCTTGCTAGTTAATTACTATCGAGGAGGGTCAAAATTGGATGTCAACAATGGATTAGTAAAAACATAGATTTGTTTCATTCTACAATTTATACTTGTGACCTCCTAATTATATAAAATGATTTTATCGAATACGTCAATAATTCCCTTCAAACTTTAAGCAAAGGTGATACGTTAAAATTTCTCTTATAGTAACATTAAGAAAAAATTGAAATTAAAGTCAAAATGAAAAAACACTAATTAAACAAATAAAGTATGAAAAAAAATTAAAAAGAAAAAAGGAAGTTTGAAAATTGAGCACTTGAGTTATTATTTTAGTCGAATTTTAAAAATTGAATTTGTCTTCCTACTTATTTATTGTGTACCGAATATTTAACAAATTAAACGATAAAGTTTATTTAAGTCCATGCTACTACCCTGCCACTTTTGTCTAACATAATTTTTTTTTCACCAGATCCACCTTTCTGCCATAAGTAAAAAAAAAAAAAATCCTTATGTCCAAAATTAATTAATAAGTATCATATTTTAGTTAAATTATATTGGTAAAAGTTTTTTAAAGAGTATAAATAAAGTGAATATTAAAAATAATTAGAGAAAATAGGAGAAAAAAATTGTAAAAAGGGAAAAAAAACACGTGAGAATGTTGGGAAAGAAAGTAGCAAATCCGCAGTACATGAACGGTCTTAATGCTGACACATCAGCACCCTTTACAATTCTTTTGTGTCCTTTGTCCTCCATCACCAACCAACTACCTAACATCACCCCACCCCCCACCCCTACCCCACCCCGACTATTTTTTATTTTCGAATATATCACTTTAAGTAATTTATTGATCTAATTTATAGTCTATGCGATTTAACAGGAAGTACACTATATATCGAGACGTTAAGTAATATATTTCAAATCAATATGTGATGTATGGAATGTTGAGCAATGTATTCAAAAATTGGAATGCGACGTATCGAGATATTTTGGGATGTGTTCCGATTCTATCAAATTTATGAAATTTGTATAATTTGAAAAAGAATAGAGATATGATGTAATTAGTTTTTACCACTGCGAAAGTTGTGTAAAATTTCCTTCTTCTGCATTCAATATTTGATATCCACATAAGAATTTGATTATTTTAGATTTAATCTACATAAAGCCCCATTCGAAGAAAGCCCTTTATACCAATACTTTTTTTCGTGTTCAAAATTTGAACCATCTCTGATAAAGTAGAAATAGTCTCATCCTCAGGAATAAGACTAAATAGGGATATGTGACATAATTTTATTCGTCGATTCAATATTTCATGAATATCGGTTGGTGAATAAGATTATGACATGTGTATGTTCGTTAGTATAAACAATATATATGTTCTAATTTTTAGACGGAAAAGACAATAATATCCTAAAAATATGACAAATGATATTTGCATATCATTTACGATAATTAAAAATATATTTATTACTTTTTCCTAAATTAAAATATATTATACATAGGTAGTTGACCATAATCTGATATACGTAGTAGTTATAGACTATGACTTATAGTATTGCTAGCTATAGTAGGTTTCTGTTCCTTTTTTATTTCTGTTATACAATAAATATATTCTCTCTAATTATATTAACGGATTCTTTTGGGCTTCTTTAATAATTTAAAATAAATAAAAAATTTAAAATTTTAGATAAATATTTAATTTTATTAAACTAAAAGTGATATATGGTTGATTAAAATCTTCACAACTAATATTTATATAAAATAAAAACACATCATTTTTTTGATAATTAATATCTACATTATATAATACTTACATAAATCTAATAAACTACCTAACTACCACTTTAATCTCAAAGAAGATTCTGTATTAAATTAAAATTAAGAATTTTAAAACTAAAGTACAGTGCTCTTTGTCTATATGTATTTTAAAAATATTTTCCCTCTTAGATATTTGTCTATCACGTGACCCCTTACTACGCACGACACATTAAATAAATAACTTATAATAAATAAATAAATAAATAATATGTATTTCGAATTTAAAATTATTTTTCTTAGTTGTTTGGTGAAATACATTCTATAGCCCCTACAATTTAACAAATATAAATGCATTTTTTAACTTGATACTAATTGTTAATTATGTTTTTTTAATTTTAAATATATTTAAATAAATATATTTTACATATTAAATTAAGTTAAAGCGTATGTTTATGTGAATATTACTTTTTACTGTAGATTTTTTTTCACTAAGATACTGGTCTATCACGTGACCCTTCAACTCCCACGACAGAATAAATAAATGTAATAATTATGCTCTTCGATTTTAAATTATTTTTTATTATTTTGTTATTTTTTTATTTATGTATGTATGTTATATTAATGTGCATCATATAGTATACGTAAATATCCATGCACGTGTTTCCGTACTATACTATATTGTTTTATGGCTTTTTATTAGCCATTAGAATTTATTCTCTTTTTATTATCTTCATTATATATATAAAAAAAAAACCGTTGCTTTTTTATTTCTCTCTTTTTCGTTATCATTAATTACAAACGGCTTAATTACATGTACTATATTTTCTTTATTTTAATTAATGTGATAATGTTAGATTTATCACATTCATTTTTTTAAGGCTATTGAGGGTCGTTGGCCTATTATTTTTTTTATAATAGATCCGCCTTTGATTATTACTAAAATAATATTTTTAATGAATAAATAAATAAATTTTTTTTTTACGTTGAACCATTCTAAACCAAGCACTATTATGTAAGAGAGAAATAATAGTTTTACTCTTTCAAGACAAAATACCATTTTATATTTTACACAATTTTGAGGAAGTTATAATATTTTCAACATAATTAAATATAATTTATTAAAAAATATATATATATAAAAAAAATTATTAAATATAATTTAGTTTTTAAAAAATATTATAATGTTGTGAGTAATAGGAGGAGAAGTGGGGTACGTAAATGTTGATAAGTGGACCGAATGGTTGCTTCGGTTTCCCGCCAAAGTGGAGCCCACGTATCACTAATTCCCTCCATAATTTTCCCGCCAATGTATGGGGGCGGAAGGCCCAATGTGAAACTTGACACGTGGAATATAAAGGCCCAGCCCAACTTTTGACGTGCTCCATTTTCTCTGTGTATATGTGTATTTACTTTACTTTTTATTTATTTTTTGGGGGGAAGGTGCAATTGCATATTTTTTTTTTTTTTCTTTTTTGGTGAGTGGAACTTCCCTTAACTTTTTATTTTTATTTTTAGAGGTTACGAAGAGAGGTTTGTAAATTGAATAATTTACATAAATTTTATAGTATAAAAGTAAATTATGTTTTATTTTATTAATTATATTAATATCTTAAAATTTATACATTTCGGATACATAAGAGTATTTCACATATATTATAACGTAAATTTGATACGTAATATGTAGATTCGATATATAAAAATTAGCTCGGATACATAATATGTAGTTCAGATGAATTATAAAATAAATCGGATATATAATATGTAGCTCGGATACATTAAATACTAGTTTGAATATATTAATATGTAACTTGAGTACATTAAATACATTAGGAGAGAAATAAGAGATTTTAGAGGTTCTTGGAAATAGAAGGAGATATTGAAAATAAAGAAAACATAATACGTGTATTTCAGTAATTTTTTCATAAATAAATAAGATGTGATTAGTGGTGGAGGTATAATTTTTAATAAGGGAGCTCAAAATTCGAAGAACTAAACATAAATTTTAATCGAACGAATTTTAACATCTATCATATATACGTAAAAAATAATTTCAACATTTATAAATAGTAATTGATAATATTTTCCACCGAAGGAATTCATCTGAAACCCCTAAGAAAAGGCTGACTTCGCCTCTGAATGTCATATAATTTTAGTTTATCAAATATATGATATTGGATATGAGGATCAGAAGTTATTGATCATGGTAGAAAATTAGTAAATAGTGAAGTAATGTTTTACCTTTTGATTAGTTTAGGTTTGATGGTTTCTGTTATTAGTCTTATTGTTATAGCGTCTTAGTGTAGATTTTGATTATCATCATTCCGTTATTGTCTTCTCTTTTTTATTTTTTAATATATACTTGAATTTGGTATACTAGAGTGGAGGGTCTTTTTTTATTTCATAAAATGTATAATATAAAAGAGAAAATTATTAAAATATATTTAAATTCAATGTTAATTACTAGTTTCATCTTTAAATTATTGATAGTCTTAAAATATCCTTTATCTTGGCTAACTAAATTTAAATATACGTCGAATCTTGCAGCTTTAGTAAAATGAACTTCTGAATTTCTGTTAAGCTTACCAATGTTTTCAATACTCTTCTCAACCTTTAATTATGAATTACATACTCTTAAAAAAATTTAGATCAATTTTTATGTCATATGATAAATAAAAAATATATCTACTTATATTAAATTCAGGATTTTCAATAGTTACTTCAAACAATATTTATATACACTCTACTCTCAAATCATACTAAAATTCAGAAAATACATGATGTGAAAATGATGTAATACAAAAGATATGTGACGTGTAGTGAGGTTTATGGAATTTGGACAAGTCAGTATGGCCCCGACTGATACGCTAGGTATTGGTCCGATCTATTCCGTTTAAAATCGAACTGAAATTGATGC
Organism: Solanum sitiens; assembly: GCA_016801875.1. Taxonomy (NCBI): domain Eukaryota; kingdom Viridiplantae; phylum Streptophyta; class Magnoliopsida; order Solanales; family Solanaceae; genus Solanum; species Solanum sitiens. The sequence continues at coordinate 238,040 of JABWTJ010000733.1, read as the reverse complement.
TTTAATAGAAAAGAAGTTATTAATTTATCACTAATGACTAATGGGTTATTGGTTTAATAATTGTTTTTTTATCATTGAGTTGTCGACTCTTAACAATTTGAGGTGCTTTCTTAATTCATTAAACTGATAATTCAATAGTAAATTAAATAATTATATTTATATTATTTTATATATGAAGTCTTTGACATAAAACTTAATTTCCTACTTTTATATTTGACCATCTTAAAATTTTGTTTATTCTATCATGTAAAAGTGTTTGCTTTTGAGCCAAATGCATTTTATGAACTTGTGTGCATGGTTCAATTTAGTTTGTCATCTTGTTTTTAAGTGATTTCATTTTGTATCAAATTTTAATAGTTAAACTGAAAATTGAATCGATAATGATCAATAATGGATAAATCAATATCTTAATGCTTTTATAATGATTTAATATAGATACGTATAAATAACCAAAAGTTAAACCAATAAACTTTAATTTGGAAGTGAACCGTCCAATACAAACCCTCGTATGGTGTATATGTACACGTTAAATTAGGGATAGAATATTATTATTATTATTATTATTATTATATACTTCCAATTAGGAAAACGTCACCTCAAGAAATCAAAATAGTCTTTCCACTAAGATTTTTCTTTGACGATGTAATCCATGAAATGGTTTTTTTTTTCCTTATTAATTCTTCCAAAACAATAGTACAAAAATAAGGAATGCACTTACCTAGAAGATGCTTCTCTTGACTTATATCTAAAGTGACTCGTCTTAAATTATATTTTTAATTTTAATTTATTCGTCTAATTTTAATCTAACATAAAAATTAAGCAAGTAAAAAAGTTTCCAATTTTATAGTGTTAATTAAATTAATGATATATAAAATATTTATATATTGATTTTTAAATCTCTTTTGCCACTATAATAGAATTATCGATTGTTTCAAGGAATTCAATTATTTATACATAACAAAACAAATTCATTTTATTCTACTCCGAAGTTTAACTTTTCGACGAAAGAAAATCAATTGACACCCTCGACAGGAATTGACTATATCATTACCATGCCATCTTGAATTGTTTTTTCCAAGACTTTTACCTTCTATAAGTCCGATTCCTCGACTAATTAAAAAGGTGCTAACCATGAATTTTATTAAATCAAAGCAGACAATACCACATCATATATTAAAATTATGTCAATTATCGTCTATTTATAATCTAAATATGCTATATTTTCTTTTTACCAATTTTTGTTGATTTTTTTCTGTAGTGTTTCATTAAATACCCAGGGAGAAAATCAACTTATTTACACAATTATTGTGTATGGGCAGGCCTTCTTGCACAGAGGTTGTTGTAAATATTAAAAATATAAGGTGGCTACATTATTAATATGCTATCTCACTTTTATTCATTATTACCTTCTTGTTATATTATATAGTCTGTTAATAATAATGTCACATTATTATATATCTCTATGTGTCAGCTAACAAGTAGATAAAAATCAAATCGATATAATAAAGTTTTTAGGGTTCAAATGCGTGAAACTATTAATTGTGGGGACCTATATTGATGGAGATTTAATTTTAGAAAATAAATAAAAATAATAATATTATGCTCCTCTAAATAGTACATGAAATGTCAAGGTAAATTAAATGTTTCAAAGGGATATTGATGTGCCTAAATTCCTCCTGAATTTACTGTTTTGGCTCACTATATATGTGAGTGTCACTCTCATTGAGTAAAAATTCACAAGCAGTCGTTGTTATAAAGTTTCAAATTTTTACAAATAGAGCGTTCAAATTATTTGAATCCTAATAAGATGAGGGTTACTCAAATTTATATATGCAGATCATCAGCTTATTTTCAATTAATATGGGAGTTTTACTCTTTTAATACAGAATTTATATATTTTCAAGCAAAATATACAAATCAGCAAGCGAAATATACAAACCGCAACCTACATAGCTTATAGAACTATAGTTATGAAGTGCGATCATTAAAACCATAAATATAGAGTTTATTATATATATATTTTTTTGTTGTTATTTTTGAATTTTTTCCAAAAATAAAATAAAATGGAAGTGCATGTTGACCAAATGTTTTGAGTAGGAGTGGGCTGCTCTAGTGGACTGGAGGCGCCTACGTGGAGGCCCACTTCCACTAAAATCAGAGCTTTCAAAATGGGTTAAAAGCCCCATGTAGAAACATGCTGCGTTTGATATTTGTATTAAATTTTGATTAATTTGGATTTTATTGCATTCACGTAATATAAAGTTTATCCTTATCGATTAGAAGGGTTTTTGTATTTTAAATTTATAATTGAGACCTCTAATTAAGAAAAAAATAGCATGAACGTATCCTTTGGTGGTCAGTCCAATTATTTGACATTATTTCTGTGTGTGATTTTCTTTTCTAGGTAAAGCAGTTGCAGTCTTCAGTATCACATTTTGGTAATTGTGCTTTTTTATATTTTAATTTATTTTCTATAAAATTCTCCATTTTTCTTCTTCTTGTTGTTGTGATTTAATTGGATTTTGCAAGCAGCATATTTACAACTCAGCACACTTGGCGTAGTGATGAATTGGATTTTGTATGTACGTGTCAATTCAGTATTATTTTATTATGAAATAATCTAAAGTATGTCATGTGTCACAACAAGTTTAAATTTTTATGAAATGATAAAGAAATACGATTTTGTTATTGTTATAAATATAAAGTAAGAAGATATGTAGTGTAAATGTTGAAACAGACGAATAAATGAATTGATTTAGTTTTCTATTTATAAGACCTCTTAAAAGTTACTTGTAAGTTTTTTGTTAAGCTACTTACGATGTTCTAACTATTTTCAATTTGACCACTTGATTTTTCTAAATATATATAAATAAGCTATTGTAATTTTTTCCAAAAACAACTTAAATTACTTGCAAATTTCTTTGTTTTTTTCAAAAATCATGAAAGTTCTTAAGTGGTATACACAATATAATGTCTTCTTTTTCTTATTTTTTTTATATTTACTAAAAAATATCTTATTTTTTATATTGGGATTCCTCAAATATCGGCAGGTTGACTTAGATATGCACCATTATTGGGCATGGGTGTCCCTCCTTGGCTCCTTACACTTACGTTGGTGCAGCAAGATGTAACTTCTCGAAGTTAAATTTGACGAATTCAACCTTATAATTTTCTTTTTTAACGGACATTTGTCTATGAAAATAATAATGAAAATGTAGAATGAAGCAAAAACTGAGTAAAGAATTGAGTAGATAAGGTTATGATCATATGTACCGGTCCATCTTACACCAAGAAACTTTAAACGTAAATTTATTAACTCAACTTATTTTACTTGCCAAAATTTATCCAACTCGCTTATCCGACATCCCTTCCCTTTGATATGTGCAATGCATTACAAATCTATGTCTTATTAGATAGAGACCAAAATAAAGTTGGAAGGGCTCAAACGCGTGAAATTATTAATTGTTGGGGCCATAGTGAACAAATAAAAGTCTAGTTTGCTCCCTAGAAGGGTACATAAAATGATGTGGTATTAAGTTTGAGAAACAGTGGGAAATGGATCGACAAAGATCGTGATAAAGTGGTAAGTATTTCTTCATTCTTAATCAGAAGTTTCGGGTGTGTGTTACTCATCTCTGAGTAAAGACTCTTCATTCTTAATCAGAAGTCTCGGGTGTGAGTTATTCATCTCTGAGTATAGACTCTCATTTCTCAAGAAGTGTTTTTACCCTGAATTTTCTAACACGAATTATAATTTAGTCAAACTTCAATGTGGATATTGGACGACGGGACGAGGGAAAAAACAGCGAGAAATGGGCCTAAGATTCATTCTTGATTCATGCGTGAAATGGGCCCACAACGTGGATATCATTTATTGGGCCCATAATTCCCATAATGTATTTTTTACTTTTTTGTTTCATCAAAATGAACTAACAATTTTAGAGTTGATGAATGATTACCACTGGTTTCATTTAGCTTGTTTCAATTTGTTTATCTGATTTTGACTTGGTACGAAATATAAGAAAGTTAATAGAACCTTTGAATTACGTATATTTTACCAAAATGTCTTTCAATTTTATGATCTTCATCATATTGCGTGAAAAGTTAGAAGTATAAAATTGCCAGAAAAAGAAAAATATTTTTTTTTGAAACATGTAAAAGCAAAGTAAGACAAACTCAAAGTGTTTTCAATACTCGTGTTAGTAAATAAATAATATGTATTTCTCCATTATCAATAACGTTCTCACTTAGTTTTCAGCATAACTAAGAAGTGTTTTCAATACTCATTTTAGTAAATAAAGTACTCAATAAATGCAAATAAAGAAATAATATGTTTTCTACATGTTGATCCCTCTTAACATGAAATGCTCAACAAGCATATCCTTCATTGATAGCTATTAACATGGATAAGGCCCAATAAGTAGTCCAGGCCCAGTAAAAAGGTCCAGGCCCATTTCTAATTAATAAGACTTGATCCAATCTAATTTACTAGTTCGACAACATAGTAATCACACAAGTGGAGTCTGATAGAATGATGTATTCGACAGACCCCTAGCTCAAGTAAACCATATCAAATAAGGTCTAAAAAAAAAACACAGTAAAAAAGAAGTCAAGTGGAGTCTGATAGAATGATGTATTCGACAGACCCCAGCTCAAAGTAAAAAAGAAGTCACGTTGACAATAATGAAGAAAAGAACAACAATAAATGGTGCCTCAAAACACTTTTACATAAAACACTTTGATTTAAGTTTGTCAACAACAGAATGAAGTAAAACTCATACAGAAAACATAAATCAATAATACACTTGAATCTCTTTTGTATGGAAAAATAAAAAGGAAATCAAAAGCTTAGTTTAAACTAAAATCTCCTTTTATTTTTCATCAATAACCTTATAACTAACTTAACTAAAAACATAGGCAATTTTATCCACACCAAATATAAAAGTAAAACTTAAATCCCCATTTTCCAAGACATAGCGAAGTTTTTACCAATTGGTAATTCTAATCCTTTAATATCTAGCATCATACTCTTCTTATGACCTCCATCTTCCAATTTGTCTACAAACTTATGCTCTTCTGTTTCAAATTCCAACTTTGTAGTATCTTCAATTTTACTTCCATCAACAAGAATGTCAAATGCACCTCCAATTCCATTCAATCCTAACACAGTAACCTTTTCGATGTACCAACCTTTATCCAACGCGTATTTACTTTCTTGAACTTCAGACCAAATCTTCACTGTACCATTGCTAGTTGTCGCGTGGAAATCCATGTATGTTGACTTCCCATTTCCTAGTGTCATCTCAGGAAGCTCATCATCGTCAAGGAAGAGATTTCCTTTAGCTACCCCTTCTGATGCCCCCAGTGGGAAGGCTACAACGATTGTGAAAGGTGTCATCCTTGCTTCTTTGGTTAACATCCCTCCGCGTTGCATTGGTAGTATGGTGTTTTGGTACAAATGCACGTTGACTACGTGCAATGGTGCATCAAGTGACCGGTAATGTGGCTCTTTTGTGACAATCACTTGTGTCATGTCGAATAAATTGTACCAAGTGCCTGTAGGAAAGAGCGCGTTTACCTTAGTTTTAGCCTTTTCAAGCACTGGAGAGACCATGACATTGCTTCCAACCAAGAATTGAGTGCTTAAATCGTAAAGCTCTGGAATGTTTGGGAAAGTGAAGAAGAGTGGCCTTACAATTGGTGCTCCGGTTTTGTGTGCCTCGTAGCTCAATGTGTAGAGATAGGGCAACAATTTGTATCTCATTCCTAAAGCATTACGCGAAGATTTAGTCACACTTTTCCATTGGTAAAGCTCTTGTCTTGGTGAGTAATAGTTCGCGTGATCCCTTGAGAAGGGATAGAACGCGCCTACTTGAATCCAACGGTTGCATAGCTCCTCTAAAGGAGGAGCCGCGGGGTAAAATCCACATATGTCTGAACCAACCATAGGAACACCAAACATACCAAAGTTCAAGACAGTAGAGATTGAATACTTCAAATCCTCCCAAGTTCCTTTGTTATCCCCTGTCCAATGTGCAGCATAATGTCCTGAACCAACAAACGTGGCACGAGTCAATATGAAGGGACGTTTCCCCTCTATCGCTTGTAGACCCTTGTGAGTTGCAATAGTCTCAGAGAAACCATAAAGACTATGAGCATCATATTCCCTAACACCATTATAATGTGTTGCACTCGTAGCAATCGTTTTGTACCCTATTGGAGCTTGAATACCCGAAGCATTTATCTTGTAAGGCGGATCATCCCACTTAGTTTTCGTTACATTCTTGCAATCCAAACAACATATCCAACCAGGACCTGTCCCATTAGGACATATCCTACCCTCGGGGATCGTGCACAAACCATTACAAAAGTTGGAAACTTCATTCATGTCAATCCATAGTCCATCAATAGGAGCAAGTTCATGGAATCGTCGAATCTCATCACCCCACCACTCAACTGTTTTGGGGTTGAGGAAGTCAGGGAAATGAACAGCACCAGGCCAGACTTGTGCTAGAAATGGTTTACCTTGGTACTTGATGAAAACATCATTGGCTAAACCTCTTTGGTAAGTACCATAACTTTTGTTAACTCCAATTCCAGGATCATTGATCACAATGTAATGCATTCCTTCAGCATGAATTTTCTTTAAGAAAGCTCTCAACTTTGGGCCAGGGTAGTTAACAGGATGAAGGGTGAAGTCTTTTTTCCCATCCATATGATCATCATCATTCCATATAACATCAAGAGGGATTTTTGCTTTCTTGTAATTGGCAATAACATCTTCAATCACAGATAAATTGTGGTAACCCCATCTACATTGATGAAAACCTATAGCAATATAAACAAATACATAGTTACAACATTGAATCTTGAATACCTAGTTATTTGCTATGTTGTTCAAACTCTCCAAAAATGTTGTCCGTGCCCTGGTCGGATCGGATCTTCAAAAAATGTACGATCTAACACGCATCCATCAACATTTTTGATGTCAAACAACATAGGTTATATGTTATAAGTCCCACATTGGGCTTAAATAATCCTCACTGCTTGTGAGCTATCTTTTGAGTTTGAGTTAGCTGTAAGGTCAATTGTCTTATGATGATATCAGAGCCAGATTATTTATATTTCACCTGATGTTGGGCCCTTATCTTATATGTTCAGTGTTTCGAGATGTTTAAGGAGGTTGGAAAATTTTGTATCTTTATATGGTTTTCGATGGACAATACTAACACGATTCGATTTCTTTATCATATCTGCTATCTTCTACTAGCAATCTAGCATGTACTTTGTTATTTTCTAGACCCCTTATTATAGTTAAATGTTTAAATTCAATAGGTCCTATTACAACTAATTATACAACTGGAGACAGTAATGCTACTAAAAGGTTTACATCAAATTGGGACCTTTCATATAAAAGTGTTACTAAAGTTTAGAAATTGTAATTAAAATTGATGTCATGGCTCAAATTAACAACTATGTAGGGAAGGTAATACCTACTATGACTACAACATCAAACAAAGATCTTTATGATGGTGTTTTCTTGTAGGACACTTGTTTTTTTCCTCCCTGGACCAGCTAATGAAGGACATTGTTGGTTATGAGTAAAAGAAACAAAAGGATATTTTCTTTCCGATTTAATTTGTTTGTATTATTCTGACTTAGTAAGAAGTTTCAAAAAGTAAAGAAGATCTTCTAGGTTTTTATGGTCTTAAACTAAAGATATGTAGAATGTATCAAAATGTTATTTAAAATAATCTTGTAGCATTAGACATATCATGTTAAAAATTGAAATAAAGAATCACACACAAAAAAAAAAGAGATTATTTTTGAAAGAGGACTAAAAAACAGTAAGACAAATAAATTAAAACAAAAAGAGTAACTTCCATCCATAGATCGCATAAAAAAAATATTTATATAATCAAATTACTTATAAAATAACTGGTTAAGACATCCTGATGTATAAAGTATTCTATATTCATGTAGGGTCTAAAGATCATTTTTAGGTAAATTGAAAATTTTGTTAGATACATTAGACCATAGTCCATGTTATTCGGACGTTACAATAGTCAAAAGTTTAAGATCATCCATGGAAAACACATTATAGTAAATGAACTTTTTTTTCTTTTTGCAGACATATATTAAAAGCAAAAATTTAAAAGTGGCCTCAAGAAAGGCCCCCATTAAATTTTATAACAAAAACACTATAAATGTTTTGCTTTGAAACATACTTTTTATGTGGACCTAGCTAGAAGATATTTTTTGTGTGAGAAAAATAGAGCATGAGAGAATCAAAGATTTTTTTTAATAGTCAAACTTCAAAAAGTAGTTTCAACTTTTTTCTAGAAATAAAAAGAAACAAAAGGAGAGAACATATAATTGCAATAATTTCAATCATATACTATTTACAAAATAAACATTTTCATGAATATATATACCTACCACTTGACCTATTAATATATGAACTTAGACAAACAATTTTTTAATTATTTAAGGTACTTACGTGTAAAAGATCAAGAAAAATATCTATCTAATGAAACATGTAATGATGATTAGCCAAAATTAAAAAGGTCATAAAATATTAAAAATTGTCCACATCATACAAGATTTTTTCATCTACTCAATCATTTCAAAGTTGCAATCCTTTTCAAGTGTGATTATAAAATAATCATGTTGCTTTCTTTTCCATGAAATTCCATGACTTTTTATTAATTGGCATCCTAGGTTTAATATATATATATATATATATATATATATATATATATATATATATATTAATGGTAAAAGCGTTCAATAGGAAGAAAGTCGAGTTAATGTGCAAACTGAAAAATGAGGACAAACTTCAAAGGATTTGAATCATTTACTATAAGAGAGTGCGATGTACTATTGGAAAAATCATAAATAAATAAATAAATAAATACATGATATATACATTTATTAGGCACTTTTTTTAATGATAATTATGGTCGATCAACTTACATATAACTTAACTATCCCACCATCACATACATGGAGCAAATTTTTCAATCAGAGCTAAGATAAATAAGAAAAAAAACTCATAGCTAATAAATTGAGAAAATAATCACTTTGTTGATTAAGCATTTATTGATAATATGGTCCACATGGTAACAATTGCTATCCTAATTTTGTCCCTTATATAAATCTTCTAATATATAAACCTCCAAAACAAATAAATTATATAAGGAATAGCCAAAAAACTTATTGAAGGACAAGTCACGGGAATCTAAGCTACTAGCTCAAATGTAAACAAAAAAACAAAAGAGGTAGAATACACACATGTCTATTTGTTTTATAACCCAATAAACTTAGAGGTTTGAATTAATAGTTAATCAAGAATTAGTATCTCATTAACAATGTACAATATGTCACAATTTATGAAATTTCAATGTATATATCATATATACCACATTGTATATGAGAAAAAAGATATAAGGTTTCAGGTGCCAAAACATACTAAGCGATTTCTTCCTTTTCATCGAAGTCTTTGAGGGACAAAAGTCTTTTTACTTTTATGTCTAAACTCGATATTAACACTTTTTTTTCTATGATCGAAAATTTTATCTAAGGCCAAACACAACTTTCAAATTTCGAGAATAATGAACCCATCCCTCTATACTTTCCAACTTAAATAGTGACCATCTAACTTTTAGTCGCTTCTATTTCAACTATAAATCAATGACAACTTCCAAAACTCGAACATAATGGACCTGTTTATCTACCCTTCTCAACTTAAATACTGAAGATCTAACTTACTTCAACTTTAAATGCACCCTTTTTTTCCAACTAGTATCCATGCAAGCCCCTACCAATACACAACTAAACTAAGTTGAAACCACACCAACCAAAAACTAAATACCAAAAAAGTAACACCAATTAATGCAATTGAATTGAAGAATTAAAGAGATAAGACAGATAGTTTTAAAGATAGGAAACATACCAAAGGACCAATAGGGCATAGGAGCAGGCCTTCCTATAAATTGAGTATATTGATCAACAACAGCAAGAGGTGTGGGCCCAGAGAAGAAGTAAAAGTCCAAAACACCCCCAATCACTTTGTATGTCAATGAATCCCCTCTATAGAACACATCCATACCATTACTATTCATCAACAAAACAGCATGAGCATAACCTTCACCATTCACATTTCTCAAATCCATATACATTGGATGTGATCCATACAAATCCATATTCAAATTGATTGATGATTGATCTGTTGTATACAAAGTGTAAGGGTCATTTGGGTAAATTTTAATACCATGGGGTTGTGTATTTTCACCAAGACCATATAATGAAGCATCTTTAGGCAATTTTGTTGATATTTCAAGATATTGATCTTTAAATACCAAATTACTATATGGATCAGAATCTTCACTACTTGAATTGAAAAGGGTTTGTCCATTTGATTTTCTTTTAACAGAAAAACTAAAAGGATCACTTGTGTAACTGAACATTAACTCATTTCCTGAGTATTTTTGATTGGACAAAAGTGGAAGTTGGCCTTTTCTTGATTTGCCAATTGTTTGTTTAAGTGATGGAGGTGATTCTCTTGGTAATAAGTTGTAAGGAACTTCCCATCTTTGCTTATCTGCATCTGTTATATGAATCCTCAAACGATTATCTGTCTCATGCCTAGAAGAAAAAATTAACAGAGTTCAGCATAAAGATACAATTTTTATCAAGAATTAGCACATAAAAATTGATTTTTTATCAAGAAAATGCAAGTCTAAGACATGGAGTTCTTTTTTTGATTCAGTAGAGCATAAAGATACAATTTTTATCAAGAATTAGCACATAAAGATTGATTTTTTATCAAGAAAATGCAAGTCTAAGACATGGGGTTCTTTTTTTGGTTCAGCAGAGCATAAAGATACCATTTTTATCAAGAATTAGCACTTAAACATTGAATATTTAGCAAGAAAATGCAAGCCCAAGACATGGGGTTCCTTTTTTTCTTCTTTTTTTTGTGCAATGGAGCATAAAGATTCATTTTTTATCAAGAAAATGCAAGTCCAAGACATGGTGTTCTTTTTTTTTTTTTGGTGCAATAGAGCATAAAGATACAATTTTAATCAAGAATAAGCATATATAAAGATTGATTTTTTATCAAGAAAATGCAAGTCCAAAGACATGGGGTTCTTTTTTTTTTTTATGCAATAGAGCATAAACATACAATTTTTATCAAGAATTAGCTGTATAATATGAAGAATACAAGTCCAAGACATGGGGTTCTTTTTTACTTTTTTTGTGTACTTACTTGACAAAGAGCATCAAGTGAGCAATATCAGGGCACATAAAAGGTTCCAATTAGCACATAAAGAATCAATTTTTATCAAGAATTAGCTATATAATAAGAAGAATGTAAAACCAAGACATGTTTCTTTTTGTACTTACTTGACATAGAGCAGCAATATAGCAATATCAGAGCACATAAAGATACCAATTTTAACAAGAATTAGCACATAAAGATTGAATCTTTATCAACAAAATGCAAGTCCAAGACATGGGGTTCATTTTTTTCTTATACCTACTTAACAATATAGAGCTGCAAGTGAGCAACATCAAAAAAGATTCCATTTTTACCAACAATTGAACACATAAAGATTCAATCTTTATCTGTTTTTGTCAAAAATTAGCACAAAAAGATTCAATTTTTATCAAGAAAATGCAAGTTCAAAGACATGGGGTTCTTGTTTTTTTTTTTTTTTTGTGTGTACTTACTTGACATAGAGCTGCAAGTTAGGAATATCAGGTCCATAAATTTTGTTTTTCTTCTTAACTTTGAGGTAACCTATGAGTCCACCATCTGGTGACTCTTCAATGGCTATCAAACTATAGCCATTGCCAATCTTGGTTGGAGCTGTGTGAACCAAATTCACACAACCTACTATGCATATTGTTAAGACTAGCAAAAAAGGGGAAGAAAAAGAAAATTTCATGGTGTTTTTGCTATTTTAATAGCTATGGAGAAAAGAATGAAGAAGAATGTAAGGCCTCACTATGGGCACTTGGCAAGAGTAACAGTTAGGGGTTTTGTGCTTTTATAGCAGTAGGTGGTGGTAACACGACCTAGTGAGTTAAGAATTATGAGATCTAAATTTTAAATCGAAGTATTGATAAAAATTTCAAATTTTGATTGATAAAATAAGTATAATGTGTCTGATTCAGATAACACTATAATCAAATCAACAAACTATTGTTATAGATAATATATAATATAATAGATGAAATATGGTTATATATTTCTGTACTCTCATAAAAAAAATTATATTTACTCATAATTATACTTTTTCAATAAAATTACTTTTATCATTCAACTTTAAATAAATGCATGCTTAATTTTGAACCATCAAAATCTCTTTATTATTCTCTTATGGAACACCTATATGAATATATATTTTTCTCCCAATTTAATTTTCTAGCTTGACTCCAATAAATCAAATTCTCAATACTCAAACCTAGTAGTTTCTTTTTCCTAGTATCAATTATTTTTGTATGATAAAATATAATTACGACTGTTATAAAGATAAATTTTTATTGGTATTATGAAGAAAAAAAAGTAGTAGGCAAAAGGATTGAGCAATTCATAGAATACATGTGATGTGAATGAAGGAAAATAAATACTCTCTCTGTCCGATTTTATGTGGCATTTTTTATTTTTCGGAAGTCAAACAGTTAACTTTGATTGGATATTTATGCATGGAATCTTCAAATTTTTTGAAATGAAATTTATATATTTGTAAATTACGTAAAGAATCCTATAAATCACGATAATTGATAATTCAAAATGTTAAAAAATTTATGAAAAATTTATAATTAAAGATAAATTTATTTAAATTTCGAAATGTGAAAAGTATTGTGTAAAATGGGACGGTGGGAGTAGCTATAATCTCACAATTTTTTCTTCCATGGCCATGTGACTTTGTGATGTTCCTTTGGTCCCACTTTAATGAAAATCAATATTTTTTTATAATTTTGCTTTGGTTACACTTCCATCGCTGGCGTTAATTGCTGAAAACAGGAATAGCATTGTGTCTCTCTTGCAACATGTTATATGTCGATAAAAGTGTGTGATTGGACGAATATAGTTCTTCTATTTTTAATCAGAAATGTCAATTTATATTTTGAGTAAAGCAAAGAAATTTAATTAGCTTTTGATCATAAATTTTAAGTTGTGAACTAAAATTTGATAATTTGTCAAGATCCTAAAATTGGTCCAACAATTTTTTAGGAGATTTATTTTTTTCATGTATCAAACAGGAGCTTAGTGAAATTTATATTAAAAATATTTACTAGTTGTTGGGTGGTCTTGGGCCTTCTCAACCCAAAAGCTAGCTCAAAGGTTGAGGCTTTCCCTCACACTTATAAATTGACCACCAGCCCCTTCCACTTCTGATGTGGGATAACCCAACAATCTCCCCCTTCACACATCGGGCCTTGGGTTGGAGAGAGCGACAACCCAATTTCTCCCGGTGGGCTGAGACTTGTTGACAACCTGGGCTCTGATATCAATGTTGGTGATCTTGGGCCTTCTCAACCCAAAAGCTAGCTCAAAGGTTGAGGCTTTCCCTCACACTTATAAATTGACCACCAGCCCCTTCCACTTCCGATGTGGGATAACCCAACACTAGTTACATACAAATTAACTACTCAATCTCCTTAAAAAATTAAACTATTTTAATGATAAAAGGGGATTTAAAATTATTTTACTCACAAAACGTATAAAACAGGAACTTAATGAAATTTATATTAAACATATTTTGCTAGATATTATATATTAACTATTCAATCTCCTTGACATGAAAAAAAAAACTATTTTAATGATAGAAGGAGATTTAAATGATTTAAGATTGCATATTCAAATTTTAGATGCGATAATATAATATTCTTTAATTAATTATAGCAATTTATCTTTCCGTCATTGATAAAAAATTGAAGAAAAAATCTTGCAAAAATGCTTCATCTTTTTGCATTTAGTGAATATATTTGCGTAATTTTACATTAATTGAGTTAGTAAATTTTGAAAAGTATAGAACAAACTAAAAAGATAGCACCAAATAACTCTTTTTACACTAAAATGGGGGTAAAGAAAGAGAGAAAAGTATGTTATTTTTCAAGTACCAATAATACTGAAAATGAATGGTCTTTCATGCTGTATAAAGCAAGAAATCTGTGAAGAAATGGGTAGTGGGCACTACTTTGTGTAAACATAGGGAGATGGAATATCAATATCATATATATAGAATCATAGATCCACTAATTTTAGTATGATTTTTTTTTGTTATTATATATTTTTTGATATTATTTGATTTGATATGTTTTATTTTAGTTGATTATATATCAAAAATAGTGAGTTTTTTTTTTATCTATAGAAGACAAGAGTAAGAATGCATATTCACTTCAAACAAATCTGCACTGAGTCAACTGACGAAAATTATTTTTATTCTTAGGTTATTAGCCTTAAAACACCTATTTGTTTGACTGATTGAACTTAAGTATATCTTATTTTGCTACATTGATGAAATGCACCTTAAATTCTCACCAATTTTAGAGGTGCTTACAATACTTCTTTTATTTTTATTAAAAGTTACATGCTTTTACAAGAGTTTAAGACCACTTGTTATGTCATGTCATAGATCAAGAGTGTATTTGAATTCAGTTAATTAAGTAGAAATGAGTTTTAAAGCTATTAATAGTTCGGAGATATAACTAACAATTCGCACTAACTTTAAAGATATTTTGAGTATGTTGTTGTTATTGAGTTATTGTAGTACTATAAAATTAGTTTAATCAACTTTGAAAATTATTCCTCTGACACAGTAAAAAGTTGGATTCCCTAGGAAATTTTTAAATATTTTTAAGAAAAGGTGATTAACAACGGATTAAACACAATCTTGCATTAATACAAATCATATATACAGTGCAGACAGTAGAATAAAGTAAATAATGTGATCTACTTGATAATTTGTCATAACATAAATTAATCCAATCAGTCATATATTCCTGCCAAATGTCAATTGACCGGTGATTTAATTAGAAATGCTAATTAATCTTTATAATAATTATGGCAATAACAACAACATTTGAATTCTTTACATTACTGAAGTATATATTCACGTTGAATTTTTCAAAAATACATAGTTTTGTGAGAAATATATATAAGTCAATTTTTTAAAAATATTATCATATTCATATTGAGTTCTTCAAAAATGCATAACTCTGTGAAATAAACGTTGATGAACTCGACATCAACCTCTACTATGATTAACATATGCTATGATCAACATCTATATGTATCGTTAGAAAGTTAGTTGATATATTATAAATTGAAGTAAAAATGGATAGTAACTATAAATTATTTCGTAACCAATGTTTTTTTAAAGTATTTAGTACTAATCCGTCATTAAGTGTAGTCACGTTGTTAGTTAATTTCCAATATTTTCCTGTAAATATAATCAATAGAGCTGTATTTCCTTTTTGATTTTCCATTAAACAGGCAAAATAATAACATTATGAAATTCAATAGAGTGCAAATTAATGAACATTAATTATCAAAATCAGTTTCTTTTACTCTAATATATACTCAACATAAGCAAATCAAATACTTGTAGATGGGATTATTCCAACTCGACCCACTAGTATAATTAGTAGGATTGAAGAATCAAAATCATGAAGAAAAAAAACATAGTGAGATATTTATTTTAAAACAAAATGGAATATATAACACTATTGAAAATATGGTTAATAGTATTTTTGGCTGCTTACTTGTTGCTAAATCTTGATTTGTCATTTTATGTGATATTTGGTTAAATATATTCAATTTTTAGTAGTATTTGAAATGTGCTTGTAACAATTTGAGTCTAACTGTTAAGATATTGTCTTCTTTGAGTCTAGAGGCTTACAAAATTGTCCTAAAATTTTAATTCAGAAAATATCTCAACCGTTGATTTTGAAATGTGCTTGTAACGACCTCGATCTAACTATAAAATATTGTCTTTTTTTTAAGTCTAGATTTGCACATAATTATCCTAAATTTTAATTCAAAAAATATCTCAACAGTTGATTTTGAAATCATTTTTATAACACTCGTAACTTTTTCTCTTTTATTTTGACTGAGATTCGCTTGAGGTGTAATGTTTACCAATTATTTAGATGTGTAAGTGGACTTATAGCAACAAAATTTTAATTATTATTTTTTGTTTGGTTTTTTCCCTTTGTTTTCAAGTGAAACGTGAATTTTCCATGATATGTTAATGATTGTATACGCCAAGTCCCCTCATTTCTTGGGATTTATGGCCCCCAATTTTTTGCACTTGGTTTCGTGATTATATTTATATAATATAAATTTTAAGCTACGAAATTTATAGATAATATTTTCCAAAATAGTAAAATACAATTAGCAAAAGAAGAGGTGATTCAAAGTCTTGATGTCATGTAGAATTTTTATAAGACAAGATAATTTATTAGTTTTTTTAAAGGGAAACTTATATAAATATACTATAATAAAAAAAATATTTATCATTTATAGTAATAATAAATTTTTTTCGCTTGATCACTTTTAATTCATTTATAATATAAGTTTAATACATATTACAAAGAACAATTTATTATTCACATATAATACAAGTTTTAATGATGGTTAATACATTTATCATACATTTTAATACACTTATAATACAGTGTGTTAAATTTTTACCAAACAAATATAATATAGTTCAAAAAACAATTATAATTCATATATATTGCAAACATAATTCACTTTTAATACATATTACAGATTTAACATAGGATTGCTATAAATGGTAATAAATAAAAAATACGCTAAAATCAATAATTATTTATTAAAATGTATTAATTCATATAATTTTTCCTTTTTCAAACTAGAAGATATTGTTGCTATAATTTTTAAAAATAGTAATTAACAATTAATTGTCTCTAAAACAGTATATTGAGACGTGCAAACAATTCAAAATTATAAAGTAAACATTACTTGATTCTCCTTTCCCCCCTCTTTTG
Source organism: Solanum sitiens (assembly GCA_016801875.1). Classification (NCBI taxonomy): domain Eukaryota; kingdom Viridiplantae; phylum Streptophyta; class Magnoliopsida; order Solanales; family Solanaceae; genus Solanum; species Solanum sitiens. Next base: position 221,009 of record JABWTJ010000733.1, on the reverse strand, counting down.
TTGCCTCCCGTGAACGCCTCTTATAGGATTTTTTACGTGTAATTTATAATATATTCGATCAAGTTTTTTTTCTCCCTCTTCTAAATGTATTTTTTTAAAAAGAAAGTGAGATATTTGATCAAGTTTTTGAGAGAAAATAAATGATTCTAGAGAATAACAAACTATATTTTACGAGATAGAGATAAGACATGTGCGTATACTTTATTTTTTAGACCTCACTTGTGAAATGTCATTGGTATACTATTATTGATGTTGTTCTTGTTAGAACCTTAATGAAAATTGTATATTCAGTCACAGAGTTTGGTTATGAACAAGTTTCGATAAGACATGTGCGTACACTTTATTCTTTTCAGATCTCACTTGTGAAATGTTATTGGTATGCTATTATTGATGTTGTTCTTGTTAGAACCTTAATGAAAATTGTATATTCAGTCACATCGTTTGGTTGTGACCAAGTTTCAATAAGACATGAGCGTACACTTTATTCTTTTCAGACCTCACTTGTGAAATGTCATTGGGTATGCTATTATTGATGTTGTTCTTGTTAGAACCTTAATGAAAATTGTATATACAGTTACACCGATTGGTTGTGAACAAGTTTCGATAAGATATGTGCGTACACTTTGTTCTTTTCAGATCTCACTTGTGAAATGTCATTATTATGCTATTATCGATGTTGTTCTTGTTAGAACCTTAATGAAAATTGCATATTTAGTCACACTGTAACAATACTTCTATTTTCAATATTTAACTCCTCAGTCAGTTTATCTTCTATTTTGAAAATTAGAGCAAAAAAAGGCTGTAACAACTAAAAGAACTTAAAAGCCACTTGACTCTAAGAACCTTTCACTATCTAATCAAACTATATTAGGGCAAACAATGGCATGCGTTCTAATTAAGGTTTTCATTCTTTAATTTTTTGACAACGATTTTGCCTTTCTTATATGTGGTAAATCAACCACACAATGTGGTCCATATTTCTGTCACCACTCAAATTAAGGTAGCATGATTGAAATCTAACTAACTTAGTCAAGTGAACCATTCATTTGATTAATCAATTACTATAAGATTGATTTTTTTTAATTTTCTTTCCAATATGAGCTATTGAAATCAAAGTCAGAGAAATATTTCCTATTTGGATAGAAGGTCAAGATCAGTCTCCGCTGTTACCTTCTTTTGTCCTACCTTACACACCTTATTTATCCTGCCTGTCGCTCTTGGAAACAGCCTTTCTTAGCTTTCGCCTCCCACAGAAAACAGAATTCTCAAATTTGAAGCTCCGTACTTTAGTGAAAACGGGGCAGAAGAAAGCCGAGAAAACAAACAAATAGGAAGAGCACTATGCAAGCTTATAATTCTTTTATATTTTTCAAAGAGGTATAGTATCACCACGTTGAAACGTTCTTTAATGAAATCTTACATAATCATGATTAAGAAATCACATATTTAACTTGGTGGACCGAAACTTTACGACAACTGAATTTATTCGATAAACGACTAGAAGACTCGTGTAAAGTAATTTTCAACAGTTGAATTTCCCAATTTACCAAAGATATTTGGAATATGAAACCAAGTGAATTTATTTGGTCCATAATTTCCTTATCATACATCTCTACATATTCATTTATTTTCATAAAAAAAAGTAAAAAAGTAAATTTAATACGTTTGTGTAGAGTAAAATTAACTTCGATTAATTATGGGATTATGTGCCAAACTTCATAATAAAACTAAAACCAATGGACATTGTGTTTTGATTTTGTCCCAACCTTAAATCTTATTTCGAGGCTTCCACCCTCATTAACGTTTTTGTCCCCGTCTTTACAAACAACCTAACCAGAAATTTATAGGAGCAAATTCAGAATTTAATTTGATAATTTAGAGTCTGTTTGGTATAAGGAAAATATTTTCTGAAAAATATTTTCTAATTTTTCCTTGTTTGGTTGGGACAAAAGTTTTGAAAAATGTTTTTCAAATCAACTCATTTTCCTCAAAATTAAGGAAAATGACTTCCCTTCAAATATTAAGGAAAATATTTTCCAAAACTCTACTCCATTTCAAATTATATTTTTTTTGGGGGAAAACCATCAATTTTAAAAAAATATTTTCAATTTCAAAATTTTATTTTTTCACCTGATCCCTGACCCCCACCACCAACGGCCAGCCCCCCCCCCCTCCCCCCAATTTTTATTTTTTTTTAAAAAATATTTTCAACTTCAAATTTTAATTTTAAACTCCTAACCTCCCCCCCACCCCCACCCCAAACCCCCAAAAAATTAATTTTGTTTTTAAAAATACTATCAACTTCAAAATTTATTTTTTTCACTCCCTATCCCCCTCCCCTCCCCCCGCCCCCACCCACTACCCCCACCCCCACCCACCCCATTCCCACCCACCCCACCACCCCAAAAAAAGAATAATTTTGATTTAAAAAATATTTTCAATTTCACAAATTATTTTTTACTCTAGTAAAAATAAAAGATGTCTCTCAAAAACATTTTTCATTCATAAATCAAACACTAAAAATCATTTTCGAAAATATTTTCTACTCACCAACCAAAAATAAAAAAATAAGTCCAAAATCTACTTGTTTTCCAGGAAAACATTTTCTAGATTATTATTGTTGGACTTACTTTACTTTCTAAATTATGGAAGCTTTTTTTATATGAAATAAGTCACTTTAAACAGGTTTATTCCTCCAATTTTGATAATCGAAAACATAATACATAAATATGTTATTTGACTTGGTCTTAATCTATATTTACGCCCTCCAATTTTGGATGTACACAAGTAGACACTTAAACTTATATAAAATGAAATGAATCGACACACACGTCCTTCCTGATATTCTACATGAAAATTTGCATCTTACGTAGTACCAAACGTGTATCATGCCACCTGCAACTCATGTGTCTACTTGTTCAACTAGGTATCTACTTATATTGCACACCCAAAGTTGGAGGGCATAAATGTGAAATAAAACCAATTTAAAATGTATGTATTATGCTTTTACCGATATTCTCAGCCTACTAAGCTAAAATCCGTAGAACTAAAGAGCGTTTCCACGTGATAAAAACTCGTATGCAAAATACTAGATTTTCTTTCCATGCTTAATCATAGCAGTAAAGTTACACCTACCACTAAAAAAAATACAAGATATATTGTGATGTATAACATCAAAGAGAATATCTCTTCATCATCTCTCAATAAAATAAGGACCACTTTTGTTGCTACTAGGCTAATATATTTTCTTGAATGTTTAAACTGTAAAAGAAACAATATTCTTGAAAGGCTCAATTTTGAACATACTACATGACTAATAAAGGGGACTAGTGGACAATGTACATACAGTATGACTCATGCACTATATATAGATTATGACAGGAGATTTTAAAAAGAATAATTACGTACTGACTGACTAACTAGTTTACAAAATATGTATAAAATGTACGTATAGCTATTTCGACTATATATTGATAAACTAATTAACTGAATGGTGTATATGTGTAACTTTTTCGTTTTAAAAACCTAAATGTAGACAATTACTCTCAAGTTGGGTTAGTTACGTTAGACTATGACTCATTGTTTAGCTCATCTTGACTAAATTCATCTAAATGTTAGACAAAATCAGTTCGATTTATTTTAATCTGTTCAAATTTAACTTGATATCTCGATAAATAGGAGGACCATTGTATTAAATGTTATGAATAATGCGAGTTTTTGGCAATAATCATCCTTAAACAATACTTCAAATTTAAACTACATCCTTAAATTATTTTTCTTAGCAGAAAACATCCTTCAAGTATTTGAAACTGAACAATTCTCATCCTTCTACTTAAATTTATCGGAAAACTAACAGATCCCACAAAAATCAAGGCATTCCTTACTAATTATTATTCTTAGATACGCCAAAATACTATTGTGAACTTTTTCTGTAATTGAATCTAACATAATGCAAAATCTTTTAATTAGACAATTTTTTTTCCATTTATTTTTCATGTAATTTGGTATTAAAATATTATTAGTAAAAGTATGTTTTTCTCAACTGAATATGCTAGAAGCTGCGTTTGTTGGAGACTTCCGCTTCTAATAATGTGGGGCATAATCAATATGTTGATCACTTCAATATCAGATTGACCCAAAAAATTTATTGATCCAAATACAATTTCGCAATGAAAGAGATAAAGATAATTAAACTCCAGCTTCTTTCTATTCCTAAATGAGAAAAAAAGGAGATCATGTACCCTCACACCTTCCAAACATTTTTTGTTTCCGTAAGCAATAACGTCTAAGACTTATACTATTTTTTTCAGGAACTTCTTATAACAAGTAATGAAATTATAGTCACGTGAACTGCTCATGTTTTTGTAGGACCCCCTAGTTTTTTGACGAAATCTGATAAAAGGATGAAAATTGTTCACTTTTAAATACTCGAAGGATGTTTTCTGCTAAGAATGATACTTTGAGGATGTAGTTTAAGTTTGAGGTCTAGTTAAAGGATGTTTTTGGCCAAAAACTCGAATAATGCCCCGCCAATGTGACTAAAAAACGTGTCTTTGCTTATTGGACATTAGGTAGTTGGACTATCTTTAGAGTAAGATACCCTACACTTCCCCATAGAACAACATTTGATGAAATTATTTTTTAAAGTTTTTTTTTTTTACAAATCTTGATTGTATTTAGTTTCGAAAATTGAAGATTTATTAATTATTTAAATTTAGTATCATAGTATTTTTAAATGTATTAATATAGCCTGCACAATCCTTTCCTCACAACTAGTTAGGTTATGATATTGAATCATACACAAGGTCCATTTTCTTATCTCAGTATTTGGTTTACTCGATATTGTGCCTCAAGTTATAGTATCCACTCGCCTTGTCATTGGAGATTCTAAACCTAAATCTATGCTCGAAATCTTCAGTTAAAAGTTAAAAAACCTCGCCTCTTTCACTGAACCCTTTTCTCGTGCAACATTCACAATCAAGATCTTATGCAACATTCATAACTAATCACGTTTCAAACATTGTAACTATAATGTCCTAAGGATTTTTGATAATAATATCCTAGAGTTTCACCTTTAAAATATGAAACTTCGCGATAGTGGCCATTTATCAAAGAGGATCTAAAAATGTGGCCCAATGGACTTTGTTTCTTCTTTGGTGATTTTTCTTGAGCTGATTTGGGCCAAGTGTAAAGCCCAATATTGGTATGGATAGTGGCCCAAGTTCATTAACTGGGCTAACTAGGTTTATCCCAGACAACTAAATTGCATAAGAATATTGATCATTTTATATCTTTTTATTTATTAATAATTTTTTTCTTAAAGAAATTAGTTAGGATTTAATTAAGAACTATATTTGATGTGAAATACCATCTGACATTACCTACAACTGGATTAATTAGTTTCTTTTTGTTGTTTCCATAATTTTGTTAACCTACCTTATGCCTGAGTCGTAACATCAAGGTTTGAATCAAATTGAACAAAGGTCTATCACTTCGCGGTATTATATCAATTCAAATTTTAAACTATTCAACACTTGTTCCATAGTTTTCAACGGAGAGGCAAACTTAACGCAATTGATACTAATAACATCGCTAATTTTGTAATGAAAGAGCTCTGTTTTCAAATAGATCGATAGTGGGGATCACATGTTTTTTGGTACATTAGTATTGTGTAAAATGTAAATTATTATTGGGCCAAAAATCATGCATGGGCCAACGTTAAAACGGTACGGGCTGACAACTTTTTGGTCCACTTTTTAAAGTTCATCGACTTTTCAAAAATATTATCATTTTGTACTTACAGAGACCCTTTTACCCTTCCTTCTTTATTTGAAATCGGAACAAATCCGTTTCTTCATACTCGTCTCAATTAACCATTGACTCTTATATGAATTGTTGGGATTAAACAACTTAAAAGATAATTTTAATATAGTGTGTATTATCCGTTTTGGACCAAGTTGTACAATTTTTTCTAACAAGTTGACTTCACACCATTAAGAGTTCTTATAATACGTCGTATACGTAATGTTTTCTTTTTCAGCTATTAATTTGGAAAAGAAAAAAAAAATCTTGATCGGTAATTCTGACTTATTTCATGAGCATTAATCGATACGAATTAAAATTATAAGTATCCTAAAATGAATACCAAACACACGTTAGATTGAAAAAAAATGAGACATAGAATACAGTCGATCTGTATAAGTGGAATAAAGGCTAAGATGAGCATATTTTTAAGGGGAGCAAAAGTACTATGCAAGAATTATTTTTTTTTTACTTTCTGAGACTTTAATGATATATCTGGTTATACTTTATAGCATCATCTTCAATTATTTTAGTATGTTGTTGGTACTCCTTTAATGATTCTTTTGAACCACCATCAATTGATATTTTTTTTATATATATAATTATTGTTATCGAGTTTGTTTGACTATGATCTATTTTACTCCCTCCGTTTCACAAATAATGACCTGGTATGACTTGACATGGAGTTTAAGAGTATAAAGAAGACTTTTGTATCTTGTGATCCTAAATTAAAGTTGGTTAAATGTACAAAATTGTCCTTTGATCTTGTGGCCTTAAACATGAAAATGTTACAAAAAAAGAAAGAGATCATTCTTTTTTAAACAAATTAAAAAAAAAAAAAGGTCATTCTTTTTTAAATGGAAAGAGTACTTGTTATAAGGTTTCATATAATTTGGTCTATGAGGACGAGGACAAAGAAGAATAAATTATCTAGTAATTTTTTTGTTTTTGTTGAAATTTTAACGGAAATCTCGTTCAGACATTATACTCAACTTATTTTATCGTCCACTAAATCATATCCTCAGATATATTATGATCTATTAAAATTAGTCCTCTTTACTATCACTAACGATGCGTTTGGTTGCAAGAAAATCTAGCTATATGTAAACTAAAAGAAAATTAGTAAAGAAAATAATTTAGTTTACATCTTTTGTAAGGGGTGACACTTTTCACATGTTAAGGGTAAAAAAATGTTTACTAAATGAAAGATACTATTAAGTGTGTACACGATTATAATAGCATATTATTAAAGGTAAAATAGTAATTTTATAAATAAGAGATTCATATCAATATAATTTATTTTTTTAGATAGACTAAAAAAATAAAGGAATAAAATGAGTACCCCAAGTTGATAATCATACTCCATCACTATTTTATTTCTAATAATTTTATCAATATCACATCTTGTAGAAACATATAATCAAAATACAATTGTCAATAAAAACATGACTCGTCTAATCTAATTAAGTTTGGACGTATTAATAATTTTTTATTTATTAAATTAATTTACATTATCCGCTTAATTAAATCTATTTAAACTTTGAATTGATATATATATATATATATATATATATATATATATATATATATATATATATATATATATATATATATATATATATATATATATATATATATATATATATATATTGTAAATTGATTCATGATACACCTTACCAAAATACTTTGATTTTGTTTACTTATCGATTTCAATTATAATAACCGATTTTAAGACATACATTCTCTTTTACTATTCACGTGACACATTTATTTTTAATCATGTTTTTAATAAATGATATATATTTATATTTAATAATAATTTAATTTTAAAATATTCTTTTCATCCATGACTTGTTTTAACTCATAAAAGTTTAAATTTTTATTTTTTTAAAAAATTTCGTATTAAATCAAATAACATCAGATGAATTAAGACGAAAAAAGTATTTATTTGATAGTTCGGATGATTCCTTCATTCGAAACTTGCTTTTGCGTAACGCTTTGGATCGGTCCACACTAAAATAGACCGGAGCGTCGGCTGATTTAATTAATTGGATAACTAAAAATTAAAATCATCAAATATAAAGAAAGAAAAATAAATAAAGTAATTAATTTACCTAAAATGTTTGAATTTTCAATAAATGCTACATAATTATACATCTAGATATTTCTTTTAATCATTCTTTTTCTATACTAATAAATACTTGTTCATTTATAGTTAGAATAATTTTTTTCGATAATCTTGAAATTATATAATTTTATTTAAAAAGAATAAAACAAAATATTTAAGTTATTTGAAATTGAACAAATAGTCTAATAGTTGTGTTGTTGAAAGGGATATGCTAACTTCGAATCTAACTTGGCCAACCTTCATGTTACTATGTTATTTTCCACCAGAACAAAAATTATTATGCCTTAATCTCAAACACATCAATAAATATTATTATTGTGTATCAGTCGGTTCGATGTTTATTGATTTCTAAATTTTTAATTTTTTTCTTTTCGATTTAACCAATAAAAATATATATATAAACACTTTTCGGTAATTTGACGCGATAAAATAATATAACACTATAGAATGCTCATAAAATACAAACAATTATAGCTAACAGGAAAATACTACAAATACAACACAAATAAAAGAAATAGACAAATAATGTGAATGGAAGGTTAAAGAGCAAATATAGTAACTAATAAGATATTAATATTTATTGCTAATATTTATGTAGGTATAAACTGTAAAGTAGTAAATTACTATTGTCTTAATGAATTATTGATTTATCTGATTACTTAATATTTAAAAAAACTAAAATGAAATCAATAACCTAATAATTTTGCAATAAAAATATTAAAAACTCATTTATCCAATAACTCAATAGCAATAATCTAATAACATTAATTCTTTCAATTTAACTAATTGATCAATTTGATTTTTATACGCAACTAATTTTTGTTGCTCTAACAAAAAAAATACCATTAAACATTAGTAATAGATTGTAAAAGCATTTTTCTCTTAATGAGAAGTATTTTACTTCCAATAGAACCGTGTCATATGAATTGGGATGATGAGAATTATTTTATTTTAAAATAAATTATGTCACGTGAATTAGAATGATATAAAGTATTTTATTTTAAATCAAACTATGTCACATAAATTAAGATGATAAAAAATAATTAATTATAAATTAAATTATATCACATATATTAATATTTTATTTCTAATCGAATTGTTGTGCCATCTAAATTGAAACGGAAAATTATCTAACAGCTTTCCTAGTGCTGCACGTCATCTCACTATCTTTTACCAAATCCACGTAATACGTCCCCCCAAGAATAATCTTACGTCATTCAACTACGTCATCAATATATAAAGATAACGTCACAGCTCTATAATAAAATATCTACATCACTGTAACACTAACAAACTTAAATTTCCAAATTTTTTCGAATTTGTATTCGATATTTATATTAAATTCAAATAACTCGAATTTAAATCACGTAAACTTGATTCGATCAAGACTTCTCTATCAATGATTTTTCATACCAACTCTTTCAAGAAAAGAATAATTTCATTCACAGCATCATATTGTTATACAAAATCTCTATTAAGCAAACAACAGTTTATTTACTGCACAACATACTTAAATTATAAAAAATTTATTTGTCTATCACATATAATTTCTCACGGCCCCAAGAACAATCTTATTTACTACACTACATGCCAAACTTTTCGAAGTTTCATTCGTATGTCACTTATAAATTCTCACGAACAGTCTTATTCACTGCACTATATGCCCAACTTTCCAAAGTTTCATTCCTCTGTCACATATAAATTCTCACGACCAGTCTTATTCACTGCATGCCGAACTTTTCAAAGTTTCATTCGTCTGTCACATATAAATTCTCACAGCCCTGTCACTTATAGCATACAATCTTTTTGTTTATTTTATTTCTAAATAAAGAATCTTTTAGTCCTAAGTCTTCTACTACAAAATTTCGTCAATGGAAAGCGAAGGAGAAAAGAGAAAACCTAATAACAACGACGTCGTTTCGACATCCGCCACGAAGAAGCCGAAGGAGGAAACGGAAGAGTTAACGGAGGAAGTAGCCGAAGAGGAAGTGGAAGAATTCTTCGCGATTCTGCGAAGAATACAAGTTGCCGTTAAATATTTCAATAGAGTTGACGGAGCTAGCTCTAGTGGACGGAAAATGACGGAGGAGATTGATCAAAAACTCGCCGATGAAATCATCGGAGATAACCAGGGGCGGCTCAACGTAATTGGGGGCCTAAAGCGAAATTTTAATTCGCGGCTTAAAATATAAATATACTTTATATACGTATTTATTAAAAAAAATAAACTATTAAGATAAAAATTATTAGTACTTAATATTATATTTTCAGTTATTAGTTTTAGGTAAGATTTTATTAACTCAACATTGAAAAACTATCTTTAAGTGAGACAATTATTATATGTATTGTTAACATAATGATACAAGGAATAAGTTGATAAATATTAAATAAAGATAAGAGTTAGAACCATAGAATTTGACTCAAAAAGTTGGTGACTTGGTATAACCTCATTTTAATATGCTTAGAGTAATGCTTAAAACTAAAATTTAATAAGAAATGAAAAAGAATTTGTAATTCACTTTGTAACACTTTTCACTGTTAATTCTCATTTTAACAAAGTACTCCACAAAAGATATTAAAGTGGATGAAATAATATATTTTTAAATTTTTTTTACTTTTTATCATAAATAATTGATTTTTCTACAAAAATTTAGGGCCCCCGAAATTTGGGGGCCTAAGGCAAAGGCCTTATTTTTGTATGCATAGAGCCGCCCATGGAGATAACGTAGACATGAAAGATAAAGAAACAGAAAAAAATGTTGAAGAAAATAGTAAAGGTTTTGATCTTAATATGGAGCCATATAATTATCCTCATGATGATCATGAGAATAATTCAAGTTAGATTATATTTATTTGTTAGGTTTTATCGTCGTGTAATTAATATTATAATTATTTTTAATAATTATCTGTTATTTGAAATTTATTGATTCGACTATACGTATTCTGAATTTAAACTTTATAGTTACAGCTCGATTAAGAGGGAAGCGCCCTTTCAATATCCAATTATCCTTGAAGATGGTAATAAAGGTAAGATTTTCATTAAGGCAATTCATCGACTATTGCCTTTATACATAGCTCTTTTTGTGAATAAAAGTATTTCAATTTATTTCATTTTTGTAGAATTATTTGGTGAAATGATGTTGTTAACTATACATTCTAGCAGAAATAATGTAGGTGTATAATACTATAATATGAAAATTTACATGAATTTTTTTACATTTGATTTAATTATAATTCTAAATCTCATTGACTCAATTCATCTAAATTCAATTTGGTAAAGTCCGATAAAGGGATAGACAACTTTCTAATAAAAAGTTATTTATCTTTTTACTGTTTAAAACTGAAAACCTCTACTTAAGAGTGAATAATGAATCTCAAGTATTTTATCACGTACTAAAATTTTTATGAAAACTCATGTTAAGATAATTTATATATTCTGTTTAACTTCTTGTTATTTAGCAACTCCTATCGACATATTTACCCCTTACACAACCCTTATATCTTAATGGGGAAACATCGAAATTAAAGTACGTCTAATATGGGATTGATCAAGATCAATTTCATGTATAATCACTCAATTTTTCACTTTATTATTCAAAAGTCACTAAATTATTTTTGAAATGAAAAAGGTCATTATATTGATTTACCTAAATTTGCGGGGGTCACTTTTTTTTTTTACCAATAATTAGATGTGGCAACTAGAAATTTTGATGATGTTACTACAAATTGGTAAGTTGTTGTAGTAATAGATGAATTAATAATTAGCTATATCTTGAATTTTTAAATAATTACTACAAATCCTTTTGATTGCTGGAATTAGCACCTAAGTCCATCAAGCATAGGAAGTCTTGGTCATTGGCTCATTGCTAATAATTCTAGTTTACAACAACTAAAAATGTGGGATCGAAATAATCAAGCGTCAAATGGAAAAGCCAAAAAATTATATATTATGGCGGTGATAAATCAAATAACATATAAATAAATTTCATATAAACTATCAAAAGAAAATCCTTTTAACAGAATTTAAAAACATAGCATGATTATGTAACAACTATAGTCGTTACAACACTCAGATAATATATACACATATAGCTATAAATTACACATAATTCAACTTCTACTACTTTGATATATAAACATATATGCATTCATAAATATAGAGTTACACTTAAAATACATGTTCTATTTATGAATTTTTCGATTAGAATGAGATATTATATGCATTTACATACATGTATTGCGATAAATTTTTTTTAAAATAAAGTAATTTTACATTTTAAGAATATAGAAAAATCTAGTTTTTTCTCTTTCATATTATGGGCTCCACTTTAATATAATTTCATATAAATATCAAATATGTATTAACCTTTACCATTTTACAAAAGAACAAAAATTACTATAATTGAATCGTGTCACACATTCTATTTTTGCACCACCACTAATTTTTCTATAATTGAGTGCCCAAAATCTTAAATGAATCTTTGCATTTCAAAATTCAAATGATTATCTAACTTCTATTTTCCATTAAATTATCATAAATGTTAAACACTAATATATACGAATCTTATAAAGTTGCAAAGAGCCAAATAAAAAAAAAACATTCATTAAAAATATAACATTTTGTATACACAACTTTAGGAAAATGCGTTTTCTTGTCCACTTTAATCCCTAAGCATCAACTATTTTTTATGCAAATTGGTAATTTTATAATGCCAACATACTATGCATGACATATAAAAATAGAACCCTTCAATAAAGACCTTTTGGAGTGTTGAATATTTTCTTAAACAAAACAAAACAAAATGAGCCATATTTTAGTTTATATAGAAAGACCAAACTTTGATTAAGATTGATGATTATTGTCTAATCCTTATGAAATACCAATGTTATTGGTGATGTTTGATTTATTTCTCATTCAATGTTCGATATTAACTATAAATAAAAAATTCATTAATGTAAATTTACGAATAACTTGCACGTCGAATCATTATAATTGTGGTGGATCATCATAAATCTATGGTGAAAATTTTTGATAGCACAATTTTGCTTCGAAATTTATTTAATTGTTGCATTCAATCCAAGCATTCAAAATTTATACTCCCTCCGTTTAAAAAAGAATGACATTATTTTCTTTTTAGTCTGTTTAAAAAAAATGACCCCTTTTCTTTTTTTGCAATACTTTAACTTTAACTTTCCACGTTAATCTTAAGACCACAAGATTAAAAAATCTTCTTTCTTTTCTTAAATTCCTTTCCAAGTCAAACTAGGTCATTCTTTTTTAAACGGAGGGAATATCCTACTTTAGTTTCTTATAAAAATGGAACTCAACAAAATTCAATAATGGTGTTCTTCAATCCACCCAACCTAAAATAGTCACAAATAACCTCTCCTAGTTTATATGACCATTTTTATTCTTAATCCGTTTCCAAAAAATTGACATCTCTTTCATAATTTAATTTTAAAATATTCAATTTATTTTAATGAGATGATTTATTTTAGATCACAAAACTTCAAAAGTCTTTCGTTTTTTATTAAACTAAGCGTCTTCTGTTTCTCATAAAATAACATCAAACAATTGAGACGGAGGATATATATAATATAGAAAAGTTGACGTCATATATATGACGAGAGACAGAAGAATAATTATATGACGTAAATGCAAATTGCAAAAATCACGTTGACTATTTCTATGAAGAAAAATAATAGAAGCTAATTTACTAGTCCCAAAATTAATAACATTGACTATGTAATATGTAATAGAAGCTAATAGAAGCTATGAAACTAATTCAATATAAAAATTACTAATTTACTATGGCATTGACTATGTAGAAGAAAAATAATAGAAGCTAATTCAATATAAAAGTTCAACAATTAAATTTAGAATTATCATTTTCCATAGCGGACGCTTTATCTCTATGAAACTAATTAATATGAATATGTTATTGTTATCTTTTAAATCAATCAAATTCAAAATAAAAATTGTGAATTCTCATTTTAATGAGCGAGTAGCATGGTGCACGTTTATAACCTATCTATTTTTGTAGAATTTTTGTAACGACAAGTTGGACTTTTCCTTTAGAAAATTTACATCTATGGAAAAATTGTGATTGACCTAATACACAAATGAAAACATATCCCAAACATTTCGTACAATTTTGAGGGAAATTATACAAGTTAAAATGAATGAACAGAGTAATATTTACTTATGTTCAACAATCAACAATTTTTTTTTCACGTTTGTGATGTGTTGTATAAACCAGCTATCGAAATAAAGATTATATTATTTATATATACCTAAAAAGGTAATTCAATTTACTTAACTTTCATTACATGCAAAACTAAATAAAGGGCAAAGAATATAAGATAGACGAATATTTTAAAGGAATATCAAAAGCTAATTGACAAAACTCTTTTCCTCTTTTATTTCCTTTTGAGATATTAATGATCTGTTTGTGTCACTTGTGATTGTACCATTAACTTTTTAGTTTGTACAACTTTAAAATGATGATTTAGCACATCTTTAATGATGCTTAATTATGGTTAAAAGAGATTAATAAGAAGTTTTGGTTTAAAGTTTTGTCATTGTGATAACCACGTATAATATAAGAGTAGGGAAAATTGGAAATTATTTACTCAAAATTTCTAAATATTACATATGAAACAATTAAACTAATACATATTTTAGTTTATATTTTCCTAAACGGATTAGAGCCGTACGTCTCACTTTGAAAGGTAAAATATTATTAAAAACGACTACTATTATTAGTGATCGATTTTATTACCTATGATTAAGAATAAAAAAATATATGTTATGCTCTATCATGACCTTTGATAATTTTTTAAAAAGATTTCAATATATATTCGTACCTATATTCAAATCTGATTAAATTTAAATACGTTTTTTTTTTTTTATTGGATGTAAAATGCTTCATGATAGAGGCGGCTAAATATATAGATTTTAGACCTTTGGTGTTTAATCTAAAAGAATAATCTAAAATTCAAAGGTTTAATAATTAGAAAAATTACGCGGATAAACAAACTTATATTATTTAATTACTCATCATAGCTATAATTTGCTATAATTATCACTCGCGACTAACATTATATATTAATTACATGAATTGACTTCGAGTTTGTATAATTAGTCATGTTTGTATATGTATAATTCGCCAGAATATATAAATAAATATGTATAATATACAATTTTTAGCCTATATACATATACAATTTACCTCTCTCCCACTCTCTGCCCTCTCTCGCTCGCCTCTCTCCTCCCTCTCTCAATCTCGCTCGCCTCTCTCCTCCCTCTCCCAATCTCGCTGCCATTTATACAAATATATATGTATAATATACAGTTATATACAATTATATACATATACAATTCACCTCTCTCCCACTCTCTGCCCTCTCTCCTCCCTCTCTCGATCTCGCTCGCCTCTCTCCTCTCTCTCTCAGTCTTGCTCGCCTCTCTCCTCCCTCTCCCAATCTCTCTTGCCATATATACAATTACATATGTATAATATACAATTATCTAACCAATATACATATACAATTCACCTTTCTCCCACTCTTTTCCCCCTCTCTCTCGCCTCTCTCCTCTCTCTCCCAGTCTCGCTCGCCTCTCTCCTCTATATAACTTGTAGCTACAAATTGTAATTATCAAACTATAGCTATGGAGAGTAATTAATTATTTTTAAGTAGTTATATGTGAAAGTTTCCCTTAATAATTTGACATTTATTTTCTTGCTAAAGGTTTATATTTAATTATTCATTGTACTTTTGGACTTTTTTTTTTCCTTGGATACCTTCTTTGTTGAAAATGACTTGTCATAAATTAAAGAGATTGGAGATATTTTTAAGCTCACTTCTCATATTTTAGGACATACTCTAAATTGGCCAATCACTAGTTGACTATTGTTATCATTCGAATGCTCGATATTTATTTTGAAATGTTA
This sequence comes from Solanum sitiens, assembly GCA_016801875.1. NCBI lineage: Eukaryota > Viridiplantae > Streptophyta > Magnoliopsida > Solanales > Solanaceae > Solanum > Solanum sitiens. Next base: position 205,124 of record JABWTJ010000733.1, on the reverse strand, counting down.
TATTAATTGAAATTTGAACATCGAAAAGTTTTAATTGAGAGTCAATTAAAATAAATTTTGTCGAAGATAATTTTTTTTAAAAATTGATAGAGATACTTATTATTTTTACTAAAATAACAACTTTATTTTACCTTTTTTTTGTGTTTTTTTTAAAAAAAAAGATGATTTAATAATATTTTGACACCCTCTTTGAATTAACTAATTCAGATTTGTGTTGTATATATATTTTTGAAATAATTTTTTTAATTTAAATTTAAATTAGATTATTAAAAAATGGTGACTCAAGACATACGTCATCCATAAGAATATTGTGCGTCATAACGTTAATTTATAAAAACATATTCGAGTTTCTAGACAGGTTTGGAAAAATTAAATAGTTTTAGCTAAAAAAATTGTTTCTAAAGAAATTTATTTAATACGTATAAATAATTTATTTAAAATTTGATATATTATTTTTTTTAAAAAATTCAGAATTCCTAAACTTAAAAAGTTATGAATCCGTCTTTACAACTAAATAAGAACTCATTTCTCCATTGACTAACCAAGATACAAATGAGTCTCCAAATCCAAATGATTAACCTTCTTTTATTTAATTTAATAAGTATTATTAAACAAACATTCTTTACCCTAAATATTCTTTAAAATATATAATTTAATTTGTGGAGGACGGTGTCTTTGCACGTATATTACCCTTATCATATTCAGATAAAGAAGTTATTCCAGGTAAGCCCTTGACTTAAATATTATGCAAGTGGTAATTTAATAATAACCAGAATAAACTATATAACCTTAAAAGAAGAACCAAGTCAAGAAAGTAACGTTTTAAAATCAAATATTAAAATATGTCGAACCTTAAAGAATGACCAACGATAGTATTATATGGTAGATTCTTCTAAACAATAAACATGGAACTAGCAAAGTCTACTATTTATATATTGACTAAGGCCTCATTTGTTTTCATTAAAATTAAGAGGTCTAAATATGAATACACATATGAATATTAAGTTTTGCATTAAGATTTAGATGTTTTGATCTGAATACACATCTGAATATTAAGATGTGGTCTTCTCTAAATCTGAACACTAAATAATTAACGTTGTTTGTTTTCAATATTTGAATGTTCATGTGAAATTGAACATTATATTAATAAAATATTATAAAATTTCATGTCAACAAAATATATCACTTTTGATTAAAAAAGAATTAAAATGTTTTAATAATCATGATTGTGAGTACTATTTTTTCATTCAAAAACCTTGATAAACAACAATACACCAAAAAAATTGTTACAACCAGTGGTCTTGACACACGTCAATACAAGAAAATTATAAATATAAAAAGTACTTGAAGTGATTTATGAAACTTACAAGTACAAGAGGGAAAAAGTAGTGTTTGATTGAGAAAAAGAGAGAAAGAAAGCTTTTAGTTATGAGATATAAAGGCACACCCAAAGCAGAAGATCGATAATTTATTATTTGATAACTTATTAAATGAGTCTGAATGTTATTAAGAGTCTTCTACAGATCTGATTCATTCAAACCTCTTCAGATCCACTAAGAGACTTTTTAAAAAATAAAACAAATGAACTTAATGGACTGAATCTGAATGATTCAGATTCAGACCTAAAAATCAAACTTACTTAATGGGTTAAATCTAAATAATTAAGATTCATACCTCTATTAAGTACAAACAAATAAGGCCTAAATAGACTTTCAATATTATACTCAAATACTCAATATTACCCCTATTATATTCAGATAAAGAAATTGTTTCAAATTAAGCCTTGACTTAAATATTATGCGAGTGGTAATTTAATAATAACCAGAATAAACTATATAACCTTAAAAGAAGAACCAAGTCAAGAAAGTAAAGTTTTAAAATTAAATATTAAAATAAGAAGAACCTTAAAGAAAGACCAACGATAGTATTATATTGTAGATTTTTCTAAACAACAAATATGGAACTAGCAAAGTCTACTATTTATATATTGACTAAATAGACTTTCAATATTATACTCAATGATATTTAATATATATGTATAACTTTTCAATATTATACTCAATGATATTTAATATATATGTATAACTATGTGAAATTCTATATATACTAATTGATTAAGTTAAAGTTTATATTTTATTTATATATGTATGATCTGTTATAAGAAGAAATACTTTTTTTTATAAATGTTTCTATTTTACAGTTTAATTCAGAATCTTTTATTACAGAAGGACGAATTTTATTCATCTGCCACTGCACCAGGAATACAAAATTAAGCACATATAATTGGTGAAATAATCTATGTGATAAGAAATTTAAAAGTAATTGACACACAAAATAGCGAACAAAAAACAACCCTTTAGTATTGGCTGACTTATGCAAAATAATGTATCTTTTTAGGCTTATTTAGATTTTGTCCTTGCTATAAAAAGTTTTACAAATGCAACTCTCCAAAGAAAATTATGTATTATATATCCTACAATATTAAACTTTGATCTAAAAATTATGTATTATATATCCTACAATATTAAACTTTGATCTAATATTTATTCATATATTTCGAACGAAATCAGATTATCGTTCAATATGGCAATAATTTATAAAATTTCTTGTTGCTGCCTAATATTTTCTCATAAAATTTGATATCTTACCAACTAAATTTTTGGCATATTACCAATTCAAGACTAAACTTACATGGAAACAATATTAAAAGATCTCAACGTTCACACCACTTTATGGGTAGTCAAAAATCAAAATAATGTTTTACACACCTTATGAATAGAAAAAAATTTACCCGCATCTGGTGTTTACATCAAACTAATGTAATATGTGATTTAATAAAGTAAAGTATATATATATTAATTATGATGAAATAAAATGAATTATTAATTTAATTACATGACATGCATGTATTGGTTTTATGTAAACACCCGAGTAAGCTTTATCCCATATCAATTATGATTCACCACAACGTGTGTTTATCTCATGGGCACATCAAAGCTAAGTTTTTAAATTTATGAATATTAAATTAAAAAAACGAGCCAGTTATTGAATAAATACGTGTTACAGTTATTACGTCGTGAAACTTATAATTGAAATGCTCTATTCTTGCGATAAATTTAAGATTTAAATTTATTTATTTCAATCATAAATTCACTTTTACAAAAAAAAAATAAAAAATATATAAGTTCTTTTTTATTTTCCAAATGTTCAATATAGACGTTGCAATATATATATGTATTAGTTTCTATAAGATCGATAAGTTCAACAATTATATCACCTTGTGTGCACAAAATGTATGCAAAACTCATAAGCGAAATGTTTTTCAAGATTAACTTTATATATTTCGATCACAAACTCAATTGAAGACTAACTTTAGTATTATTACTATTATATATTAAAGTTATTAGGTTCTATCAAATCGATAAGCTTTTAATAATAAATTCGTGTTGTGTACACGTAGGACACACAAAATGCATTACATGAAATTATGACACCCCATTTTATTTTATTTTTTAGACAAAGTATCAACATATATGCCACCAACGATGACTCTAATACATAACAAAAAAGAGAGTCCAGAGCAAAAGCATAAAAAAAATTATCAAAAATTTTAAAAGGGCATATTAATTTTTTTTTTAACCAAAATGGCAAAATCACTCACGATGTAACGATTTTGTCCGCCGAAAAAGACAAAATCGCTGCTATAACAGCGATTTCTTAAATTTGCTTTTTAAAAAAAATAAAAATAAAATTTTTAAACAAGTCGCTCCAAATTAAAAAAAAAGTTATAATTTTTTTAATAAGTCGCTGCCTCTGCAGCGACTCACATTAAAATTCTTGTTTGTTTTTTTGCTTTATTTAAAATAAAAATTAAAATCAAATCGCTGCTAAGGCAGCAATTTTGAATCTTTTTTTAAAAAAAATCAAATCGCTGCAAAGACAGCGATTTACACTTAATTTTTATTTTTCTTTGAAAATTTAATTAAATCGCTGCAAAAAAAGTTACCCAATTTAATTAAGTTTTCAAAAAAAAAAAAAATTAAGTATAAATCACTGCCTTTGCAGCGATTTGATTTTTTTATAAAAAAAAATTAATCAAAAATCGCTGCCAGATTTGATTTTATATTATTTTTTTTAAATAAAACAAAAAAAAAAAAAATTAACGAAAGGCTGCGACTTATTAAAAAAGTGATTAAAAAAAATTTAATTTTGAAAATTACTCCATCTGGAGCGACTTGTTTATTTATTTATTTTTATAAAACAAAAAGCAAATTTAAGAAATCACTGCTATAGCAGCGATTTTATTTTTTCCGGCGATTTTGTCGTTTTGGTTTAAAAAAAATTTTGATATACCTTTTTAAAATTTATGACAATTTTTTTTATCCTTTTGGCTCCGGACTCACAAAAAAAACTAATGTCATCTCTACATATTTTATTTTTTCATAAATTAATAGCCTGTCAGAGATAATAGAGATTGAGTATGATTTTATATTTGTTTCTGAAATAATTGTTATTATTTAATCCCTAAACCAAATCAATAATTCAGATTTGAATAATATTAACATACAGATCATATTACCAAATACCAGATCCTTTTAAAGAAACAAATTTAATATTTAAAATTTTATTAATTTCTAAAACGAACTCAAAATAATATACAATATTAGTTAATTGCTACTTTCACGATCAAGAATGATCTATCGAGCTTTCTAAATCTAATGCGATTACACAAGGATCGAGGCTTGTTGTAGTTTGAAATACCAAAGATTAAATCATCCCATCATCTATATTGAAACGAAAGTGATATAAGATACTAATCTATTGATATATTTCTACTTATCTCATCTCGTGTACCAAATGATCCCGTGAATTCTCTATTCCACGTGAACCCACATTTGTTTGACATATGTCATGAGATATTTTTGCTTACGACACCTTTAATACATCATCAATACGTTTTACACAGTGTACCACTTTCCACGAAATTAACTATAAAATTACACATAATACCCCACGCCATAAATCAATTCTTCAAAATTCCAATTCACAAATTACAAAATATTAACAACTCAATTTTTCTACCCTTCGCCGGAAAATTCAAAATTCAGCAAAAAATTATGGAGGTACATAAACGGAAATATATACACGACGGAGAAATCGAAGCAAAAAAGCAAATTAAAACGGAGAAAAACGATGGAACGGCGGCATCGTTGACGGCGGCGGCGGTGGTGGAGGACGACGAAGTGGAGGAGTTTTACGCTATACTGCGGAGAATACGAGTGGCGGTGAAGTATTTCGAGAAGGGAAACGCTGAGGGCAGTGGCGCCGGGAGAAATCTGACGGTGGCGAAGCCGTGGAGTCCGAATTTCCGGCAGGAGGAATTGAAACGGGCTGTTGACGGCGTTAAAGAGGGAGAAACCGTGGAAGATAATGCGGGTTTGGATCTTAACGCTGACCCGGTTACTGATCCGAATTCAGAAGCCAATTAATTTATTTTATTTTTTGGCTTAACTATTAGGGGATTTCCAGATAAGTGGGAATAAAATTATAATAATTCGATAATATGTTTTTCTTTTTCATTTTTATTGGATCAAATTATTTTTATTTATTTTTTTATGGTTAATTATTAGGAGTATTTTGACTCTTAATAAGTTTTTCGCCCATTTTAATTGGCTCGGAGGGGCTGTAATTACTAATTATGACTAATGATATACTAATTAGACTATACTAAATATGTCGTCATTCTTATTATTGTTACGTATACGAATAATTACTGTAGTACTAGTCCAGAACATAATATAATAGTCATTTAGAAGGGTTTAACCCTAAATTACTTATAGTCAAGTTTATATGATAAGTATTATCTTTTAACTTAGTTAAAATGATAACTAACTTATAATTACATCTTAAGCTTATACTAATTACTACATATAGTTTTTTTACACTAACGATATATAATTCAAAATCATTCTGAATTTGGACTCTTGATACTTCAACTTTCTGGCTAGTTCAAGAACTCATGTTTAGAAGAAGAAAGTAGTGAAAACGGAGATACTTAAATTAATATGTGTGAATATATCAGGGGAGCAAGATTAAAAGCGAAGATATATGAGGTACAATAAAAGTGACCTTCTTGTATGAGATGTGTAAAGTAAGATGATCTATCGAAAATAACATTTTTACCTGATATAAGATAGAAGTAAAATTCAAATATACCTTATTTTTTTTGGTATATCATTCGTAAAATTATAATAGATATATTATTATTGTTTTCGTTGATAGTTCATGATTTTTACAAAGTGAAGTTGTTGTATATTCCCCAAATGGATGAATAGATCGGTTCCACTCTATATGGTTGAAATGCAATTCCTCCTAAAAATACGTTACACAATGAGCTTAAAGTCAAAATTTGGTGGTTGTCGAATTCATTACTAATAAAAGTCCAAACATCAATGAATTCAAAGTTAAGACTTGATATTATGTAAATTTGTGGTTAAAAAAATAAATTACCCCCACCGTTCACATTAATTGGTAAATTATAATAAAAATAGATTCTCATTTTTTTAATTCAAATTAAAAAATTAAAAGATAATTAATTACTTTAACTCATAATTTATTTTTATTATTAAATCTAGTCATTAATATTTATCTCAAGATATTATTATTATATTGAAAAAATGATATAACAGAATTATCGTTCTATTTATTACTTTTTAAGGAACATGCAAGTTATTATAGACGAGTAAAAATGAACGGTGAGAGTAAAGTGTTTGAAAGTCAATAATGTCATCAATACCCCTATTGACTAGTAGTTACATGGAGGAAATTTAAGAACCTATGTTTAAAACCTTTAGACCTTACATTGCATTAAAAGTTATTTTTCTTGTGTTTAAATATTTCAATTATTTTAATCTCTTAGATTTCGATACTATGTAAGATCTTTACTCAATATATAAATACCCGATGTATATAAGTGAATATATATAACAAGTAAGTTAGATTTATATAATTAAGCAAGTATAAAATAAAGCCTAACATACATAAGAGGTAAGAGACTAGAGTTCTAGTTGGACTATATAAGCTACAAACATTTTAACTTCATCCGAGTGTGCATCGATATTAGAGACAAATTCAAAATTTGTAGCATTATTAATTATGAATTATAGGATAACAATTTCATATGTTGATAATTGAATACACATTCATTTTATAAATATTTATAATTACTTTTAAATATGTATAATTTGAATTTAAATTATTTAATTTTATTAAAACTGTGAATTTAATTATCCCTATTTCTTTTGGATACTCAAAAGAGTGTGCGATAAATACTTTATCATGAGAGTAGATATATTGTATGTACCAAAATGGAAAGGAAGAGATAATTCAAGTAAAAAACAAATGATAAAGATAAGATTGGGAAAAACAACAAAAAAAGAGTAGAAAAATTGAACATGAAATAGTTTTGAATATGATGTTTTTAAATCGTTATTTTCACATTAATATATTTTAAATATAATATTGTTTTGAGAAAAATAGTAATCCTTGAAAAGCTAACATTAAGTTGGTTAAGGCCCACAATCAATGGGCCTAGTCTTTAATATTGGGCTAACCCAAATTCCTTTTTTTCTCATGGGCTAGCCCCAATTTGTAAACGGGTTGGCCGAATGTATATATACCCGATTTTGGATCATCATTTATAACTCATATTGATAGTACATAAAATTTTAAAAAAATTTCGACTTTAAAATAACATCAGATATACTGTATCTAAAATTAGATACTACATCAAAAATTAGCTTTCGCGATAATTAATTAGCAATTACCGCTAAATATTTTTTTTTAGCGACAATTAACACTCTTCGTATAGTTCCTAAAGGCTTTAGCGACATTGAATCTAATGACACTTAACTAATAGCGATAAAAACTTTTGCACTTTTTATTAATGTGTCTATTTATTGTCTCTAAAAGTTATTTTTGTTATAGTGAGAACACGTGATCGATATGATCGAAATTCAGTTATACCAATACCAATCGTTTCTACTTGAAGTTCATGCACATATCAGTAATAAAATTTAGTCATTTACCCGAAGTTCATGCACATATAACTTAAATTCGTAAGAGAAGTAGTCAAAGTTTTACTATTCCATCTATTAATAAAATTATTACATAATACATTAAACTATTCATAACCATATTCTTTTCTTTCCTCATAACCTAAAAAACTATTACATAATGCTCTTAAAACTAAAGTTACAAAATACAAACTAAACATTGTTTACAAGTTCAATCCCCTCTTTTTTAGTCTCCAAATCCTCTGTCTTGTGCATCTGAATAGGCTTAAAAGTATATAATCTTGCACAAAACACATAGTAAATCAAATTAACCACTTGTAAAATCGTAATTAACCAGTAAAAATACTCTAATCTCCCCTTATTCAAGTTATTATCAGGCAGCCAATTAGTAAATTTATGAACTAACGAAACCAGAAATGTACTCAAATAATTCCCAGCTGAAATCGATGTCCAAAATAACGCGGTAGCTGTACTTCTCATACTCTGTGGAGCTTGATCATAGAAAAATTCAAGATGTCCAATTGACATAAATGCCTCAGCTATACCATGTAAACAATATTGTGGCACTAGCCAAAATACTGAAATTGGAACTATTGATTTAGGTTTATCAACTAGTCCATAAGTCGATGCAACATTTTTTCGTTTAACTTCAATAAATCCAGCTACTAATGTAGCTAGAACAGATATGAAGAATCCAATTCCCATTCTACTTAGGAATGAGATACCTCGTTCGAGTCCAGTGAACTTACGTGCAATAGGTACAAATACGCGGTCATAGAAGGCAATGGTGCATAACATTGTTGTTAATGTGAAGACAGTCATCGAGGCAGCTGGTATTTCGAAGGAATTTATAACGTGTCTGTTCATTGTTTTGGCTTGTTGTACTGAGAATGTGGATTGTTGAGCGTATGCTGTGATCAGGATGATCCCTGATGCCCATATTGGACCCATTCTTATGATCGATTTCATCTCTTCTACGCGATGAACTGTGTTTAGTCTCCATAGATTGGGAGATTTAGGGTTGTCCTCCTCTGTTACTATTGCTGCTCTGTCCAAGAATCTGAAAATTTAACGTTAAAATTTTTAAATGAGATGATCACATAATACAGTACTCATCAAATGTGTTAGTTGAATCACTCAATAGTCAAGATATTAGTTATATGTGTTAGTTGAATCACTCAATAGTCAAGATATTAGTAATACGAGTATGATGGTTGTTTGAAGATTTTTCAAAGACATTAGCATGTTGCCTTTCTTAATCAAGTCTACATCATAATGAAATATGTCAAGTCTAACATTAGGAGTTAGAACCTATGTTGCTTGGATTTTGTCGGATCCTCAAAAAATACACTATTTTTGGAGGATCAAACACTATCAAGATATGACAATTGAGCCTAACGTAGCTAACTCATGAGGGGAGGTTTATCTAAGTCTATATAATGAGACTGAATTTCCATCCCTCGACCGATGTGAGACATTTTAACAAATATGTATCTGTCGACATTTTTAAAGAGTCCGAGCAGGAAGACTAACTTAAAAGTCATCCAAATTTGACTAGATTTTTTACATTTGGTTATAAATTAACTCAAATTTGATAGTATACTTCCAAAAGATACAACTTTTGGCAGTATTAATCAACTTGTTTTTTGATTTTTAATGGTTTCAGTACTGATTCTTGCAACATTATTGAAGCTATGAAAATAATAAAAATTAAATAAATTGGAAATGTGAATAAAATTCAATGAATCTTGATTTTGATGGGGTGTACAAAGACATGAAAATAAAGACAAATAATAGGACAGACAACATTTATTCACATAATGTTTTTGGCCACACAATTAATAGACATACATGTACAAATTGTTTTGAGATAAAAATTTAATAGCAAGACATTTGATTTATCATAAACAGGAGAAAAAACTTATCTCCTTAAAAAAGAAAATTTCTAAATTTAATTAAAGTTAGCATACAGAATATTCTAATATCTTGAGCTCTTCATTTTTTACTGTTATCTTATGTGTAATTATATCAATTATTCACACAAGATTCCTCTCCATTATTGTCTTCAATTTTAACAAAAAAAGGTGCAAAACTTACATGTGATAGGATTTTCTAACCAAACAAAAAATAATTAACTTATACACACCGACACTGTAAAAATAATTTATACTATAAGTATAATTTTATATATTATTTACAAGTTACTACCTCCGCTTATTATGAAAAGTTACATATTGTTATACACTATCGGTGTATATAAGTTTTTAAAGAAAAGTTCATATACACTAACAAAATACTATTTTACCAATTTTATCACCATAATCTTTAGTGACCATATAAAGAGTTACCTATTGTTTTAAGCTATGGTTCTCGTACTTTTCAAAAAGGTTGATACACTCATGTCAGATCCTTCAAAATATATTTAGAGGATCCAACACGCATGTTACAACATTTTTAAAGAATCTGAGCAGCATATATTGCATGTCAATCGTAATTAACAGTCTAAAAGATACACACAATCAGTCAGTGCACAAAACTTAAACTCGGAAGAAGAAAATGAGTACTTACTTCATTTGCTTAGTGTGGACAAGCTTTCCAGCAGTAGAAATATCAGCATCAAGTTGTTGATTTTGATAAAGCAAATTAGTATCATTTACCATATCCAATTTCCTCTTGTTGTAGGCAGCAACACAAACTTGCACTAGCCTAGTAAAAGGGCTACCAGCAGGATCCAAATTTCTATACAAAGGGTATCCAAATATAAAAACAACAATTGATATAAGCATAGCAATTGTTGGGACACCAAATCCAACACCCCATCCAATATTATCTTGAATATAAACAATTACTGTGACAGCCACAAGCATTGAAAATCCCATACAAAAATAATACCAATTAAAGAATTTCCATGTTTGTGTTTTTTGATTTGGATCATTTTCATCAAATTGGTCAGCCCCAAATGGAACAACACATGGCCTAATTCCACCTGAACCAAAGGCTGTTAAGAGCAATGACACATATAAAATGGCTAATTGACTTGAATTTGCTTCTTTGCAATATTCATCATCTTTGCATGATGGTGGCCTTAGTTGTGGAAGTATTGCTGATAATGTTAAAATGACCATGCCCTGAAATCAAAATCAAAAGGGGGTTCGGGATTTTAGTACTTTTAAATTATTACGTTCTAAAGTTAACAATTTGAGTTCCAGCATACTATACTCTAGCTCCGCCCCTGAATTTTGAACTAGGGAATGTTTGTTGTACATGTTATATATATGATAATATGAAAGGATTTAACTTTTGTACACTAATGATAGTATTGTAAAATATGGTCTTTAAACTATCAGATCACTCAGATGATAATTATATGTAACTTTCCATTAAAGTAACGATTGGAAACCAAAAATATAAAGTTGATTACTTGCTATGATATTAAAATAAATTTATTTTTGTTGTCAATATATATATATATATATATATATGTAAAATTTTATTTAGCTTGAGTTTGAAAAGACAAAGTTTAATGTTCATATTTAATATATTTACTGTAAATTCATTATGAAACCAAACTACCAAGGTTTTTGCCTATCTAAATTAAGTCATTCACCATATATATCTTATCCATTACAAGCTTATCAAAAAAGATAAATAAGCCATTTATTAAGTATTTCAAGAAAGTAGTCAAAAATATTACAACCCCTCACACTAATAATTGAGTTTTACTTGATACAACTATATTATGCATACTATGTAGCATCAAATTGTATGTCATATTTACTTTAACATCTAACCTAAAAAAATTAAAAGAAGTCAACTTGCATACATAATTAATAATATAAGAAAACATTACTAGTATATTTTAACCCGTTATAACATGTAAATATTTTGCACAATCATCGAAAAGCGGGGTCAAAATTTAGATTTATGAATTCTGAATTTACAATCAAATTCATAGATGTCATAGTTATTGGGTTCACATTTAAATATTTATATGTATTTAAAGTGAATTTCTTAATACAAATATATAGTCTAAACAATAGCTAGTAAATTCATTCGAACTCGTAACTGATACTCTCCCTTTGCCTTTTATGTCAGTGCATCGAACTTAAACTCGGGAAAAGAAAATGAGAGAGAGACTTACAATTTGGTAGACGATAGAAGCAACAGTTATAGTCCAAAATCTTCCAGCAAAAGTATCAGCAATAAAAGCTCCAATCAATGGTGTCAAACTGGCAGTGCCACCAAAATTTGTTAGTGTATTTGCTGCTTTTGTTAATGGAAGATGGAGTTCATTTGTCAAATAAATGACCATATTTGTACCAAACCCAACCACTGCCAATTTCTCACATATCTCATTTGCTACACACACAAAAAAACACATTAAGTTCAATTTCAACTTAGTATTCAAGAAACTATATACACAAAGATATAGCGTTGGGGCAACGATAAAGTTATTTTTGTATGATTTATATGTTACGAGTTCGTTTCCATGGGGTGCAGTCCCTTCATTGGGCTCATTATGCTTTGTACAATTTAAACAAAACTATATAAATTGTGCGTAATTTTAAGATTCACAAAAGAATTGAGTGCAAAGTTGGAAAAATAAAGCCGCGAATTTGAGTTGTGAAAAAAGTTATTAATATTTGTATTAGAATTATTTTATATATATCACACCTCTTGAGGTGCGACTCTTTTCTGATTATCATGATCTGGTAATATAAAATACTTTGTATATCAGAGTGTCCTTTTTATTCAAATTATGTGTAATTTCAAAATTTAAAAAAAAATGAGTGAAAAGTTGAAAAAAATAAACTAACCAAATATGAAGGGCATAGTGATCATTCCACCCTTCATCCTTCTAGAGGAGTTTTCTTTCTTCTTATTCATCACTTCCATATTTGTATGTAATTGTGTATTCTAAATGATTCCTAAAGCTCCACTATTTATAGGATATACCATAGCTTAAATTTTGTATACATGTCATGTCACCATGTCATCTTTTAAGTTCCAAAAATACCATTATGACCTAATAAACTATACATCAATATCTAGGAATTAAATTTTTAAATACTCTTGATGAATTGTGATTGTTTTTTTCTTTTAAATCATACTTACATGTATGTGTTTGGCTGAATATAAAATTTTAAGGAAGAAAAATAAACTATTGAAAGTGTGAGTTTCATATCTAAACTATTCACTTTTTTTGAGTTTCATACCTAAACTATTGAAAGTGTGAGTTTCATACCTAAACTATTACTTTTTAGTTTGAGAAACACACCTGAATGGTGTGTGTAGTGCACTCTCTCTTTTATATGAAAAAACTTTGACACATGGCACTCCACATAGATAAAATATTTTATCAAGATAAAAATTAAATAATAAAATATTAATATTAATTAAAAATTAATAAAAAAATTAAGTTATTTTTCTTATCTCACTCCACCACCTCCTCCACGTATTCCCCTCCCCCGCGACAACCCCATCCTTTTTGTTTAAAAAAAATCATTTATAAAATATTTTTAAAAATTTCATATTTCATCCTCCCCCTCCCCCTCATCCCCCCTCCCCCGATAGAAATTGATATTATTTTATTTTAAATAATCTACCTCATACTATATAATTTTTCGCTCCTAATTTTTTTTTTTACGTTTTTCTTATTTTGTGTTAGATATGCACGTACATATATTTTAAGAAAAAGAATTCTACTAGTGTACCGAGTATAACATAAACAACTAAAAAATACAAAAAGTCTTGTGGCGGAAAGTAAAAAATATTTTCGATATGTATATCTAAACACTGGGAAAAAAATTGAAAGCGGAGGGTTAAGTGAGATGGGTAGAATTATATTCTTAAGAAAATAAAATAATATCTAAATTAGTATTTGATGAAGGGGAGGAGATGAAGTAAAAATAAAATACTTTTATAAAAGAAATTTAAACAAAATAAAAAATTTTAAAAAATGGTGTGGGGTAAGAAAAATATTTTACATTTTATTTTATAAAGAAAATATTATTTTTTATAATAGTTTTTTGATTTTTAATTTTAACTAATACTAATAATTTATTTATTTTTGTCAAGGTTGGATATTTTGTCCATGTGGAGTGTGATGTGGAAATTCTTTAAAATAAAAGAGAGAGAGTGTATTACATATACCATGATGAGAGTTGTATAAAAAAGAGAGGTGTGTTTCTCAAACTAAAAAGTGATAGTTTAGGTATGAAACTCAAACTTTCAATAGTTTAGGTATGAAACTCAAAAAAAAGGTATAGTTTAGGTGTGTTTTTGACACTTATCTCAATATAAAATACTTTGTATATCAGAGTGTCTTTTTTATTCAAATTATGTGTGATTTCAAGATTTAAAAAAAAAGAGTGAAAAGTTGAAAAAAATAAACTAACCATATTTGTATGTAATTGTGTATTCTAAATGATTCCTAAAGCTCCACTATTTATAGGATATACCATAGCTTAGATTATGTATACATGTCATGTCACCATGTCATCTTTTAAGTTCCAAAAATACCATTATGACCTAATAAACTATACATCAATATCTAGGAATTAAATTTTTAAATACTCGTGATGAATTGTGATTGTTTTTTTCTTTTAAAATCATACTTACATGTATGTGTTTGGCTGAATATAAAATTTTAAGGAAGAAAAATAAACTTCAGCATAAAAAAAAGTGAATTATATTTATAATAAGTGATTATTTCATGAGGTCCGGGGGTGTTTGAATCAACAATAGTATTAAAAAAACAACCTTTAAATGTGTGATGTTAAACATGATATGTCATGTCAATAGTTATATATACATATGCCATTAAAAATAAAATGAGAAATTTAATAGTAAAAAATTTCAAATTAAGAAAGAAGGAAAGAGACGTTCAACCACTTGACACTAAAAAAAAAAAAAAAGAGGGTGGGGTGGGGTGGGGTTATAATTTTATAAGGAAAAAGTGTCATACATCCATCTTAGAATTAGACAAAGTGGGCATGCAAGATCAATAATAATTGGTTGATTATAAAAACATTGTGCCATGTTTCACTCTTGCTTTTGCCTTACCTTCTATTATATTAGTAAAGGGCGAATGAAACCTTTCTTTTTAATACGCTATTTCAAGTGAGAATTCCAGTTCTGCTTATTCCCAGCTATTGCATCTTCTCTGCCACACTGCTTCAACAACAGCTTCTTAGCGACCCAATGGCGAATTTAAGATTTTAAGGTTGTGGGTGCTCTAAAGTGAAAATGTAAAAATTAGGTGTTAACAATGAGATTCGAATCTTGGTAACAACACTAAAAGAGTCTTAAATAACCATCCAAGAACCATTGGGCCAACTATATCATTTATTCATTGGGTGCTCTATGTTAATTTTATACAAATACCTATCAATTTCTATATAGATATATATATTTTGTAACGAAGTTAATGGGTGCTCGAGCACCCGGCGGACACCATATGGATCCGCCCCTGTAGCGACCTACTACCCTACCACCTAGGGAGTATTATATGTATGCACATATATGTACAAGTTAATGAGTCTTTTTCTTTCACATTTCCTAGTTTGTATTACTGAGGGAGGTGATTAGGAGCGCAGTTGTTAACTGGTAGCTTCTATTATTTGTAAATAAATAAATAAATTAATTAATAAATAAATATATTTTATATAGTTTTCATATTTCCAATTTTAGGTTTAAGAATTTAAGTTATAGACTATGGTATTGACATAATTAATGTGTACACCATTAATGTAATTTGAATTATTATGGTAGGTCATTTGCTTTTTTCATTTTATCAAACTACCAATAGAAATTTAGAGACTTAGAGCCCGATTGGATGGACTTAAAAAAGTAGTTTTTAAAAATTACTTTTGAAAGTGTTGGAACTTATTTTTAAAATAAGTAATTATGTGTTTAGATAAAAGTGCTGAAGTTAAAAGAAAAAGTTGTTGATGTGTTTGGCAAATAAGTGCTGGTAAACACTTTTTAAATCAAAATATCTGAAATACCCTTAAAAGTTGTTAACATGATAAAAGTTGATTAATTTAATAATAATAATAATAATAATAAATAATAATAATAATAATAATAATATGAAAAGAATAATAATAATAATATATAATAATAATAATAAAGAATAATAAAATAAAAAATAATAAAATAATAAAGTTGGTTAATTTAATAATAATAATAATAATAATAATAATAATTATTATTATTAATAATAATAATATGAAAAGAATAATAATAATAATAGATAATAGATAATATATATAGTAATAATAATAAAGAATAATAAAATAATAATAATAATATATAATAATAATGATAATATATAATAATAATAATAATAAATAAAAAATAATAATAATAATAACTAAAAATAATAAAAAAATTATAATAATAATAATAAAAATAATTAAATATAAATAATAATAAATAATAATAATAATAATATAACAATATGAAAATAAAATAAATAATAATATTAATAAATAATAAAAATAATATATAAAATATTAATAATAATAATAATTATAATATATAATAGTAATAATAAATAGTAATAATAATAATAGTAAAATAATATGAAAATAATAATAATAATAATAATAATATATAATAATAATGATAATAATAATAAATAATAAAATATTAATAAAAATAAAAATAATAATATATAATAATAATATTATATAATAATAATAATAAAGAGTAATAAAATAAATAATAATAATGATAAAATAATAAAATATTAATAATACTAATAATTATAATAATAATAATAACAATAATAAATAATAATAATAATAATAATAATAATAAAAATAATGATAATAATAAAAGTAAAAATAAAAGAACTAAGGGCAAAAAGGTAAAATATTTGACCAACTTAAAAGAGTTTTAAGCTATAAAAAAAAAGCACTCATTCCCCATCTTTTAACTTTTGGCTTAAATAAGTTTTTTTAAACTTAAAATAAATCGCTTTGAGAATTGCCAATCACTTAAATAAGTCAAAAACCAAGTCAGTTTGACCAGCTTTATTATTATTATTATTATATATTATATATTATTATTATTATTATATTATTATTATTATTATTATTTTCATATTATTTTACTATTATTATTATTACTATTTATTATTACTATTATATATTATTATTATTATTATTATTATCATTATTATTATTATTAATATTTTATATATTATTATTATTATTATTTTATTTTATTATTTATTATTATTATTATTATTATTTTCATAATGTTATATTATTATTATTTATTATTATTATTTATATTTAATTATTTTTATTTTTATCATTATTATTTTATTATTATTATTTATTATTATTATTATATATTATTATTATTATTTTATTATTATTTTTTTTTTATTATTATTATTATTATTATTATATTATATTAATAATTTATTATTTTATTATTATTATTATTATTTATTTTTATTATTCTTTATTATTATTATTATATATTATATATTATTATTATTATTCTTTTATTATTACTATTATTATTATTATATATTATTATTATTATTATTAAATTAATCAACTTTTAACATGTTAACAACTTTTAAGGGTATTTCAGACATTTTGATTAAAAAAAGTGTTTACCAGCACTTATTTGCCAAACACATCAGCAACTTTTTTCTTTTAACTTTAGAACTTTTATACAAATATATAACTACTTATTTTAAAAAATAAGTTTCAGCACTTTCAAAAGTACTTTTTAAAAGCTATTTTTTAAGCCAATCCAAACGGACTCTTATATATGCATAGATCTTGATAGGATCCACCATCCTTCTATGCGGGTGCGTTCGTGCACTCATTAATTTTGAAAAATTATGTATATATGTATATCTATCTTGAAAAACTGACATAAATTAGGATATAATTAATCGTGTATCCATAAAGAGAATAGGACTGTTATTGTGCTACTGCTACAAGCTAGAGGATCCACCCGTGAGACATAGATTTGAATCCAGTTAGAGTGTTTGTTTTTATTATTTTTATTTCAAGTTTATCTTAAAACTCATATTTGAACTAAATAATATTGGTGCACAGTATTCAAATCCTAAATTTGTCTAATATTTATCAAAAAGTGTTATAATTTATCGTTAAAGTTCGTGAATCCAACTTTAATCAAAATCGATACATATACCAGATATTGAGTGAAAATGAAGAAATACATATATATTATGTGTGTGTGGAAATAATATGTGGTTCCTAGCTAGGAGAGATCAGAGAAGGATCATAGATGATTCTAATGTGACAAACAAGGTCAAGACAGATGTATACTCTATCTGTTTGTACCATTTTATCCTATGCTCAGACTTTATCCCAAAAATTTCAGCTATTTCATTGCATAATTTGTTATGTAGCCTCAGCAATTTTGTACCATATTTTTTTAATCTGATATTTGATATTTATATTTAATTTTGATTAAATATGAATTTGTACATCATAGAGTTTATTTTTGAGAACGCAAAAGAATTTTCTCCATGCCCTTTCAAATCTCTAGTTAAATACGAAAAATTTCTAAACTATCTCACTACATTCCACATTGCTCGACATAAAGAAAATAAAAACAAAATATCATCCTTAACTAACCATGCAAAAGAAGTTTGTTAATTGTCTGAATTTTCTCTCATGTATTTTTATATGCAGTAAGAATTTATATAATTAACCTCAACTTACTTGGTAATTAAAGAATTCTTTTTTTATTTACTAAATACGTAATAGTAGTCGTTGCTTTTAACATTTCAGTGTTTCACAGCTTATAAACTATCAATTAGTAGTATTAATTATAAAAATTATTAGACAAAATATATAATTTAATATTTATACTCTAGAAATAATTTACTTTTGTGGATATATAGTCTTGAAAACAATATCTTTTCTCGTGATCAATATTTGTTTGGTAGAGAGCGAAAAACTAAAAATAGATAATTAATATAAAAAAAAACAAGATATACATTGTATCCAAATTTCATTATAGATAAAGACAACTCGATAATATAAAAATTTCTTATACTAACAATACATCATGTATATCTTGAAACTCATAATGCAATAATGTTTTGATGAACTGAAAGAAACTAAACTAGTTAGTGCAATTTTTTGAAAATCGTCATAAAATCAATCATTATAGTATTATTTCATATGAAAACACTGCAGGATAAGATTAAGGCATTATTAGAGCCGTTAATATGAGCTAAGCCTGTTGGCTAGCCTGACCATATCTGGGATTGAATGGGTTGTGCTACGATTTTGGAGCTCATTTGAGAAAATGACTTTTTAGCCCGACCTGAATAAGCCTGCTAATTTGTGGGGCCTGAAAAATATTGATAGAGTCGGCCCGTGTGCCAATACAAAAACTAAAAAATATAATATAATATTAAAATTTAAAATTAAAGAGAGTCCAAACTCAATACAATTAGGTTATATTTCTATTTAGATATTTATATTTTTAGTTGAAAAAAAATCTTAATAAATATTATAAAAATAATTTTTTTTGTGAATTTGATTAAAATGTAGTAACATTAACATCATAATATTATTTTGTTCATATTTTTAAATTATAATTTATAATTTAATTTAATAATTCTAAAAATAAAATAATTTTTAAAAAGGTGGGCTGACCCGACAAGCATGCAGCCCACATACTTGTGGGTTGGATCGACCATTTTCTGGCCTACACAAAAAATGAGCTAGCCCGACCTGACCCATAAGTGTCGAAGCTTGTATCAGTTAGCCCGGATGGGGTGGACTAATCCATATTGACAGCTCTAGACATTATAAGAGAGAATTGACTTTTTTTTTTATTTAAGTTATGTTATTTCAATCATTATATGAATTTTGTTTGAAAAAATGATTGATAAATAATCAAAGAAATTTTATCACATAAATCTAATTAACTAGATATTATTAATTACTTTAGCAAGGAGTAAAAGGAGAGATAAAACATGAGGTGAGATAAGATAATGCCTGTCGATTGTATAGAGGTACTTTTTGATTCGACTTCTCAAAACTAGTGAGATGTCTATTTTAAGAATTAAGTAAAAGCTTTATTGGATAACTAAGATTTTGTTCTCGCCTTCTCGGTGCTTAAGGAATAATTTATGATTTAAACTTTAGGAATATGAAGTTTTAAAATAATATAACAATAACAATAATTATGTTATATGAAGATTAGTACTCATGCAGATTATTATATTTCTTAATAATATGAGAGTTGAATAAAAATTACTAAATTCGATAAAACTCTCTAAAGGGAAAAAATATTATCAACGCATGCAAACAAATAGTAATTTAATTTTAGGAAGATGACAAAGACAACATGATTTGAACCTTCACTTTTTGGGCACTAAAGAATTTCAACTAAAAGAATAAAATAGAAATTCAAAACCAACTAAAATAGTACCATCATTATAATATGTAAATTATTTTAAATAATTTCTTGATAATACTTGAAATCAAGATAAGATTCGAAGTGTTCAAACATGTGAATTACCGCAAAGGATAATGAGTGGCATTATTCATATTTTTGCTTAGGGCTCATGAAATTCAAGATATGATAAAATTCATCCGAATTTAGTATTTTTAATATAAAATATATATATTTATATTAAATCAAAGTATTAATTTAAATTATGTCCAAGTTTAAATAATTTTAGTTAATAAATGAGATGTTTATCCGTTATTTAGGCTAAAATCAACTAATAAATGGATTGTAATTCATCACATTCAATTTCACTAAATTTTATTTCATTATTATTTTTCATAATATTTTAATTGCGTAATGAAACTTAACTTTATTTTTTCATTATTATAACTATGTGTACATATCAAACAAAATTTATTTTAACAAAAGTTTTATCAGTTAATTTGGGCTAATATTAACCTATCTTTTTTAGATGAACTGAATTGAATTATTCAAAATGAATTGAGTTAATAATTATGCGAGGACTCTTCTTGAGTCATTGAGCGGATCTTGCTTTAATGAACTAATTTTGTCACCCCGAGTAGTTTACGTGGAAAAATCATTAATATTTCAACAATATTAAATTTATAGCTATGATTATCATAGCAGAACAAGTTCAATATTAAAAATTGTAGAGATTAAATTTAAATTTTAAATTTATTAATTTTTTGTTTTTTTTTTCCTTTTTGGGGGTGGGTTTAGTATGGACAATAATTGCTGCCTTTGTATGATGTAAAATGCACCGGTATTAATATTTTTGTGGTATATAACTAGCTAAATTGACGTAAGAGATGACATAAGTATTGTTCAAGAACTTTTAGACTTATCAAAAAAATAAATATATTTTGTGGTTTTTGATTTCGTAACAACAATCAATTATTTGTAGTAATGACACGTGTCTAGTTAGCCTAATGAAAATATACTTTCTGTTTGAAGTTTGATAGAAGTGGAGTTGTGGGGTTGAGCTATGTGGAGTTTTTTTTAATGGTAATGAAAATAATTGTAATTGAAATCATGAGGCAATTCAATTTTTAAGAAATGTTATTATGTAAAATGATCTTTTTTCTACATTATTTGTTTTGGTCCAACAAATAGACTTGTGACTAGCCAAAAATCACAATTAATCAATTATGTATACTTTTTATTTTAGTTAGGATCATTTATATGAATCATCTTATAAATGACAAAAGACTTTTAGTATTTAGTTTGATTGAAGTGGGGTGAGGGGTTGAATTTGAACGGAACAAAATGAAATGAGTTAGTAAATCAACAATTTATCAATCCACTTTATGAAATTTATTAATTGGATTAAAATAGGTTAGGTCAAGTTAGGCTAAACATATGCGTATCTCTATCCGTTCAATTATGATAAAGTTTAATTTATTTTTTAAGTTTTCTATTATTTTTTTTGATCAAATAGAAATTTTATAAATACTTGATATGTATCCATACAAGATCGGTGACCGGAATAATACTAGTTCCTGGCTTGCTAGCTATAGAGTTAACAAAAGTACTATCCGATATATATACTATGACGTCTTGCATTTTCATCAAAAGTTGATCCATCATTATAAGCTTTTAGAGTCATCAAAATAAAAATTGGTGGATTGTTCTATTCCACAGAAGTTTGATTATGTTTTAATTGCGCTCCTTCCTTTGATAGCAAGTCCGCCACCTTGTTATGTTCCCTTCGACTATGATTGATTTGCATGCTCCTTATCTGTCGAAGTATTCGCTATATTCAGTTACGATGTCAATATATGATTCGTGTCCATTACTAATAACCTCCAGGATTTTCAAAGTTTTTAGATAATCTGAATGGGAGAAATCAAATATATTGAGTTAAATAACGATTGAGTGATTAACTCTTCTGATCATTAACAAATTGAGTGAATATTATTTTCATAGATCAGTTTTGCCGACTTTTAAATTTTAGGGACCTTTAATTAGGTTAGACTTGGTCCAAAAATGGACTCATAACAAATCACAAACCCCCACTTTAATAAAGTGTAATATATTAAACTCTGATATAATATAAACCTACTTTAATAGTAATATATCGATTAATATTACATTCATAAAAATTAAAGTTTTAATATTGTATCAAATTCGGAATTACCATTCATAGCAAGTCTTTACATTTCTCAATTTTTTTATTTCTTATTCAATATCCGCATTATAGGATTTATTTTTGAAAGAAACAATACTTTCAACATAATATTTTTCATTTCTAAACATCTTCCCATTTCTTATTAGATAGAGAATAATATGTTACACTCAATATATTACATATTAACACATTCTGCTAGAATAGATATCTTTTGAACTCATGCCAAGATATAAAGTGAATTTTAATTTATCAAATGATAACGTAACCTAGAATAAAATGTCACTAAAGTTTGTGAACATGTGAAAACTTGTCACTTGTGGCTGTGGGGCAACCCCACTAAGAGGTCGGTCTTATAGAAAGTGAAAGGGCATGCAAGAACTTTATTATATTCAGAATCAAATTCAAAATTTAAAAATAATATAAATATCATTCAAATATCATTTTATTGAAAATTTATATTAAACACATATTAAATAATGTTGTTTAACAAAGTTCATTGCATGATTTGATGGTTGTGACTTGTGAGCATCACTTTGTACATTAAAATGTCGAAAAAATTCATGAAAAATACACGTAGTTTTAGTAATGGATATCATTTAAAGGAGTTGAATGTGCCTTTACAAGGGGCACACGTAGCCTATCCCCAAAAATTTATTAAAACTTTGCATATCTATTTTTTCTTAGAATAAGACAATTTAAATTATATATTATGGTCCAGACCCAATAAAATGATTTAAGACATGCTTGCCAAAAAGTTTGTTCTTTTGTAATGTGAATTCTTCAACTAGAAAGGGACTTTAGGATTTTAACTCCAATGTAATGTTACTATCAAATAAACTCCTTTTGATCTTGTCTGAGTGATATGATTTGAATTTCAAGAGTTATTATTTTTTTTTAATTTTGATCATGAGTCAGATATCGAGTCTTTGAGCTTTTTGAAAGAAAAAAAAACTATATATTTTAAAAGCTCGTAAAAATATATATGTAATATATATTACATGTATTGCAATAATAAGCTTTTTAAGTCTTCAACAATGTATTGACGTTTAGCAATGAAACACATGATCTAATTTGCTTTATATCATAGTATGTAGAAGAGGTGATCTTTCTTTTCACCTTAAATGAATGCCTAATTCCATCCCTTTTTGATACCTAGTTTAACACAATAATTAAGTGGAGAAGTGGGGCTGGTTCCACTAGGACCTTTACGTAAAACTCAGTGACGAAATCAAGATTTTTTATGAAGATATTTAAAATATAAAGAAATAAATATACGAAAAAGTTGAAGGAGATTCAACATCTACTATATATATATACACCTAAGCATAATTTTAATAAGTATAATTTTCTATCAAAGAAGGTTTGAATGAGCCCCCTCGGCCCACTCTGTCTCTAAGTTGGACTTGGTCCAATAAATATATGTTAGCTGAATTTTTTCGATCATAAAAAACTCACATCAAATACACGACAGACATAAAGTGGATTTCGCCACTCACTTAAATCTATGAAATTGATAAACCTAAAATGTCACTAATGTTGGTGACTATTATGATAACTTGTCACTTGTGGGCTATCCCTATTAAGGTCTATTTATAAAATCTCCAAGAACTTTGCGTATCTTATTTTTCCATTGAGTAAGACAATTGATAATTCTAAAAATTAAATTTAATATAAAAGCTATTATATCATATGGTTCATAGCCAATAGAATAATCTAAAGGAAGGCCTGCCAGAAAGTTGTGATCTTTTTAAATGTGAATGATTTATTAGATAGAGACTTCAGGTTTAATATTAATTACATTATATCATTATAAGTTTGATATACGTTATTTATATTGAGATTTCATTAGATTTAAATTTACATCAAAAAGTTTACATTAAAGATAAAACAATCTATAATAAAAATGACTTTATGTCCAGAAATTTATACTCAAAATATTTAATTAATAATAAAAGAATATTTACTATTAATCATAATTCTTTTTGATATTCTTTTTCTATGAAATTTGTGAGAACATTATTGAATTTCCAAAATTTCACCTAATATTTTAATTCGAGATGTTCTGTGTGGAACATATTAAACCTTTTGAGGTTGTAATTTTAAATATGTTTTATGCTACGACTTTTATGTACGAATCTTTACAATGTTGGAGTAATAAAGTTTTAAAAAAAAACGATTAAGACTTTGATTAATTAATTAATTAATTTTCAATATTCTTAATTCCAATAAATTAAAGATTGATGTCTTTGTCTGAGCAATTATTAAGGTAGGCAAAGATTCAAAATTAATACAATTACTAAGCTTGTAGTTTGACTCGTAACACTTTAGAAATAGACAAAAATATTACACAAGGTAAATTAATTAAATTACAATTTATATTTTAATAAGAAATGATAAAATTTTTCTTTATCATAAATTCAAATCAAGAGAGATAATCGTAATGTCTAAAATCACAAGAGATGTCAGTATTACAAAGTCAAATTTTAAGAGATGCTTTCTGAAAATTCTCAAACTTAATTTGTAGAACACTCTAACATAAACTTATTTGATGGAATTATTTATAACTCAAATGGATTGGATTTGTTTTTACCTTAAACTCTGATTAAATACTAAAGTGTTTGTGCCTAATACATTTTTATTTAACAATAAAAACACAATCAAACAATGCATGCTTAAGATTAATGTTAATATTAAAACTAATATTTATCTATAGGTACTAAAGAATCATATTTTAGACAATTACTGACATTAGCTTTGACTAATATGAAATGCTTTTTTGGTACATATTGAGAATGTAACAGGCAGATAACGACATGAATACTTATTTTCTAAAGTTATATAAATATTTTGTATTCCACTATACATTAAATGGAAAACTATATTAGTACCCTAAAATATAAAGAGAAAAATGTCTATAATTTTTCTAATTGGGCCTTATAATACAATATATTTTGTTTTGTATCGTGGAGGTAGCTAGAGGTTGCTCATTTACTTCTAATATTAGCTTATTATACCATTCATTTAGAATAAATATTTCAAAACAATTCGATTTGACTATTCATTATTTTTACCTTTATCGATACTTTGCTTTTTTATTAATTTTTATCTAAAAAAAGAGGAAGAAAAGAACAAGCCCACGGCCCAATCATGTCAAACCAAAAATTTCTTTTATTTTGTAATCAAAGAAGCCCACGGCCCAATACTCATCCTCATTTTCTTTTTAATTGTTATATACTTTATACTATAACAAAAAAATAGATTTTGAATTACAAATAAAAAAAAAACTTAAATTTATACTATAACAAAATAGCAATTTTGAATTAAGTTTTCTTGTTGGAAAAGCTTGAATTTTTTTGTCAAATCACCATAACTATATAATTTCCCCTCTTTTTTTTTTGTTACAATATTTTGTTCAACTTTAGAAGTGTTCCAATAAAGTTTTTATTTGTATTGATTTGATTTATGTGGCAATGGGTTAATGCTCATTTACTTCTTGGTTCTATTTTAGTCAATATATATATTTAATTTCTATTAATCCAGAAAAGTGAAAAGAGAATAAAAAGGGAGAAATATTAACTCATTTAAGAACATTTTGACCATTTTTCCTTAAATGAAATTAGTAAATGTGATTTGTATTATTTTTTAAATTAATTTTCCAAAATTGATTTGTAACATAAATTTTTTAATTAAATTTCCCAAAAAGTAACATTGTGCAGACTCTCATTTTGCCTATAAATCCTCTCCCAATTGTATAAACAACGTCTCTGCTTCATTCCTCTTTCAATTACCGTCCAATCAAAGGTGTGTTTAGATCTGTTTGATTTTTTCTTGCGTGGTACTACGATGGCTACGAGTAGGGCTTTTTCTGAAGAATCATCTAGAGAGATTCTATTGAGTTTGCCTGTGAAATCGTTGCTTAGATTTAAATGTGTATGTAAAAATTGGGGCAGTCTTATCAGTAGCCCTAGCTTCACTATAGACCACTGTCAGAAGAAGAAGCCTCTGCAACACTTGATTTATGATTATGGTGCGGCCGATGATGCCCCTACCGTTACTTTGGTTTCCGATAAGGGTATAGATGAACAAAATTTCCAAAGGCTTGGAAATAATATTAACAACTTGTTAGGTTCTATTGATGGCGTGTTTTTCTTAGAAAGACAAATTGGTGATAAAAGTCTGTGTGCATTATGGAATCCAGCTAACAGAGAGGTGAGACACCTCCCTGCCGCACCAATTAACTTTGTATCTTTTGCACTTGGTCGTCATTTAGTGTTCGGATTAGAGCCTATAACCAAGGATTATAAAGTGCTTTATTATAATGAAAGTAAAGAATATGCAGCGATTTACTCATGTTCTAGAGATTCATGGAAATTATTTGAACATAACATAGAAGTACATCAAAATACTAGCAGGTGTAATCAAAACATGTATAACACTGCTGATTATTTGAATGGATCTTATTATTGGTTGTTAAGCGAGAATAATAATAAATATGGAATTCTTTCATTTGACTTTGGAAATGAGGTGTTTGCAAAGATGGAAGGGCCATCACGTGGTAACGAGGATTATAATTGGTCGCCAAATCTGATGTTGCTTGGTGACTCCATTGGCATCATGAACTTTGTCGACGGGTCTATTTGGGTAATGATACAACCAGGCGTTTGGAACAAAATCCTGACCTTTCATCTCATGCCTGTGCTTACTAAGTCATTTTATGACTACTCTTTTATTTTGGTAACTAAAAGTTCTCGACTGGTCTCACATAATGTTGTGACAAATAAGACGAAGCTTTTTGAATTTCGTCATCCGGGCCTGAAGTCATTGCCAGTGTGTGGTGGATGTGGGGTTTACTATTATAAAGAGAGCTTAGTAACAATTAAACGACAAGGAAATAGTGATCTCCATCTCAGTCGCTGTTTAACAAAAATGGTGCACAAATATTAAATTTCAATAAGAGCTTTAAGTATATTGGATAGCATTTACTACATGGTATTGATTTATGGTTTATTCTAGCTTTAATTAGGTGCAATATGAGATCATCGTGTCTTTTTGTACTCTAAGTTGTTGGTGATTGTGAGCATTTTAATATTATTAACTTCTATTAAAGTAAAGTGAATTTTAATTAATGTTGGATCTGTTATTGGCATTGTTAGACATAAAATTACCTTTATTTTCCTTATAACTCTTGCATTGTTAATGTGAAAGACAATAGTTTAGATATTAGTAACCATGAGTATAATGATTCTTTGTACATTTTTCAGACATTAGGTCCAGTGTAAGTGTTTCCTCTTCCATTTATAATTAAAATGGTTTGGATTTCTTTTTACCTATTTTTTTATGTGAATACTTTAGTGTTTATGCATAATTCATTTTTATAATTAACACAATCAAACATTGCATGCTTAACATTAGAAATATGAAAATTAATACTATTTGTTTATAATACCAAATAATCATAAAAGAATTAGTCACATTGGCTTTGACTATAATTCTAAAGTGTAAGGGTTATGAGGTTTATTATTATAAAGAGAGCTTAGTAATAATTAAATGGCTATGGCGGACCAGTGGACTCCCCAACTTCTTCAATATTAACCTGAAATGTAGAATAATGGAGCTGTAAGATGGCTGCATATTTTTTAAAAGTGTATGACCTCTGCAGAGTCTGTTTCAATTTCAATATAAGATTGTGCAATGTTCAACCCAGTAGAGAGGGCTTCCAGTTCAGTCATAGTATGATTGTGGAAGCCCATAATCCAGTTTCCAGTGGCGTTCCGAACGACACCACCGATCCCACCCCTTTTTTTTATGTTTTGAGAAAGCACCATCAATGTTAAGCTTGTAAAAACCAATAGGGGGAGGGTACCATTTTACATGAATATTCACAGTAGCATTGTGATTGCTAGGGGACTGATTGTGGGTAATGTATTCAATGGTTTTTTGTTTGACCGTGGGGGATGCCGCATTTTCCGTTATGGTTCCTGTTAAGCCAGAGATGCCAAAGAGCAAAGGAAAAATTTCAATCCATTTATATAAATCATGGTCATAAGGAGGGTTTAATTTAAATCTCTAAGGAATTTGGGAAATATTGATACCTAAGTCTAGCCAAAACTTTCGAGCTATATGACAATCAAAGAAGATGTGGGTGATAGTTTCGTGAGATTGACAACCAATAGGACAAAAAGGACTTGTATCAGACACCAAAACGGTGGAGGTAAGCACGAGTGGGTAAGCGCCCTTGGGAGCACAACCAAAGGAAGACTTAAGTTTCCAAATCCAAGAGAAAATGCAAGGTTGGAGACTTGATTTTGTGGTGAAAATACCATTGTTATTGAGGGCCTAGTAGGGTTGATCGAAATCGCCTAAATCTTTATTGGGGAGAATGATAGGGTGTGGGAGATCTAAAGAAATTTTTGACCAGTCCCAACTTTCTCCATTCCAAAGAGATGCTAAGCTGAGACGACCTTCGCCTTGTTTTAGTGGGCCATGAAGGATAGACCTAAGAGGGGGGGTTTCAGGGATCCATCAATGATCCCATATGTTGATAGAAGTACCCGTCGCAGGGTTCCAGGCAGTAGCTTGGGAACAAATTCTTCCTCCAACGAGGATATTCTTCCAAATGAAGGAATAAGATGAAGTCACGGGTCTAGAGTGGTATCGGTGAATCAAGGTGTGAGCCCAAAGAGAAGTGTGGTTAGTGTAAAGCCGCTAGGCGAGGCTAGTAAGGATAAATTTGTTTTTCTTCTCGGCGTGCTGAAGACCTGGACCACCAGACTTTTTTGGGGATGCTACTTTTTCCCATGAGACATAGTGCATCCTTCTCTTTTGAGCAGTTGTTCCCCATAAGAAATCCTGTTGGATTTTATCAATAGTGTTGCAGATTTTTTTGGGGAGACTGAGGTACTGCATAGAGTAAGCAAGAATGACATTTAACGTTGCTTTGGCTAAGGTTAACCGCCCAGCAGTTGTTAAAAAGTTAACTTTCCAACTAGCAAGTTTTTTCCTCATATCATCAATAATGTACTGAAAATCTGCAAAATTTGGTTCATGATTAAGGATGGGGAAACCAAGGTATTTAGCAAAGGAAGTGGTAGGTGGGATATTGAAGAGATGATGAACTAAACTCCTACTACCATCATCGCAAAATCTTGAAAACATAGATTTTGACTTTGCTGCGTTAATCTTTTGTCCTGAAAGATCGCAGAAGAGGGACATGCTTTTATAAATAGTATGAATGGACTGTTCGTTTCCACTGGATATGAGTGTTAATTCATCTGCAAAAAATAAGTGGGAGAATTGAGGACCCTTTGGTTGAATAGAGACAAGTTCCCAGAGAAGGGTGTCGACCTGATGATTTATATAATTGGATAAAAGTTCAACGAATTCTTCATCACATAAATGTGTGTTTAGATTTGTTTGATTTTGGATTGATATCTCATTTCTTTTTGGGGGGATTTTTTCTTGTGTGGTACTACAATGGCTTATAGTATGGCTTCTTCTGAAGAATCATTCAGAGAGATTCTACTGAGTTTATCTGTGAAATCGTTGTTACGATTCAAATGCGTGTGCAAAAATTGGGGCAGTCTTATCAATAACCCTAGCTTCACTATAGACTACTGTAAGAAGAAGAAGCCTCAGCAACACTTAATTTATGATTATGGTGCAGCCGATGTTGCTCCTACTGTCACTTTGTTTTTCGATAAGGGTATAGATAAACAAAAAAAAATCCAAAGGTTTGCTAGAGATAGTATTACCAACTTGTTAGGTTCTATTGATGACGTGTTTTTCATAGAAAGAGATATTGATAATGCTATTTTGTGTACATTTTGGAATCCAGCTAACACCTGCCGCACCAATTGACTTTGTATCTTTTGATGCACGATATCGTCATTTAGTGTTCGGATTAAATCCTATGACTAAAGATTATAAAGTTATTTACTTTAATCAAATAGGAGAATATGCAGTAGTCTACTCATGTTTAAGAGATTCATGGAAAATATTCAAACATAACGTAGATGCACACGCATATGAATATTATTTTATATATAACCAAGTTCACGCAACTGATTATCGGAATGGATATTACTATTGAATGTTAACGGAGAATACTAAATGTAAAATTATTTCATTTGACTTTGGGAATGAGGTGTTTGTAGAGATGGAAGGGCCACCAGGTGGTCAAGATGATTATACTGATAAGGCAAATCTGATGTTTCTTGGCGTCTGCCTTGGCATCTTGAAATTTGGCAACGGGAGAGAGAATATATTTTTTGTGTCAAGTATAGTTTGAGGAAAATAAATAAAATTGGGTGATATTGTAGTCCTAAAACAAACATAAGTGATATTCCTAGGTAATTTTCCAAACATGGATGACTATCTAGGAAAATTACTCTAGAAGTAATAGGTGCTGCCCCAAATTCAAGATTGTTATAATAATTTCGATTAAAATTTAAATATATTTCAAATCCTTTTACCCCTTAAGGAGTCATGTAGGATACGTGAGCATTTTGAAATGGACTCTTATGGATTGCTTAGTGACATTAATTAATTCCTTAATAAAGAAGAAATTGTGAATGATACTATTTTTCTTATGGATTGATTAGTGACATTAATTATAATTCCTTAATAAAGAAGAAATTATTAATGACACTATTGTCCTATTTGAAGTAGTATAATAAATTTCTAATTACAATAATATTATTTTAAAAAAAGTACTTGAAAAGAAAAATTATTAGTTTTTATTTAGACAAAAATATATTTCTGATCTATTAAACCAAACAATCAACTAAATATATTTTTGTTGATTTCATTAATGACAATATTTACTCTTTTTCTATAGATGAAACTAGTAAATATGATAAAACTTTCAACCAAATACATTTTTGACTTTTTTCTATAATGAAATTAGTAAATATTTAATACATTTTTGTTGATTTTATTAATGACATTTTTGACTCTTTTTCTATAGATGAAATTAATAAATTTGATTTATTTATGTAATTTTTTTTTTTAACAAATTGGATTAATTTTTCAAAATTTATTTATATCACATAAAATATTTTGGATTATTACATTTAATGTATTTATATAGGTAGTTTTGGTGTGTGCATACTGCAGCGCCTATAAATATCCGCCCAATTGTATATATCTGTACTCTATTCTCACCGCCGCATCTCCACCCATAAAAAGCCTCTACTTCATTCATCCTACGATTACCGTCGTTACTCCACCGTTCAACCACCACCTAACTACAAAAAAGTTATATCACTCAACGAATTGTGGGCTAACAGATTTGTTGAATTCAGAATCTAAAGCAAAGGTGTGTTTGGTTTTTTTTTATATCTCATCTCATTTGCTTTTCAATTTTTTCTGTGTTGGTGGAATTATTATGGCTTATAGTAGGGCTTTTCCCGAAGAATCAACAAGAGAGATTCTACTGAGTTTACCTGTGAAATCGTTGTTAAGATTCAAATGTGTATGCAAAAATTGGGGCAGTCTTATCAATCACCCTAGCTTCACTATAGACCACTGTAAGAAGAAGAAGCCTCCGCAACACTTGATTTATGATTATGGCGCAGCCGATGATGCTCCTACTGTCACTTTGGTTTCCGATAAGGGTATAGATGAACAAAAAAATTTCCAAAGGTTTGGTAGAGATAGTATTACCAACTTGTTAGGTTCTATCGATGGCGTGTTTTTCATAGAAAGACAAATTGATAATGCTCTTTTGTGTACATTATGGAATCCAGCTAACAGAGAGGTGAGACACCTCCCCGCCACCACAATTAGCTTTGAATATTTTATCTATGATCGCCATTTAGTGTTCGGTTTAGATCCTATGACTAAGGATTATAAAGTGGTTTACTATAATCATATGAAAGAATATGCAGCGATCTACTCATGTTCTAGGGATTCATGGAAAATATTCAAACATAACCTAGACATAGATCAAAATGCTTGTATGTGTCAACGAAACAGGTATAACACTGTTGATTATCTGAATGGATCTTATTATTGGTTGATAGAGGAGAATAATAAATGTAGAATTCTTTCATTTGACTTTGGGAATGAGGTGTTTCTAGATATGGAAGGGCCACCACGTGGTCACGAGGATTATAACTGGTTCGCAAATTTGATGTTGCTTGATGACTCCGTTGGCATCTTGAACCATGTCGGCAGGTTTGTTCGTGATGTGTGGGTAATGATACAACCAAGCGTTTGGAACAAACTTCTTACCATTCATCTAACTACGCCTACTAAGTCATTTTATGACAACTCTTTTATTTTGGAAACTAAAAGTTCTCGGCTGGTCTCATATAATGTTAGGACAAACAAGACGATACTTTTTGAATTTCGTCATCCAGGCCTCAAGTTAAATCCAATGGGTGATGGTTGTGGGGTTTACTATTATAAAGAGAGCTTAGTAACAATCAAACGACAAGGAAATAGTGAGCCCGATCTCAATCGTTGTTTGACAAAATTGTCGGCCAGATATTAAATTTCAATAAAAGCTTTAAGCATATTGGATAACATTTACATGTTATTTATTTATGGTTCATTCTAGCTTTAATTAGGTGCAAAATGATATTATCGTGTGTAATAGTAGTGTTCTTATATTCTAAGTTGTTGGTGATGGTGAGCATTTTAATATCATTATTTTTTATTAAAATGACTCATCCTACGTGTCTTTTAATTAATCTAGCATCTGTAATTGACATTTTTGGACAGAAAATTAACTTTTATTTTCCTTATAACTCTTGCATTGTTAATGTAAAGACAGTCATAGAGGCAGATTTCTATCCATGAATCTGAAAACATAAAACTATGTTCTTTGTATAAAGAGAAAATATTTTTTATCCCACATCATACTAAGTGAAAAATTATATAGTAGCCAGTGGCAGAGTCAAAATATTTATTAAGGGGATCAAAATCTGAAGAAATAAACACATGAAGTAGTCAAAGGGTGTTCGACATCTATTATATATACCTAAAAAGTTATTTTAACTATGTATAAATAATATAATTTTCTGCCGAAGGAGGTTCGAATGAACCCCTTACCAATAAGCTAGCTCCGCCCCTGATAGTAGCCCCAAAATATAAAGAGAAAAATATTTATAATTTTTTTAATAGAGCCTTATAGTATGCATCTTTTATCTACATTGTGGAGATAGCGGGAAGTTTCTCATTAATTTACTCCTCATTTCTCTTTGTTTATATATTCTTTTTAATTAACTCAGAAAAGTTATTATTTACTATTTATGAATATATTTATCATGACAATGAAAAGACGAGAAATGAAAACTTTAGCTACTTTTAATATTAACTTGTTATAGTTATACCATTCATTTAGAATAACTTGTCTAATCAACACT
This sequence comes from Solanum sitiens, assembly GCA_016801875.1. Lineage (NCBI taxonomy): Eukaryota > Viridiplantae > Streptophyta > Magnoliopsida > Solanales > Solanaceae > Solanum > Solanum sitiens. The sequence goes on along the minus strand of JABWTJ010000733.1, from coordinate 171,060 downwards.
TTTGCTTCTTTATTAGTTTTCATCTAAAAAAAGAAGGATAATAAAGATTTGGAGATTCAAATAATTAATTTATTACATTGTGGCGATTAATGTTTGTTACTCGGTCTTTAATATAGATCACTTTGTCATTAATTAATTAATCCGATTTAATATATTTATTTTTTAAGATTCGCTTACATAAAGTACATATTTTTCTATTATTATACGCATCTAATAGAAATTTATCTTGGATATACACAACTGATACAAACGAGTTAAATTAGGTGTAATTTATTTCAAATACTTAAGTTGTATTCAAGTATCGTCTAAAGGGAGAGAGTGAGAGAGAGAATGGGGGAGACAAGAAGCGACATAAAGAGATTATATAATTATATGTCATATAATGTTACGACAACAAGATGAGGCTTTACAAATTTCGTACGACGTTAATTTTGTAATAATTAAGAGACTTCCTATGTTAGCTAGCTAGTCTCCAGATAAGCAAGCTTCCTTGATCAGTGATATATTGCCTGAAAATAAAAGAAAATAATAATAATTAGATGCATGCGAATTGCAATTAGGGAGGGTAATTAAGAATATATATAAGAGTAATTACCGTAGTTGGAAATACGAGATTGTTTCCTCTTGTACCACATCCTCTTGTGGTGGTATTGGTTGGTCTCATATAATGTTAGGATAAACAAAACGAAGCTTTTTGAGTTTCGTCAGTCGGGCCTGCATTTCTATCCATAGCGTGATGGTTGTGGAGTTTATTATTATATTACAAAGAGAGCTTAGTAACAATTAAACGACACAAGAATAGTGAGCTTCCTCTCAATTATTGTATGACAAAAGTGTGAGCCAGATATTAAATTTCAATAATAGCTTAGAGCATATTGGATTACATTTACATTTTAAAATTTATTTATGGTTCATTCTAGCTTGTAACCTATTTAATTAGGTGCAATATGAGATTATTGTGAGTATTTTTGTTTTTATACTCTTAGTTTGTTGGTGATTGTGAGCATTTTAATATTATTATTTTTTTATTAAAGTGGCTCATCCTAAGTATCTTTTAATTAATGTTGCAGTTTGCTTATTGACATTGTTAGATATAAAATGATCTTTTACTTTCCTCATTGCTCTTGCATTGATAACGTGAAGACAGTCGTCGAGACAGCTGAAAAGAGAAGTAAAAGGAAAGCTCTAGCCACTTTTAATATTAACTTGTTATCTAATTTGTAACCTGTCTAATCGACACTTTACTTCTTTATTATTTTTAAATTAAAACAAATGAATATTATTAATTGAGGACCACTTATATTCAAGAATTCTCCAACACCACTATGCAATTGGCATAGTCATTGGGTTTGGGTATGTAACGCACTCGTTGCTTTCAGTATGAAATTAGTTACACTCATAATATATATATATATATATATATATATATATATATATATATATAAAATTAAATTATTTATTTTTGAAGGTTCAAAGATATATTTATGTTGTATGTTGTGAAAAGAGAAGAAAAGAACGGAGAAGGCAAAAGTGTAGCATCTCACAATTACAACATGCATGCATTCATCATTTAATTAGAATAAATTGTTTAACTTATACATTAATCTTTAGCCCATCAATTCTATTATATATATATATATATATATATATTCAAATCTTTCATTCTCAAATGAAAACAGAAGGGATCATCTCACAAAACCTCTAATTAATGTAGAATTGGTACTGATGCTTCCGATTGACCCTGCAATTAAAAACTCAAAATGGTCCACATATATAATAAAAATTAAGTGCGTGCATCCACAACATAATGATAATGATAATAATAATATTATTATTTAATATCTATATATATATCATAATATAATATTGTTTTAAAAGCTAGCTAGCTTGGAACATAGATGTATATATATTATTCTCCGATCCGATCCGATCCTTAAGCTGCTAATTCCTTGATCAGCTAGCTGAAAATTAAATTAATTAATTAAGAAAAGAAAAAAAAACAATTAATTAATTGGTAAGGGAGTATATATATATTTATTTAATATTTTAGGTACGTACCCTATCTTTTTGGAAATATGAGAGCGTTTCCTGTACCACAGCCTCTTGCGAGAAAACTTTTGGGGCAAGATATTATTGTTTTAAGCGATTTGTCTAAGCAAATGTGAATTTGTTTTAAAAAGAAGAGACCGGCCCGCTTCTCACATGAGATGTAAACATCAATGTTTTTATCTTTTAACACGTGTTGAGAGATAAATCTCTTCATATTTGCTACGGTGTAAACTTTTTTATTATCCGGAATGATTTGAAGCCCTTTTAACACAGTAAGCATATCTTTGAGTTGTCTCGCAAATACTATTGCCCCATTAAAATATTCAACATCTGGGACGATTTGTGATGTGCAATACCCATGCTTGTCCCACTCATGTATCCATAATTGTTCGTCATTCCAGTTAACCCCCAAAGAAGGCCAATACAACCCCAATAAATTCTTTAGTCTCCTGTCATTTAACCACTGTATAGTATAGTATAGTATTAGAAATCATATATATAGAAATAAATAATTAATTATATATAATTTGCGTCGTACGTACCACTTTTTTGACCGTAGTTGGATTTTGAGGAACCTTACACGTAAAAGGAGTGTGACCTGTAGCATTCCCTGGCCAAAGGCCAACATTTTTACGTAGGGCTTGCAAGGTTTATTTGGCCTCCCACAAAAGGTTGGAGGCCATTGCATTATCATCTGCATATGATGATAATTACTACTTACTGGTGGTTGAGTTTTTGGATCACAAGATGCACTACTCACAATTATTATGAATGTTATAACAATACCAAACAAGTATTCCATATTCTATCTATGGATCATATAATATAATTAAAATATGCATCTCTCACTCATTACTATCTCCCCTATTTATAATACTAAAATTATTATCTTAAACACAACTACCAGTCACAACATTAATTCTTCTATTCAAAATATATTGTGGGATCTTAATTAATACATGATAATTTCAGTTATTTTTCCTTAATAAACAACATATCAAGCTATCACCATACTTAGCTTGTATTAGTATAGATTATGATACCACATTATATTATATTCAGTTTTTTTAGTCAGGGAGAAGAAAGACCAACAATATAATAATGTGGATTCCAATAGTATTGGCAAAAAACTTTAGGAAGAAACACTAAAAAAAGAAGTATCAAATTCTTGTTTGATTTTTTTGTTTTTATACAGATCATCAAGTACTTGTGCATTTTCCCTCTTTTTTTTCTATAGCCATTTTTAAACATAAGGTTAAACTGTTGATTAGTTATGCATATTTCGATAAATGAATACATTTGATAATAGCAACAAATACTTTTTTTCTTTAATTTCTATTCAATTCATTTGGTATAATATATTTATATTTACGATCAAATACTTTTTTTCATTATACTTTAAGATAATTATATAATCTTTTTTCCTATAGTTCCCTGTCTAGCATGTTCTCCCTTCTTACTGCTCGATCAATATGATATTTAGAAGCAATTGATAAATATATCGATTCATATATTGAGATTAGATGCATGAATTTATTGCCTATATTTCAGCCTTTGAAGGTTGATGATATATTGGCCCAAGTATATCTGATGAAAGTTGTGGGCTTTGGCCCAAGAGTTTTCGGAATCTGCCTCTATTGGGTAGGAGAATGATGTTGGGTCTATGATATGCATTAGATACGCAAATAATAGTAATTTTCTATCAAACTTAATACATATATACAAAGAATTGTTTACCTAAACTTAATACAAAATTGTCATGATTTATTGGTGTGATTGATGTATATCACTTGTGGCTCATGTCCTCCTTTTTTGTTAATACAACAACATAACTTAGAGCTTTATCTAGTTAAATTAATTATTTAAAATTATATTTTACAAGAATTATGTCTCGATGAGATTAAATTATTTGATACTAAATTGCAACACTCAGATGAACATCCAAAACTAAGATTGAAATTGTCTTAATTATTCTATTTAGTGTTGGAAATACAATTTTGTGATGCATTGCAGTACTAAAAATTAATTGCCTTAATTTATTCTTTTTGAAAAATAATAATAATCCATCTGTTTAAAGTTTTTGTCTCTCTATTTTAATAATAATAATAAGTCCATGATTATAATACAGAATATAATTTGATAAGACAATTTATACTATTACAAGTATGTATAGCAATAAAATGACTTAAAATGGATAATAATTTCTTCCTTATTAAGGAAATACTTGATAACACTACTCAAATCATGTACATTGCGCGCAAATTGTTGACGTATCCCTCGTGTCTCATCTATTAAGTTGTATATGAAGAATGTTATTAAAATGTAATAAGCCTAAAATTGGAATTTTGATGACTAGTTGTTGATTAGTGTACATAGATATATTTGGTTATGAGTAAATGACTATGCTGTTTTGAGAGTTTATAATGTTAGTATAAATAGGGTGAGATAATATATATCGTTTGTTACCGTTGTTATAATTTTCACTAATATTATCGCTTCGTCTGAAGCTCAATCAATAAATTACGACCACATGCAGATGATCATAACATGGCCTCCAACCTTTGGCAACTCGGATTGTGAAATTTGATAGTACACTTGCAAAAGATGCAACTTTTGGCAACTTCGAGTTTCTAGTTTTTAATGGCCTCACTTGCAACATTATTGACAAGCTAAGCCAAAAAATTAATAAAAGCTAAATTAATAGGAAAAGTGTACTAATTAACTTGTTACAACATCAGTTAATCAAATTCTAAAAACAACATTGAGGTAGCTAGAAGTTGCTCATTAATTTACTCCTCAATTCTCTTTGTCTATAGTTAAACTTTTTTGGATACATATATTTGAAATTAAAATATACATATGACGACATAAATATTTTTTTTCCAAGAAAATAAAAATATTTCGTATCTCACTTCATACTAAGTGGAAAACTATAGTTGTAGCTCCAAAGTATAAAGAGAAAAATATTTAGAAATTCTTAAATAGGGCCTTATAATATACATATTTTGTCTACATCGTGTAGGTAGCTAGAAGTAGCTCATTAATTTATCCCCATTTCTCTTTTTCTATATAGTTTTTAATTAATTCAGAAAAGTTGTAGTTGGCTATTTATGAATATATTTGTCATGACAAAGAAAAAAAAAAAAAGGAGAATTCTAGCTACTTTTAATATTAACTTGTTATAGTTATATATACCATTCATTTAGAATAAATTCTCTAATCAAATTTGATTAGACAATTCATTAATTTTATCTTTATCGACACTTTGCTTCTTTAATATTTTTCATCTAGAAAAAGAAAAGAAAAGGAAGGATAAGGATTTAGAAATTCAACTAATGAATTCACCACATTGTGGCCATTAATGTTTTTTACTCGGCTATAGTCTTTAATATAGATTACTCATACACACTAATTTCATCCACAGAAAAAAAGTAAAAATGTCACTAATGAAATCAACAAAAATGCATTTAATTGATAGTTTGGTTAAATCGATCAGAAATGTCTTTCTTTATTTTTCTAAATATAAGGGAAAATGCATAAGTATCTCCTCAACCTATGTCTGAAATCTCAGAGACACATTTATACTATAACAAGGTCCTAATACCATCCTGAACTTATTTTATAAATAATTTTTTACCCCTTTTCAGCCTACGTGACACTAGTTTGAAAAAAATGTCAACACACGTTGGGCTCACAAGATAGTGTCATGTAGGACGAAAAGGGGTAGAAAATTGTTATAAAATAAGTTCGAGTCCGGAGCCTAAAAAGCAAAAAAAATTTGACAAAAATTCTAAAAGGGTATATCAAATTTTTTTTTAACAAAAACGGTAAAATCGCTACTTATGTAGTGATTTATTTGGCCGGCGTTAAGAAAAATCGCTACTCTAGGAGCGATTTGTACTATTTTTATTTTTAATTTGAAATCGTTACCTCGACAACGATTTTTGTTAATTTTTTTTTAAAAACTTTTTTATGTTTAACAAATCGCTGCCAAGACAACGACTTATTTAGTGAAATTTCTTTTTTTAATATATATTATGAATTGTAAATCGCTGTAATTAAGTTAAATTTTTTTTAATTGTAAATCGTTGCCTGTGCAACGATTTTACATAATTGTTTTTGAAGTAAATCACTACTTGGCAGCGATTTTACTATTTTTTTTTAAATTGTGGATAGTAAATAAAAAATGGCTGAAATATTTATATATAAAAAAAAAGTTCCAATTTTAAAAAAATTACTAAAAATTTGTAAAAAGATATTAAAAAATTCAATAAAGTCGCTCCAAAGGCAATTTACAATACACAATTTAAAAAAAAATTAAAAAAAGAACTAAAATCGCTGCAAAGGCAGCGATTTACTATAAAAAAAATTAAGTAAAATATTTACTACACAATTTCAAAAAATGTTTTAACGAAAATCTCTGCAAAGAAAGCGATTTACAATTCATTATATAAAAAATACAAAATTCACTATAAATTAGTGTCTTGACAGCGATTTATTAAAAAATCAACTTAAAATAAAAATAATAACAAAAATTGCTGTCGTGGTAGCGATCAAATTAAAAATAAAAATAGTACAAATCAGTACTAGAGTAGCGATTTTTCTTAACGACGGCAAAATAAATCGCTACGTCAGTAACGATTATACCATTTGTGTTAGAAAGTTTTTTGATATACCCTTTTAGAATTTTTGTCAATTTGTTTTGCTCTTAGGCTCCGGACTCAAATAAGTTCAGGGGGGTAATAGGACCTTAGTATAGTATAACTGTGTCTCTGAGATTTCGGATATAGATTTAGGCCTCCGATTGCGTTGAGCCGCCCCTGGATGATCATAACATGGCCTCCAACCTTTGGCAACTCGGATTGTGAAATTTGATAGTACACTTGCAAAAGATGCAACTTTTGGCAACTTCGAGTTTCTAGTTTTTAATGGCCTCACTTGCAACATTATTGACAAGCTAAGCCAAAAAATTAATAAAAGCTAAATTAATAGGAAAAAGTGTACTAATTAACTTGTTACAACATCAGTTAATCAAATTCTAAAAACAACATTGAGGTAGCTAGAAGTTGCTCATTGGTTTACTCCTCAATTCTCTTTGTCTATAGTTAAACTTTTTTGGATACATATATTTGAAATTAAAATATACAGATGACGACATAAATATTTTTTTTCCAAGAAAATAAAATAAAAAAATAAAATAAATAAAAATAAAAATAAAAAATAAAAAATAAAAATACTTTTTTATTTTTATTTTTTTATTTTATTCTTTAGGAAAAAATATATTTATATCGTCATTTGTATATTTTAATTTCAAATATATGTACCCAAAAAAGTTAACTATAGACAAAGAGAATTGAGGAGTAAATCAATGAGCAACTTCTAGCTACCTCAATGTTGTAAGGAAAATAAAAGTTAATTTTCTGTCCAACAATGTCAATGACAGATGCTAGATTAATTAAAAGACACGTAGGATGAGTCATTTTAATAAATAATGATATTAAAATGCTCACCTATCACCAACAACTAGGAATATAAAAACACTACTATTACACTAGATAATATCATTTTGCACCTAATTAAAGCTAGAATGAACCATAAATAAATAACATGTAAATGTTATCCAATATGCTTAAAGCTTTTATTGAAATTTAATATCTCGCCGACAATTTGGTCAAACAATGACTGAGATTAGATTCATTATTTTCTTATCGTTTGATTGTTACTAAGCTCTCTTTATAATAGTAAATCCTATAATCATCATCCATTAAATTTAATTTGAGGCCTGAATGACGAAATTCAAAAGAATATCGTCTTGTTTGTCCTAACATTATATGAGACCAGTCGAGAACTTTTAGTTTTCAAAATAAAAGAGTTGTCATAAAATGACTTAGTAGGCGTAGTGAGATAAATGGTCAGAAGTTTGTTCCAAACGCTTGATTGTATCATTAACCATACATCACGAACAAACCTGCCGACTGGTTCAAGATGCCAACGGAGTCATTAAGCAACATCAAATTTGCGAACCAGTTATAATCCTCGTGACCACCTGGTGGCCCTTCATTCTTTTCAAATACCTCATTCCCAAAGTCAAATGAAAGAATCTACATTTATTATTCTCCTCTATCAATTAATAATAAGATCCATTCAGATAAGCAGCAGTGTTATACCTATTTCGTTGACACATACAAGCATTTTGATCTATGTCTAGATTATGTTTGAATATTTTCCATGAATCCCTAGGACATGAGTAGATCGCTGCATATTCTTTCATATGATTATAGTAAACCACTTTATAATCCTTAGTCATAGGATCTAAACCGAACACTAAATGGCGATCATAGATAAAATATTCAAAGACAATTGGTGCGGCAGGGAGGTGTCTCACCTCTCTGTTAGCTGGATTCCAAAATGTACACAAAATAGCATTATCAATTTCTCTTTCAGTGAAAAACACGTCATCGATAGAACCTAACAAGTTGGTAATACTATCTCCAGCAAACCTTTGGATTTTTTTGTTCTATCTATACCTTTATCGGAAACCAAAGTGACAGCAGGAGCATCATCGGCTGCGCTATAATCATAAATCAAGGGTTGCGGAGGCTTCTTCTTCTTATAGTGGTCTATAGTGAAGCTAGGGTTATTGATAAGACTACCCCAATTTTTGCATACACATTTGAATCTTAACAACGATTTTACAGGTAAATTCAGTAGAATCTCTCTTGTTGATTCTTCAGAAAAAGCCTACTATAAGCCATTGTAGTACCAAGCAACAAAAAATCCCCCCAAAAGAAATGAGATATCAATCCAAAATCAAACAGATCTAAACACACCTTTGTTTGATGAAGAATTCGTTAAGTGATCAAAAAGAATTTTGTAATTAATTTGGCTCCATCGGTGACGGAGCTTACGACAGTTTGGTGGTGGTTGAACGGTGGAAATACGACGGTAACTGGAAGAGGAATGAAGAAGAGGTTGTCTATACAATTGGGGGAGGATGTATAGGCAAAATAAGAGTCTGCAGATATGGGAAATTTAATTAAAAATTTTATGTTACAAATCAATTTTGGAAAATTAATTTAAAAAATTAGGAAAAAATAATACAAATCACATTTACTAATTTCATTTAAGAAAAATGGTTAAAATATTCTTAAATAAGTTAATATTTATCCCTTTTTACTATTTTTCACAACTGGACAAATATATTCATAAATGACGAATTGTAACTTTTGTAGATTAATATAAAAATAGTATAGGCAAAAAGAGAAACAAGGAGTAAATGAGCATTTACTCATTGGGATATATATCAAATCAACACAAATAAAAACTTTATTGGGACACTTCTAAAATTAAACAAACTATTGTAAAACAAAAGACGGGAAATTATATAGTTATGGTGATTTGACAAAAAAAATTTAAATCTTTTCGAACAAGAAAAATGTAATTCGAACTTACTTATCCTATTATTAATTTAATTTTTTTTTTGTTATTATAACATAAAATACCAGTATATAACAATTAAAAGAGAAAGTAAATGAGGATGAGTATAGGGCCGTGGACTTCTTTGATTACAAAATAAAAGAGAATTTTGGTTGGGTTTGACATGATTGGGCCGTGGGCTTGTACTATTTTTACGAAAAATAATAGAAATTTCATCTAGAAATCTCTTATTATTATTATCCCTTATTAGTTTTACAAATTCCCAAAATTTCTCGTCTTCAGACATCAGATTAATGTATCAACACATCAAATTAATGTATCTCGTGCATCAAATTAGTTATCATGTATAAAATGTACATCAAATTAGTGTATCATGTATAACATGTAATGTATCTTACTTAACGATGAATGTATCTAGAAAAAAATATAGACAAAAAAAATGAGGAGTAAATGAGCAACTTCTAGCTATCTCATGATATAGAAAAAATATGTGTATTATAAGGACCTATTAAAAAATTTAGGGAAAAATTTGAAATATATTTGAACTTGGAACGAATTGTTGTAGCGATATCAAACTTTGAAAAGGAAATTTTAACTCCTCCCCCCCTCCCCCCCAACACTATTTAATAGTTTATTTTAAAAGTATATATGTACTCACGTGGACATCATAAACATTGCATAATTATAAAAAGTAACGTGTCCACATGCATACATATATACCTTTAAAATACACTATTAAATAGTGTAAGGGTAAGACGTCCTCCATAAAGTTTGGAATCGTAACATCAATTTCGACCAAATCTAGAGTATTTTTCAAACCTTTTTTTCAAAAATTTATAAATAATTTTTTCTTTATATTTTAGGGTTACTAATAGAGTTTTCCATTTAGTATGAAGTGGGATCAAAATATTTATATGCCTATTATAATCTCAATATGTATCAAAAAGAAAGTTTTTTTTTTTTTTTTGTTCATTACAAGTTAGTATTTGTCAAAACAATGTTAGTACCTATAGATAAATATTAGTTTTCACAATAACAATCTTAAGCATGCATTGTTTGATTTCGTTTTTAGGGTTAAATAAAAATATATTAGGCACAAACACTTTAGTATTTACATCAAAATTTAGGTGAAAACAAATCCAAACCATTTGAGTTATAAATGATTCAATCAAATATGTTTTTATTTGAGTGTTCTGCAATTTAAGTTTGAGAATATAGAAAATGCGAATCAGAATAATTTCATAGAGTACCTCTGAGATTTGACTTAGTAATATCAACTTCTCTCGTGATTGAAAACATTACAATTATCTCTATTGACTTGAATTTTTAATAAAGAATTTTTTAGTCAGATTAAACTTGAAGTCCCTGTCTAATGAATAATTCACATTTTAAAAAGATCACAATTTTTTTGGCAGGCCTTCCTTTTGATTATTTTATTGGCTATGGACCATATGATATAATAGCATTTATATTATTTTTTATTTTTAGAATTATCAAATTGTCTTACTCAATGGAAAAATAAGACACGCAAAGTTGTTGGAGATTTTATTGATTTTATAAATAGACCTTAATACGCAAGTGACAAGTTCTCATAGTAGTCACCAACATTAGTGACATTTTAGGTTTTATCAATTTTGATAGATTTAGTCAGTAGAAAAGTTAATTTTATGTCTGTCGTGTACTTAACTCGAGTTTTTTTATAATAAATTTTAATTAATTTTATAGTCAATCATGATCTTGATATATCATTTAATGAATTTAGTCAGGGTAAAAAAATCATTCGAATGATGTACTTAACGTGAATCTTCTTGTTAATTATCGATAAATTCGATTAGAACAAATTTTGATGGTTAATTGCAATTTTTGAAACTCAAAGATGATGAGTAGAGACGGACTTAAGTGGAAGGTAGGGGGAGTATCGAACCCCACTAATAAAATGTTGTATATATCTTGAAAGACGAATATATATTTGATACACAAGTTGCCAAAACTTGTATCTTTTGCAAGTGTACCATTAAATTTCTCAATCCAAGTTGGTAAGTAACTAGTAAGCCATGTACAGGACTAATCAAATTTAGATAACTCTAAAATTGTTCAAATCTGTCGTCAAAGTTATTGTCAGATGCATGTTTGAGGTATATTTTGGAAAATTCATTGGTCCTAACAACCACGATGTCTTTCTTGCATCACATTAACAATGCAACATTGATTAGGATGAGTCACTTTAATAAATGTTAATAATATTAAAATGCTCACAATCACCAACAACTTAGGGTTGTTTGGTTACTGATTAGAGTTATGCAGGTATTAGCTATACAAGGTTTAGTTAAGCAGGTATTAACAATGATTGGTTTAGTTATGCAGGGCTTTGTTATGCAGGTATTAGCAATGCAGGGCTTAGTTATGCAGGTATTAGTTATATTAATTAGGATGAGTCACTATAATAAAAGTTAATAATATTAAAATGCTCACAATCACCAACAACTAAGGGGTTGTTTGGTTACTGGTTAGAGTTATGCAAGTATTAGCTATGCATAGTTTAGTTATGCAGGTATTAGTTATGCATGATTTAGTTATACAGGTATTAGTTATGCAGAGTTTAATTATGCAGGTATTAGTTATGCATGTTTAGTCATGCAAGGTTTGGTTATGCAGGTATTAGCAATGCATGGTTTAGTTATGCAGGGTTTAGAGTTTACAATACATGAATTATTAAGTATTTAATATTAAACTTGTTGTAAATTATTAATATATATTATTTACAAAATGATAATACATACTAATAAAATGTGAAATATATTGAATAATATATAATGCTAATATTTGATTAACATATATACCGTTAAAAATTATACAATCAATTTCTAATATTTAAAAAATATTTAATATTTGCATAAATCAATCAAAACGGTAAAAATATAAAAAGAAATGAAAATAATTTATATATAATAAGAAATAAAAACAACACATGTTGATAAGAAACAATAAAGTTTCCAATTAAAAAAATTAAAAGAAATAAAAATGGTCTAAATATAAAAAAGAAATAAACACAACAAACTTATATATAGGAAAACACTAAAGTTTCCAATTAAAAACAATAAAATAAATTAAAAGGGTAAATATGTAATTTGTCACTTTAATACATGTATAACAAATACCCACATAACTTATTCCATCTTCTACCCTGCATAACGTTATACATAGATTCCCTCGTAAGTTATGTTGGTATTAATTATGTAGAACTACAAAAATGCAACCAAACATGATATAATTTATGTTGACTTTTCTACGTAAACAAAAATTTCTATCAAAATATAGAATAACTTAATACGTTGTTTTATACATGAATAAGAGACAAATTATATCATAACTAAACGGCCCCTTAGAGTATAATAACACACCATACATATTGCACCTAATTAAAGCTAGCTAGAATGAACCATAAACAAATAATATATACTTGAAGTTCTTATTGAACTTTAATATCTGGACATCACTGTTGTCGAATAACGATAAAGATGGAGTTTATTATTCCCTTGTCATTTAATTGTTACTAAGATCTCTTTATAATAGTAAACTCACAACCCTTACACTTTAGAATTAGTCTAAGCTAATGTGACTAATTCTTTTATGATAATTTGGTATTATAAACAAATAGTATTAATTTTCATATTACCAATGTTAAGCAAGCAATGTTTGATTGTTTTAAATAAAAATGAATTATGCACAAACAGTAAAGTATTCACATAAAAAAAAATAGGTAAAAAGAAATCCAAACCATTTTAGTTATAAATGGAAGAGGAAACACTTACACTGGTCCTAATATCTGAAACATGTACAAAGAATCATTATACTCATGGTTACTAATATCTTAAAAATGTACAAAGAATCATCATACTCATGGTTACTAATATCTTGACTATTGTCTTTCACATTAACAATGCAAGAGTTATAAGGAAAATAAAAGGTAATTTTATGTCTAACAATGCCAATAACAGATCCAACATTAATTAAAATTCACTTTACTTTAATAAAAATAATGATATTAAAATGTTCACAATAACCAACAACTTAGAGTATAAAAAGACACTATAATCTCATATTGCACCTAATTAAAGCTAGAATGAACCATAAATCAATAACATGTAGTAAATGTTATTCAATATGCTTAAAGCTCTTATTGAAATTTAATATCTGTTCACCATTTTTGTCAAACAACGACTGAGATGAATTTCACTATTCCCTTGTCGTTTAATTTTTACTAAACTCTCTTTATAATAGTAAACCCCACATCCACCACACACTGGATATGACTTGAGGCCCGGATGACGAAATTTAAAAAGCCTCGTCTTGTTTGTCATAACATTATATGAGATCAACCGGGAACTTCTAGTTACCAAAATAAAAGAATTGTCATAAAATGACTTAGTAGGTGTAGCGAGATGAAAGGTCAGGAATTTATTCCAAACGCCTGGTTGTATCATTACCCATACATCATGAATAAACCCCTCAACAAAGTTCATGATGCCAACGAAGTCACTAAGTAACATCAGAGTTACTGACCAAGTATAATCCTCGTTACCACGTGGTGGTCCTTCCATCTTTGCAAACACCTCATTCCCAAAGTCAAATGAAAGAATTCTATATTTATTATTTTTCTCGCCTAACAACCAATAATAAGATCCATTTAGATAATCAGCAGTGTTATACATGTTTTGTTTACACCTACTAATATTTTCAAGTACGTCTGTGTTATGTTCAAATATTTTCCATGAATCCATAGAACATGAGTAGATCGCTGCATATTCTTCAATTTCATTATAATAAAGCACTTTATAATCCTTGGTTATAGGCTCTAATCCAAACACTAAATGACGACCAAGTGCAAAAGATTCAAAGCTAATTGGTGCGCCGGGGAGGTATCTCACCTCTCTGTTAGCTGGATTCCATAATGCACACAAAATGTCATCACCAATTTCTCTTTCTATGAAAAACACGCCATCAATAGAACCTAACAAGTTGGTAATATTATCTCCAAACCTTTGGAAATTTTGTTCATCTATACCCTTATCGGAAACCAAAGTAACGGTAGGGGCATCATCGGCAGCACCATAATCATAAATCAAGTGTTGCAGAGGCTTCTTCTTCTTACAGTGGTCTACAGTGAAGCTAGGGCTACTGATAAGATTGCCCCAATTTTTACATACACATTTAAATCTTAGCAACGATTTCACAGGCAAACTCAATAGAATCTCTCTAGATAATTCTTCAGAAAAAGCCATACTAATTCCACCAACACACAAGAAAAAATAAAACAAATCTAAGCACACCTTTGATTATATGGTAATTGGAAGAGGAATGAAGCAGACGTTGTTTATACAATTGGGAGAGGATTTATAGGCAAAATGAGAGTCTGCACAATGTTACTTTTTGGGAAATTTAATTAAAAAATTTATGTTACAAATCAATTTTGGAAAATTAATTTAAGAAATAATACAAATCACATTTACTAATTTCATTAAAGGAAAAATGGTCAAAATGTTCTTAGATGAGTTAATATTTCTCCCTTTTTATTCTCTTTTCACAAAATTATAACTTTTCTAGATTAATAAAAATTAAATATAGATATATATTGGCAAAAAGAGAAACAAGAAGTAAATGAGCATTAACCCATTGCCACATAAATCAAATCAATACAAATGAAAACTTTATTGGAACACTTCTAAAATTGAACAAAATATTGTAACAAAACAAAAGAGGGGAAATTATATAGTTATGGTGATTTGACAAAAAATTTCAAGCTTTTCCAACAACAAAAACTTAAATCAAAATTGCTATTTTGTTATAGTATAAAATTTAAGTTCTTTTTTTTATTCGTAATTCAAAATCTATTTTTTTGTTATAGTATAAAGTAGGGTAAATTTTATATATAGCAAATATAAAATTCTTAATTTTAGGTTATGGCAAACTTTTCAAAATTGCGTTACGTAGCAAAATTTGAATTTGCTACAGATGCCTTTTTTTTTTGTATAATCTTACACGTCATTTATACATCATACACTTGTACACTTATACTAAAGTTGTATATTTATTAGAATCTGTCATTTATATACATATACCTATTTAGCGTTTTTTGGTGAATCGTATAATTGTATAGAATTGTTGTATGTTTATATGAATTTGTCAGTTATATACATATACATATACATATACATATACATATTTAGTGTTTTTGGGTGAATTGTATGATTGTATAAAGCTTTAATTTTGTTTATATAAAGACTTTTGATATAATTTGAAAATGTGTATAAGTTAAAAATTGAAGTTGCTAGAATTTGTATAAATATATGTTTTGTTTGTTGTTGAAATTCTTAAGCTTATAAATGTATCTGTATATAATTTAATTTCTTATACAGAACTTCTGAAAATGGCTTCATTGGCTAATATTGGTATGCATTCTGATAGATGAGGATGAGTACTGGGCCGTGGGCTTGTTTGATTACAAAATAAAAGAAATTTTGGTTTGACATAATTGGGCCGTGGGCTTATTCTTTTCTTCTTCTTTGTTTTAGCTGAAAATTAATTTGAGAAATTTTTCAAAATGTCAATATTTTAACATTTAATAGGGCTAATTAGCAAATTTTCAATATTTAGTAGAAATGTCAAAATTTAGTTGGTTATGTATCTTTTATGTTTTTATTATTATTTGTTTTTATTTAAAGAATATAATTATTTAATAACAAAAGGGAGAAAATCAAGGGAGAGAATATTTCAAAAAAAAGATAAGAATCACTTAATTTTCTCATCAGTTACATTTTCAAATAAAACTTAAACTTTTATTTTTTTTTTCTCCAGAATTTTTACCTTTTTACAATTGTATTCATTCGACAATAGATTCTATTTATATTCATTATAGTTAGTTTGTATTCATTCCAATAGGTATACCAAATGTATCTATATAGTTATTTCAGAAATATATTTGTATTCATATTTTTTCCCTCTGTAATTATTTTTTTCTTCAAAAATCTTGTATTTCGTATTCATTTCAATATGTATTTTATTTGTATTTCTATTTATTGTAGTTTTTATTTAGAACTTTTTATAATAATATATAAAATACAAAAAAATAGTATGATGGAAAAGTGAGAATGAAATATAAAATTGAAAAGAAATAATTGAAGATTTGGTGTAATCATTCTTAAATAAAATACATAACTAGTTGACATACCTTTAAAATAAATACAAATTAGAAAAAAATGTCAAAATCATAAACTATGCAACATAATTTTTGAATGAATACAAATATTAATTGTATACATACGATTTTAAATACAAATTGAGAAAGGATACAAAATTCTGAATTTTTTTATATATATAAAAAAAGAAACTAATAGGATTTTGTTCTTCATGTAAATAATATACATATCTAGTTAGTATATATTTGGGATGGATTCAATTAGGAACAAATACAAGATTCATAACTATACAACATGAGATTTTGAATTAATACAATTATTAATAGCATACATACTAATTTGAATATTAATTGAGAAAGGATACAAAATTCTAAGAAAAAATTATAAATACAAATACATAAAAATTTCATAGCATACAATACAAATCCAACAAAACTTCATTAATAAAATCTGAAATATCATAGTCATGTAAAATGTATTCATAAATTATTGAATATCTACAAATGTGAAAAAATATAAAGGAATGAATAAAAATGATACAAAAAATGATACATTATCAAAATTATCAAAAACTGACCCCAAAATACAATAATAAAATAACAACTGAATACAAAATACAAACTAATAAATATTCCACAATGTACATAACAAGAAATTTACAAATATATTCAGTACACATTGTTGAACAAATTGTTCTTTAACTTCAACTCAACATGCAAAATCTAAACATGTAAAAAATATTTAAATACCTCTTCATCAACAATTTTGTCTTCTCCGTCATTTTCTTGTACCCTACGAGTTACATTTTCAATCTGAATTTGATGAAGACTTTGTTCTTGTCGTCTCTCTTCCTTAATTTTAGAATAAGATTTTACAATATCCGTTATTTCTTGTGTAATATATAGATTAAATGATGGAAAATCACTAGAAACCATTTTACTAAGATGGATAGTGTCAATCATTTATTGATGTTTTATAGTTCTAAACGAGAATTATTCTACTTTCACCAATGATTTAAACAACAATAAAATCAGAAAATAAATCTAAATTGATAACGATGAAAATACCTTAATTAGAGGAATTTGTGTGAATCCAGATTTTGAAGATAAAAAAAATATTGCGGTAGAAGATAATAAAAAAATTGGGGTTGAAGAAAAGAAGAATTTGAAGGTTGAATAGGAATATGAACAACAAAATATGAAGAGAGAATTTTAAATATGGAGAGAGAGAATTTTATTTCTTTTACTTATGGGAAGAGAGAAATATGGAGAAAATTTACAATTTTTGATTTTTTTAAAATTAAAATAATTTGGGAAAAGTGAACTATGGATATACATGGAAATGTAAATAAATTAATTTTTAGGAGATAAAATAGGGGTTTAATTAGGATACATATTCTTTTTCAAAATAATGACATTTTTGACATTTTAACTAATATTTTTAAAGTAGTGAGTTTTTTACTAATTAAGTTATTAATTTTGACTAGTTTGCTAATTTTTCCAATTAATAAAGAAGCAAAGTGTTGATAAAGGTAAAAGTAATGAATAGTCAAGTCGAATTGTTTTGGCTAATTTATTCTAAATGAACGGTATAACAAGCTAACATTAGGGGGGTGTTTGGTATGAATCCTAGAAAATGTTTTCCTGGAAAACAAGTAGATTTTGGACTTATTTTTTCATGTTTGGTTGGTGAGTAGAAAATATTTTCCGAAAATGATTTTTAGTATTTGATTTATGAATGAAAAATATTTTTGAGAGACATATTTTATTTTTACTAGAGTAAAAAATAATTTATGAAATCAAAAATATTTTTTAAAATCAAAATTATTATTTTTTGGGGGTGGGGGTGGGGGTGGGGTGGGGTGGCGGGTAGTGGGTTAATTTTTTGGGGAGGGGTTGGGTTTGGGGTGGGGGGGCTGGCCGGTGAGGGGGAGGTTGGGGACCGGGTGAAAAAATAAAATTTTGAAATTAAAAATACTTTTTAAAAATCGATGTTTTTCCCCCCCAAAAATGTAATTTGAAATTGGAGGAGAGTTTTGAAAAATGTTTTCCTTAATTTTTGAAGGGAAGTCATTTTTCTTAATTTTGAAGAGAATGAATTGATTTGAAAAAACATTTTCCATAACTTTTATGCCAACCAAACATGGAAAAATTAACACACTCTAGAAGTAAATGAGTAACCTCTAGCTACCTCCACGATACAAAACAAAATATATGTATTATAAGGCCCAATTAAAAAAATGTGTAAATTAGGTATATGGCATTTTATATAGTCATATTCTCAAGTTGTGGCATAAGAGTTTGATTTTCATTGTACAACATTTAATATATCAAGCTATTGCATTTTTTTTTAAAAATATAATATTAATTTTAAATTATTAAAAAGAGGTAATTAAATTTAAAAAAAATAAAATTAAAACGATAAAATTAATAATAGAAAACGGCATACGTGAAAATTTAATTATTAATTAGTGATAACTAATTTGCACTTTTAAAGGGATTTGAACTTTTTAAAGATTAGATAGTTACCATAAAAATCTCTAATTAGTTTTAAATGATAATAACTGATGATTTAATTGCTTAAAATACTCTAATGTGTGATTTTATTCCTTAAACGTATAGGTCTTGTTGTTTTCCAGAATTTTAGGATTATTTTGATACTTGAAGAATTTTTTTTTGTGTGTTTTATTTGAAATTTCTAAAAATTTGGCATTGGAAAAGATCATATTTGATTTGATGGAGAATATTATATCAATATTAATTAAACATGGTGGCAAGTGGAGTTCATCATGTTAGTTTTAATTATGAATGGTTTGTTTTTAGTATAAATGATTTGTTGTTGTTATATTTGACATGTATAGAAAAATTTGTTTTTTTATTACTGTTAGATCTTAAATGCTGATCTCAATTTTTTTTTATGATACAGTTATTATGCGTATAGGCTATTATGAAAAACATTAAGTAATGGTAAACGTGTTTGATTTGTAATAAAAATGAATATTGGTGTGTTAATTGATTTAGTAAGAAAATATAAAAATGTACAGATTGTTAATTGATTGGAAAAGGAATAAATTGGTAGAATTCATTGTGCAGTTGAAGTATGAAAAAAATATGAATAATGTCTGAAAATTATATGAATATTGCTTGAAAAGTATCTGAAATTTGTATTTAATGGTTAAAAACTGTTCAGATTATATTTAAATTGTCAGGTGATATATTTTTGTGTATTAATGAAATATGAAAAGTGTACTAATAATGTATGACATTTTTAAATAACTTGTAGCAATTATGTTTGAAAGTCCATTTTTTGATTGTATATATCAGTGATTGATGTTCTAAATGTATATGAAAGTTGTATAAATATTGAATTAATTGTGTATGAATGTTTAAAGAAAATTGTATTAATTGTGTATGAAATATGGATTAACTGTGTATGAATTTTGTATGATATTTTTTTGAAATTTTATAGTGTGGTTCACTAAATATAATTTTAATGTTGTGAAACAGGAAAATACGTCGACTTTGAGATGGAGGGCATACTATATGATACTTCTACTCTTTATATTGGTTTAGTTAATGCTATAATTACTCAACTTAATATAGAAGAAAATATAAATTCTATTGAGATAAAGTATATTGTTAGCGATATGTATCCACCAATTAAAATTCATAATGATGTTGGGGTAAACGTTTTTCTAGGTCAGATGAGGGTGCATTTGGATTTTTTTACAAAATATCCATTATGCATCACTTTGAAAGATCGTGAGATGTATAACGAAGGTCATGTAGTTGTTATTACTGATAGAGTGAATTCTGATGTTAGATTATCACAGACTAACATTGATTTATACTCTAATAATTCTATCCGTTTGATCGGAATGAATTTAGACGGAGTTGTAAATGATAATAGTGAAATAGATAATGATGTAATATGTGACCATTCCAACTTATTTGT
This sequence comes from Solanum sitiens, assembly GCA_016801875.1. NCBI lineage: Eukaryota > Viridiplantae > Streptophyta > Magnoliopsida > Solanales > Solanaceae > Solanum > Solanum sitiens. The sequence goes on along the minus strand of JABWTJ010000733.1, from coordinate 150,424 downwards.
AGCTGATAATCAGATTTATAACAATAGAGAAACACTGAAGGAGGTTATGAGGCATGTAGGCCTTGTTGAAAAATTTAGTTTTCGTGTTGCGCGGTGTAATGCATCTAAGTAAGTGTACACAACTTTTTTTAAGTTATTTTTTTTATGTGATTTGTTTCACTGTATATAATTGTAATGTATATTTTCTCAATTTTGAAACAGTTATCACTTGAATTGTATTTCTAAGACTTGTTCTTGGATGATGAGGGCATCTAGTTTGAATAAATCAAATTTATTCAAAGTGAGGAAGTATATAGCTCAGCACACTTGTTCTGTTAGAGAAAGAGTTTATGCCAGACGTCAGGGGATAACTGACGTTGTAGCTGTCTTGATAACGGAGAAGTATATTGATCCATCTACTGTATATACTCCAAAAGATATAGCTGATGATATGTTGAAATTGCACGGCGTTCATTGACGTACATACAGGCATGTAGAGCTAAAGAAAAAGCGATAAAGTTGGTGCGCGGAGATCCAGCAGATTCGTATGCAAGATTACCTGGTAATTTCGAATTTAGAATGAACTTAAAGATTACCTACTGAAATGGACTGTTCTGTTTTCGTGTATTCTTTATGTATAAACTATGTATACTTTTGGTATGAATTGGACTGTTATGTTTCAGGTTATTTTTACATTTTGGAGCAAATATATCCAGGATCCGTTTTGAAAATTAAAAGGAAAGAAGGTGATAAATTTTTATACGCATTTGTTGCGTTAGAAACTTGTATTAGGGGTTGGGAATATTGTAGGCCAATTGTAGTTGTTGATGGGGCGGGATTAAAATGTTTATATGGTGATACAATGTTAACTGCCAGCACAATGGATCCGGGAGGTAAATTTTAATCCTATTTAATTTTCTGATTATATAATAAAATAAAATAAGTTATACATTGTATTCCTAATTTGTATGATTTTTTTTTTTAAAAATTTGATAGGTCATATACTTCCGTTGGCGTATGCGATAGTAGATTCCGAAAATGATGCTTCATGGACTTGGTTCTTTGAACAGTTTAAGGAAGCATATGGAGTTAGACAAAACATGTGTTTTATGTCTGATCGAAATGAAAGCATATGGAAAGGGACTGCTACTGTATATCCTGAATCAGAACATTATGCATACATATGGCATCTGTCAGTCAATGTGTTGAAAAATTTCAATAGAAATACTGAAGATTTAAAGATTCTGATTTTTACATTGGCAAAAGCTTATACAAAACAACAGTTTGAGATAATTATGGAAAGAATAGATCAGATAGATACGCGCATACGACCATACTTGTTTGATATTGGTTATAGCAAATGGTCAAGAGCTTACTCGAATTGTAAGCGCACATGGACCATGACTTCAAACATCGCGGAGTCATTGAACAATGTTAACAGGTTAGCAAGGAGGTTACCGGTAATTTCACTTCTTGAATTTATGAGGGTAACAATTCAGAGGTGGATTCACAAGCACAATGAGGAGGCTGATAAGACAACATCTGATCTGACTAAAAAGTATGATATTTATCAACAGAAAAGTATTGCGTTGTCTTGCAATATGAGGGTATGTGTTTCACTATATTGTATTTTTCTTCACAATATTTAGTGGTATTTATAGCATAAAAATAACATTTTTATTTTTAAAATAGGTGATACCTTCAACTGTTGATCTGCATGCTGTAGCTGAAGGAGCAAAAAAGTACATAGTAAACTTGAACACAAGGATGTGTAGTTGCGGGAGATTCCAACATTATGAGATACCATGTGGTCATACTATTGCAGTTCTCAGATACAGGAAGTTACATGAAGCATATTTCTGTTCTGCTTTTTATAGCCTCAAGAATTTCAGAGATGCTTATGCCATTCCTGTCGAGCCTATCCCATGCGAGAGTACATGGGATATACCAAGTTATATTTCAGAGCCTAAAATGATGCCACCCGGTCCAAAAAGATCAGCGGGAAGACCCAAATTTGAACGCTGGAAGGGATTTACTGATGTGAAATTCAAGAGGACAAAAATCACATGCAGTAGATGTCATCAAGTTGGACACAATAGGAAGACATGTTCAAATTATCCTGTGCAAAAACAATGATTTCCTACTGTTACATCTGTGTTTTTGAGTATTACGATTATTATACACATGTTTTTGTTTTATTGAATGAAGCGTAATATTTTCATACAATGTTCATACAGTGTACATACACATACATATTTATGAAAGTATAAATATACCATTAATAAGTCATATAATCTTCATACAGTATAAATACATAAAAAAATTTATACAAAATTCATACACATTTACTAAGGTATATTTATACATTTGAATGATATTGTCATATTGTAATTTGTATAATAAAATTTGTTTATGTTATACATATCAAAGTATAATACGGTATAATTCATACAATGTTAAGACAATATTTATACAAAGAAAAATATATAACATATGTTTCTATTTTGTGTATAAAAATATAATATAGAATTCATAAGTCATATAATCTTCATAAAGTATTCATACAGTTTAAAAATTATTGCATATTATATGATAAATTTATACAAAATTTATACACATTTACTAAGGTATAATCATATGACAGTATTTATCTATACAATTTTCATACATTAAAAATATAAAAAATTACATTACATATTGAAAGTGAAATTCATACAGAGATCATATACAATTAATAAATATAAATATATGGTGAATCAGACTGCCTTATATAACATTTGTTTCTGTTGTGCATATGAAATTATAATATGATATTCATAATTCAAGCAATGTTCATACATTATTCATACAGTTTTCCTATATTAGCATGTGCAGTTCAAATTTTATTCAAAAGTGAGACACATTTAATAATTACTAATATTCATTGATAATTTATATAAAACAATCAGTATTAATAATAAAACACTGAAAAAAACATAACTAGTTCAGAAGTTAAAAAAATATGTCATTCAAAAAAATGTACAAGCTGCAATGAAGATTTCTAATTCCTATTACGGCGTTTTGGAATAGGATAATTGGTGGTGTCCATAACTTGTTCTTTAGGATTTCGAGGTCCACCCTTCTTGCTAGCAACTGTTCCCGTAACTTCATTTTCACTTATTGCGCCCTCATCATTCTTTGATTTTGCATAATGCCAAAGTAATGTACCATATCTTTGATGATGATATTTTGAATCGATATCAATATCAGATATATCAAAAACACCATTGCTCATGTACTCGGCAAACAGAGATGTGTATAGACCAAAATCACTGTAAAAAATTTGAAGTTAGAAAAAGAAATTAATGACTATAAAGCAATGTAATTTAAGATAAAAAAAATATAATATAAAAAGTGTACATACTTGGAACAGTCTTCTTGTTGAGGAACATCTGTCACATACTTTATACTGAGAGGTTCGGAATGAGACTTCTGTTGATAATCAGGGAGGTTAGTCGCATACAAATCAAGCCTTTTGCCATAAAACCCTGTGCTCGTCAGAAATAATGGAATCATGGTTGCAAGTTTATCAACAGCTTCTTTAACTTTTCTGGAGTGAACAGATCCTCCCATCATCGAATCATATACGTATAGACATCTACGTTTGATCCGGAATACAACAAGGAACCAATGGAACTTGTCGTTGATGTTGACTGGAATGATTACTTCGTCAACTCTATCCCAAGGAATGTTAGCAAGTAGCTTGAATCCTCTAATGCACTGTCCAACATCATGGTCCGGGAAAATGCATCTCATGTCACATTCTGACTGTCTCCACTGTTTCTTAATGTTATCAATCCACGCCATAAACCAACAATCAACAGTACTGTAAGAAGTGACTGTCTTAGAGTATTTTGCCTTTTTTCGGAGATAATACATTATTGTATTTATATGCTGTTACAAAAAAAAAAACATAAAAAAAACATAGTTGATACCTCATACACAAATTATACATTTAAAAATATCCAAATGTTTCATACACAATTCACACATATTTCATACAACAATAATCATATGTACATCACTGCAAACCCAAATGAGAAAAATTTAGTCAAATTATGTCTTACCCCATCCTCCGAAGGTCTGCCCGGTTGACTCATTTTGTGGAAAAAAACCTTTTCTGCTATTTTGACAACGCCAAAGTCCATTTGAGTATGAAATGTATTTTTAACCTTGGAATATGCTGCTTTCCTGTATATATATAAATAAGTATTATATAAAGTGTTAATTTGTGAAATTAAATAAAATAATTTTGTTTATCAGCGTTTATACCTGCCACGCCTGCTTGACACATCTTTGAAAACCCATTTATTGAACTCCTCAATCATGTCATCTTGAGCATCAAAACCATTGTGATTTTGGAATGGATGTTTGATTGGAAAGAATATAGGTACTCTATTTGAACTACTTTCCCCTTCCGACATTCTGATATAAGGAGAAGATTCGTATTTCCCTGGATTCTTATGTCTTGTTTGCACATTTGGAGTCGTTGTAGCATTAAGAATTGGATCAAGTGCGATGATTTGTGTCATAGTAAAATCAGGATAATCGTCCAATGTTGGTGGTTTTGATGTTGACGTTCTAGGTACGTCAATGTTGAAACAACCATCAGTTGACTTTTGAGCTTCATGTACATAAAAAATAAATCGTTATATAAAAAAAATTAAATTAAGATAAATGTGATAATAATGAATATATCGTACCAGATGTGTTTGACATTTTGACTTGTTCTTCAAGTGAAACAGTAGGCATAGCTGTTGGACCTTTATCAGATTGTGCAGCATGTTGATTGGCGTTGTCCTGCAAATTATTTTCAGATAATATGAATAGTATTAGATATTAATGTATTCTGATTTATTTGTATGAAATAAATTAACAGATTTCAAACCAAAAAAACTTGCATGTTTAATACATCATTTTTCATTAATCATACATATTTTCAAACAATATTCATACACAAAATATACATATATTAATACCTCTGGTTGTTCTTGTGGTATTTGTTCTCCTCTTGACAATCTAATCTCTTGAATTATCAGTTTGATCGAGTTATCGACATAACTCTTGATATCAGCCATGTGCTTGTCAACCTTATCGTTGTGTAAAAGAAAATTTAAAAATAAAATAAATTGTATAGTAATTAATTATTTCTTTAAAAATATATTGAAACTTACAGTGAATTTGAGTTCTTTCAATTCTGCTTTAACCTGTTAATTAAAAATAATAAGTTTTTGATACATATATTGTAATTTTAAAAAAAAAATATTTAAATTTGAAATTTGTACTTGTACCTCTGCAATCTCAGCTTTCAATGCTTTAGATTTTTTTCCACTATCAACGCCATGATTTTCTGACGATCTGTGATCTTCCGAATCATGGTGGCTGCTGGACTGATTTAAAATGGTGTCGTCCATGAGATTTAACTCTTCTTCAGAAAATATCATATTTCTGAATTTATGCTGCAGCAAATAAGAAAATTAAAATGTACATTGATTTATAATGAATATAATAACATTCTCTGGAAAATACCTGATTGCCATGTGTTCTGAAAATTGTTTTCTTCAAATCATCAAAATAAATGACGTCATTAGTTGTCTTCCAGTTCAGGATTCGCGGTGTACGATTTGAAGCATGTATAGCAATTGTGTTGTCAACTGGATGACAACACTCATAAAACCATATCTGCAATGCTATGTGGAACTGACTGAATTTGAATGACGATGGATCTTTTTTAAATTTTTGACTGCATGCTTTGAGTGTTAAATTAAAACACTCATTTGCCCAAGGAAATGTGGCATACTGTCCAGATTCGACCAAATCAAAATACAATTTCGGAATTGTTGTTTTTGAAGGGTCTGATGCAGTCAGAAAAGAAGAAATAAAATACAAGATCCCGATTTTTAAACGGTCATCTTCTTCCCAAAAGGTCTGCAATTTAAACTTATGATAAATATTTGACTTGGGTACTTTATCAAAATCCCTAAAATTTTCAGCAATAAGTCTGTAGGAACAGATGGGTCAGATACAAAATCAGAAATAGGTCCACATTTCAGACCGGTTATAGCAACAAACTCTTTTAACCCAAAATGTAAATCTTTACCATTTACATTTATAACAAACATGTCATCCCTGACATTTTCATTTTCAAGAAAAAATATATGTCTTAATAATTGACATTGAATTTTTATGTTATGCAAATTATAAAAAAATCCAAACGGGGTTTCATCTAAGAATTGTTGAAACTTATCTTGACCTAGAAAGGTCAACAGATCCGCACACACATTCATGTTGATGCATGAAGACAAATGTTTTTGTGTCTTCTTCTCCTAAAAAATTGTTAAAATTAAATTAATACTTTTATCATACTATATAATATCATATACAATCATAAAATAAACTTTTGTATTGAATGGACATTCAATTCAACTCATACATTAAGCATACAAAAAATGTACATCAGTTCATACACAATTCATTCAAAAATAATACACAAAATCAAAGCATAAAACATTGAGTTTTAATATGTATGGTAATAGTCATAAACTATACAACATACAACATTGATACAATATTCATACATTGATAGTGTAATAAACAATATAGCATTTCATACACATATCATACAACTTAATACATCAATGCATACACAATTCATTCAAAATTAATACACAAAATCAAAGCATAAACAATTTAATTTAATATGTATGGTAGTAGTAAAAAATATACAGCATACAACATTGATACAATTTTCATACATTGAATACATTGATAGTGTAATAAAACAAAGTAGCATTTCATACAAACTTCATACATTAATTCATACACTCCTACAATTAAAAAAAAAAATATTTCATACACAAAATAACACATCAAAAATCATGTACTATTCTACTGACAAATAAAAATCAAAATTAAAACAAAATTAAACAGAAATTTTTAATTCAAAATCCCAAAAAAATCTTGTACTAACCTTTATAACTTTTTTTGGTTTATTTGTTGCTTGAACATTTGACCTACCAATTTCCGTACCTCTTGGTTTTTTTGATTTTGAATTTATGAACTCATCAACAAAATCAGAATCAGGATCTGATGAATATTGAATTTCTTTTCCTTTTCTCTTTTTCCCTCTTTCCTTTTCCTCTTTCTCAGATTCAGAGAATGTTTGTTTTTCTTTTCCTTTTCTCTTCTTCCTGCTTTCCTTTGCCTCTTTGTTTGTTTGTTTTTTCATTTTTGATTTTTCTAACCTAGACTTGACTTTTGCAGTGATGTTTTTGTTTGAGATTGTGACAAAATATTGAAAGATGGAGCATGAAAATCTTCAGAACTTAACTCATCGTTCAATCTCCTACTTTTGCGTGGGGTTTCACTACCTCTCTTTGACATTGTAGAGATGCTAAGTATGAAGGTTTAATTTTGGGGATGAACTGATATGTGATTGAAAATGTGGAAGATTTTGGTAAAAAAACAGTCGATTTTGTGAAGATGTGGGTAGAAGATTTGGGGAAAAATTAGTGTATTTGGGGAAGATGATTCTTTATGCATGTGGCGGTTCCGACGAGAAAAGCTGTTGATAATATTCAGGCGTATAGGCGTGTGTGGGTTGAGTGTAATGAAGGAATAAATCTTGTATTGGTTTAGATGGTGGTGGGTAGTTATTAGGGTGTAATCAAATCCCTATTACTTTGTAATTGTCTTCAAAAAGGTAACTACATAATGTTTAATTTAATTAATAATAATTTATTTTATTTTAAATTGTTAAAACTTTAAAATGTAATTTAAAAGGTAACTGTATCAGTACATAATTAAAGAGTTTGGTTTAAAAAAGGCAACTGAAAAAATTAATATAATTAAATAGTTTGATTTAAAAAAAGTAATTGAATAAATAAAGGTAATTATTTAAATAACTTAATTATTATTTAAACAATTAATTATATTTTATTTTTAAATTTATTTTTTCATGATATGCTATAATTCGAAAATAATATGCTATAAGTAGTTTATTTTGAAAAAGTATGTTTATAACTTGATATATATCATCTTAAATGTGTGTGGAGTGTTATTTTTATTTAAAAAAATTATAGACATTTTTCTCTTTATATTTTAGGGGTACTAATATAGTTTTTCATTTAATGTGTAGTGGAATACAAAATATTTATATAACTTTAGAAAATAAGTATTCATGTCGTTGTCTGCCTATTACATTCTCAATATGTACCAAAAAAAGCATTTTATATTAGTCAAAGCTAATGTCAGTAATTGTCTAAAATATGATTCTTTAGTACCTATTGATAAATATTAGTTTTCATATTAACATTAATCTTAAGCATGCATTGTTTGATTGTGTTTTTATTGTTAAATAAAAATGTATTAGGCATAAACACTTTAGTATTCACATCAAAATTTAGGTAAAAACAAATCCAATCCATTTGAGTTATAAATGATTCTATCAAACAAGTTTACATTAGCGTTCCACAAATTAAGTTTGAGAATTTTCAAAAAGCATCTCTTAAAATTTGACCTCGTAATACTGACATCTCTTATAATTTTAGACATTACGATCATCTCTCTTGATTTGAATTTTTAGTAAAGGAGAGTGGCGAGCGAGAGTTTGAGGGAGAGAGGTGAGTCACAAATAATTTGCTACAGAACACAATTAAATCAAAGGATGGTTATAACAATTAATTTTGATTTATTAGTTTGTCATTATATTCAATTTTCCCTTTATTTATTTATATTTTGAACCCTCTTAATAAAAATCTTAATTTCGTCACTAAGTCCTACCTAAAGGTCCTAGTGTACCCACCCCCACTTCTCCACTTAATTGTTGTGTCAAACTAGGTATCAAAAAGGGAAGGAATTAGACATTCTTTTAAGGTGAAAAGAAAGATTTCCTCTTCTACATACTATTATAAAGCAAAGTAGATCATGTGTTTCATTGCTAAACGTCAATACACTGTTGGAGACTTGAAAAGATTATTAAATATTATTGTACTACATGTAATATATATTACATATATATATATATTTACGAGCTTTTAAAATATATAGTTTTTTTTTTCAAAAAGCTCAAAGACTTGATATCTCAACTCATGATCAAATTTTTTTAAAAAAAACTCTTGAAATTGAAATTATGTCATAGAAATTGGGATAAGATCAAAAGGAGTTTATTTGATTGTAACATTACATTGGAGTTAAAAAACCTAAAGTCCCTTTCTAGTTGAAGAATTCACATTACAAAAGAACAAACTTTTTGGCAAGCATGTCTTAAATTATTTTATTGGGTCTGGACTAAGACTGGGCAACGGAACGGGACGTACCGGTACCGTTCCGGTTCGTTCCGGTTCGTCCCGTTTCGGTTGTCTACGGGACGGGCCGGGATAGTCTAAACCGGTACACGGAACGGGACGGAACCGTAGTTTCGTACCGGTGTACCGGTACCGGTTCATCCCGGTTCATTCCGGTTCCGGTCCGGTCCGGTCCAGTTCCGGTCCGGTTTATTTAATATATATTAATTTTTTTATATTTTATATTTTATATAATTTATATTTATATTTTTTATAAATTATATTTTAAAATTTAAATTTTTTCAAATTCCCCGCCCCTGCCCGCCCTGCCCGCCCCTGCAGACTGCAGTCTGCATAAAGCAGCACTGCAGGCAGCCCCCCCCCCCGCCCCCTACCCTTTTATGATATGCTTGAAGTTGCTTATGCATATAGGCAACCTATTACTACGCTATTTAATAATCATAATGCTTATCCTGAATTTAAAATTAATGATAGTGATTGGGATGAAGTAAATGAACTTAGAATATTTTTGAAATCATTTTATGATGCTACTAAAATTTTTTCTGGAATATATTATCCTACTATTTCTGAAATTTTAATACACATATGTGATATTTCATCTATTTTTTGTGAATATAAAACAAATACTTTATTCACCTCTGCTATTGAAGTTATGATTACAAAATTTAAAAAATATTTTTTTCCTATTCCTCAAATTTATTTAACTGCACTTCTTTTCAACCCCGAATATAAAGAATATGGTGCAAAAGCTTTAGTTGAATGCATTTATCAGAATTTAGATATTCAACCTGAAGAAGAACCTGATTTGGTAACATGTCAAAATAGTATAAAATACTTTGCAAAAGAAATGTATGATAAATATTCATTCTTAGATAATGTTGAAAATCCTCAAACGTCTACGAATCAAGTAGGTGCTCATGGACGAGTGAAACATAAACTTGGTCTTGACTCTTCTAATAAATGTGAATTTGTTAAATATCTTGGACAGGGTACAGATGATATTACAAACAATAATGGTATACCGGAACTATTGAACTGGTGGAGAAATCGTGGAGCTCAATATCCAAAACTTAGTAGGATGGTGAAGGATGTGCTTGCAATTCAAGGATCATCAGTAGCTTCGGAGGCAGCTTTCAGCGCGGCAAGATTTCAAATTGGAGACCACAGATATTCGTTAGCAGAAGACAGCCTGGAGATATCAGTGTTATTTAGAGACTGGATAAATGCTGAGCGTAGAAATCAAGGACTTCCAAAGTTAGATAGTCAATTTGAACTTTTCATAGATTCAGCTATTGGATGTGGTAGTGATGATGGCATCGAAATTCAAGATCGTCAACGAGCTTTACCAAGACCAGAAGTTGATCACAATCAATCCCTAGCTGAGTTAGAAAGAGGATTTACGGGACTATACAACTATTAGTATTACATTCGAGACATAGTTGAAACAGAACCCTTCCTAGAAGGTGGCTGCGTAAGCTATGTACTCTACTAATAGTTGTAAATTGAAATTGTAATTTGTTACAAATTTAAATAAATTAAATTGATATTTTTTAATTTTTGTAATTGTTTTATCCTTATTTTAATTTACTTTTTTAAAATTACAAATTTTATTTATTTAATATTTACAAGATACAAGTTATAAATATAACTTATAAAATAAATATTAATGAATATAAGTAATAACTTATAAAGTATAAACTTCAAAAGATTTAAATTTTAAAAACTTTATTAGATTACTTGCAAACTTAACAATAATCAAAAAAATTAATAAAATATCTTTAAAATAAACTTAAGTTAAAAATTATAGTATAAATTTAAAAACTATTAATTTATACTTAAAAAATAAAAAAAAATTATATTTTCGTAATTTAAAAAATATCGTCCCGTTAATCCCGTCCCGTTCCATCCCGGTCCGTTCCGGTTCATTCCGGTTCCGTCCCGGTATATAGTGGAATGGGACGGAACCGATGAACCATCCTGTTAATTCCGGTCCGGTTCATCCCGGTACCGGTCAAAAATCCGGTCAACGGATTCCGGTCCGGTCCGGTACCGATTCATTCCGGTCCGGTGACCCGGTTCCGGTCCGTTGACCAGTCTTAGTCTGGACCATAATATATAATTTAAATTGTCTTATTCTAAGAAAAATTAGACATGTAAAGTTTTAATAAATTTTTGGGGATATGCTATGTGTGCCCCTTGTAAAGGCACATTCCACTCCTTTAAATGATATCCATTACTAAAAATACGTGTATTTTTCATGAATGTTTTCGACATTTTAATGTACAAAGTGATGCTCACAAGTTACAACCATCAAATCATGCAATGAACTTTGTTAAACAACATTGTTTAATATGTGTTTAATATAAATTTTCAGAAAAAACGATATTTGAATGATACTATATCAATTAACGTGTATTCGTTTTTTATAACCCTTGTATCATCTTTAAATTCGTAATCCGACTCTGAATATAACAAAGTTCTTGCATGCCCTTTCACTTTCTATAAGATCGACCTCTTAGTGGGGTTGCCCCACAGCCACAAGTGACAAGTTTTCACATGTTCACAAACTTTAGTGACATTTTATTCTAGGTTATGTTATCTTTGATAAATTAAAATTCATTTTATCTTTTGTTGATTAAAATTTAGTATTAGTCAAAGCTAATGTTTGATTTTGCTTTTACTGCTAAAGAAAATGAATTAGGCACAAACACTAAATATATGAATTTTGAGTATAACTTAATTATTTATAAAACAGTATTTACATCCATTAGGTAAGAAGAAATTCAAACCATTTGAGTTATTAATGATTCAATCCTACAAGTTATCATTTTAAAATCGATAATACGAATGAGTCCACTATGGACATTCTCAGTTCAACAAGCCAATACAATGGACGTACACCTGATATATTCCTTTGCAATCTCAGCTTCTGGCTACCTCCACGATGTAAACAAAATATGCATATTATAAGGCTTTATTTAAGAATTTTTATATATTTTTCTCTTTATACTTTGGAGCTACAACTATAGTTTTCCACTTAGGGTGTGTTTGGTATGGAGGAAAATATTTTTTCATGGAAAATGTTTTCCTAGAAAATGTTTTCTTGGAAAACAAGTAGATTTTGGACTTATTTTCTCATGTTTGGTTGGTGAGTAGAAAATATTTTTCCGAAAATGATTTTTAATGTTTGATTTATGAATGAAAAATATTTTTGAGAGACATCTTTTATTTTTAGTAGAGTAAAAAATAATTTATGAAATTGAAAATATTTTTTAAAAATAAAATTATTATTTTTTTGGAATGGGGGTGGGGGTGGGTGGGGGGAGAGGGTAGGAGTGAAAAAATAAATTTTTGAAGTTGATAGTATTTTTAAAAAACAAAATTAATTTTTTTGGGGAGTTGGGGGGGGTTGGCTGGGGGGAGCGGGGTAGGAGTTTAAAAATAAAATTTTGAAGTGAAAATATTTTTAAAAAGCAAAATTAATTTTTTGAAGAGGGGTTGGGGTTGGGGGGCTAGCCGGAGTGGGTGGGTGGGGGGAGGTTAGGGATCGGGTGAAAAATAAAATTTTGAAATTGATATTTTTCCTTAAAAAAATGTAATTTGAAATTGGAGGAGAGTTTTGGAAAATGTTTTCCTTAATTTTTGAAGGGAAGTCATTTTCCTTAATTTTGAGGAAAATAAGTTGATTTGGAAAACATTTTCCAAAACTTTTGTCCCAACCAAACATGGGAAAATTAGAAAACATTTTCCAGAATATGTTTTCCTTCATACCAAACACACTCTTAGTATGAAGTGAGATACGAAATATTTATATTCTTTAGGAAACAAATATTTATGTTGTCATCTGTATATTTTAGTTTCAAATATATATACCCAAAAAAATTAACTATAGACAAAGAAAATTGAGTAGTGAATTAATGGGCAACTTGTACCTTTATACATGCACGTGTAGCAATTAGACACCTTTAGTGTGTTGGGAGAGTCTTTCGTTAATCTTTTATGTTCCTTTGATATCTAGTTTGATTGAAGTGACGAGGTGGGGTGGAGGGGGGTTCAAATGGTGGGCTTACGTTGAATTTGAACGGAACAAAATGAAATGAGTTAGTAATCAACAATTTATCAATCTATTTTATGAAATTTATTAATTGGATTAAAATAGGTTAGGTCAAGTTAGGGTAACATATGTCATACCTCAATATGTTCAATTATGATATAATTTAGTTTATTTTCTTTAGTTTTCTAAATTTCTTTTATCAAATAATTTTTTTATAAATATTTGATGTGTATCCATACAAGATCGGTGGCCGAAATAATACTAGTTCCTGACTTGCTAGCTATAGAGTTAACAAAAATACTATCCGATATATTATGACGTCTTGCATTTCCATCAAAAGTTGATCCATCATTATAAGCTTTTAGAGTCTTCAAACTAAAATTGGTGGATTGTTCTATTCCACAAAAGCTTGATTATGTTTTAATTGCGTTCCTTCCTTTGATAACAAAGTGCGCCACCTTGTATGTTCCCTTCGACTATGATTGATTTGTGTGCTCCTCATTTATCGAAGTATTCACAACATTCGGTTACAATGTCAATATATGATTCGTGTCTTGTATTCATAACTTTCAGAATTTCTAAAGTTTCTGAATTATCTAAATGAGAAGAATCAAATGTATTAAGTTAATTAACGATTAAGTGATTAACTCTTCTGATCATTAACAAATTGAGTGAATCAAACTTTCATGGATTAATTTTGCCGACTTTTAAGTTTTAGGGACCTTTAATTAGGTTGGACTTGGTCCAAGAATGGACTCATAACAAATCACAAGCCCCCACTTCAGTAAAGTGTAATATGTTAAACTCTCATATAATATATACCTACTTTTGATAGTAATGTATCGATTAATATTACATTCATAGAAATTAAAGTTTTAATACTGTATTACATTTCTCATTTTTTTAATTTTTTATTCGATATTTCGTATTGCAGAGTTTATTTTTGAAAGTAACAATGCTTTCAACATAATGTTTTTCATTTATAGACATCTTCACATTTCTTATTAGATAGAGAATGATATGTTACACTCAGTATATTACATGTTAACACATTCTGTTAGGATAGACTGTAAGAATTATTATTATTATTAATATTTAATTATTTTTTATTTATGATTCAAGTTTACTTGTAACCTAAGTAATATCATAAATAGTATTTAATAAGAAATAGATCTTAATTGTATATTGGTTACTTGATAGACGTATCAGATTAAATCATAACCTCATCATAATTTCTATAAATTGGTCCTCCCTCCACCCATTAGAGTTAATCACATATTCTCTACAATAACGTCATCGTTGACGGTTGTGATAACATAAAGTTAGGGCAAGGAGGTAGAAACCAATTGACAACTAACGCTTCCGCTTTTCTCTGTGATGATGTCTTCCTCATCAAGTATGTGCCTTTAACAATCTCTATGTAAGATTATCGTACTCAAGATCCTAATATTATTTTATTTTTATATTTAATCTTACATGTGGCATCAGAGTCTGCATTGTTTGAACGAATAACCTTACATATATATATAAAAATAATTATCATGTACGTGGAAAAATACTACTAGTTTATAATTGAAATTGGAATTGCAACTACTAAAAGCTGTTACTGTTAGATTTGGCCTCATTCGTATTATCAATTTTAAAATGATAACTTGTGATGATTGCATATGCTATTTTACTTCTAACTGCTAATTAAAAGAAATATAATGAGTTGTAGACATTTTAGTTTTTATGTTTGACTATTTAAGATGTTTGGACCTTAAGTATAAAGTCTTTGTTAGTAAAGTTTAATTTGCATAAATTATAAAATTTTAATCTTCTCGTAATGTAATTACTATATTCGTTTTTAGATTGTGCAATAAATTAAAAGTGATTGTTATACTAAACATAAATAATATGTGTATTCTGATTAAAATAATTTATTAGTCACCAAAGTGGTCAAACTAGAGAAATTAACGTCTACACATAATGTTTATGATTATTTGATGCATGTATTATATTTCTACAGTTTGTTACTTACCAAAGTGGCTAAACTAAAATGAATTATTCACATGCACAAAACTTTTATGATATTATGTGTGTATTTGTATTCATATAGCTTGTTAGTCACCAAAGTGGTCAAACTAGTATGGATTAAGAAAAATATGCATTCATAAATTTTAAGATTAATTAAATGCCAATATAGAAAAATAAATAGATGAATTGATTTTCACTGTTGCTAGAACTTAAGAATTTACCCAAAAGGTGAATCCGTCATTCTAAGAATAGTGAGAAATTATAAGGTAAATTAATATTTTTAGTCAAATATATATTGTACATTCAAAGATGTCGTATATGTTTGATTAAAAAATATTCACTTACCTATTAAAGATAAAATAGGCATTTAAATTATGATAATGTGTCGTAGTATCTACCCAGAGGAGAATTACGATATATTTTTATTGCTTTACGGAATTCACATTATTTTCTGATTTGTGAGTATGTATATCTATTTTGCAGTCATTCCTCTTCATTCGGATGCTTCGTTTGTTACTGTGTTCAATGGATTAAACTTCTCTAAATGGCATGAACAAGTTCAGTTCCACTTAGGTGTAATGGATCCCTTGTGTGTTCATTTGAGAATGAAAGATTTGAATATATATTTTATATATATATATATATATAATAGATTTGATGGGCTAAAGATTAATGTATAATTTCTTCTTATTAAGGAATTAATTACTGTCTCTAATCAATCTATAAAAAAGTAGTGTCAGTCATAACTTCTTTCTTTATTATGAAAATAATTAATGTCACTGAGCAATCTATAAGAGTCCATTGCAAAATGCTCATCTCCATAATTCATTTTTTGCAAAGGAAAAAAGAGTTTTAAACTTTGAACAAGATCTATTATTCCTCTACATTATTTAATAATCTATTTTAAAAATATATAAATATCCATGTAGACATTATAAATATTAGTTACTAACCATCTTAACTAATTCACTCAACAATCACGATATTAGTTACATGAATATAATGGTTCCGTGAAGATATTTGTTGTCATGCTTCATTATGAAATAGACCTGATATATCAAGAAGGGCAACAAATATCTTCAAAGAACCATTATACCCATGTAACTAATAAAAAAAAAAGACGAAGTGATAAAATTAATGAATTGTCAAATCGAATTGGATTAGATAATTTATTCTAAATGAATGGTATATGACTATGACAAGTTAATATTAAAAGTAGCTAGAATTTTCATTTTTCTTCTCTTTTAATTGTCATGACAAAAAATAGTATAACTATAAAAACTTTTCTGAATTAATCAAAAATATATATATAGACAAAGAGAAATGAGGAGTAAATGAGCAACTTCAGCTATGTAGACAAAATGTGTGTATTGTAAGACCTTATTTTTTTTAAAAAAAATTATAAATATTTTTCACTTTATATTTTTGAGCTATTACTATAGTTTTCCACTTAATATGAAGTGGGATACAAGATATTTATATTCTTTAGTCTGTTAAATTTGAAATATGTATCCAAATTAGTCTGTTTTGACAATGTCGTCTTTGCCATACTTTTGATTCTTCCTTCAAAAATAACAAAAATTATTGAGTAAGCTACCACCTCTCTTTCAATCATAAATTCCTTAAACTCGGTCTCTGCTTACCATACCATATATCATTAACATCTCATTCATTGATGAGATATACCTAATTTCCTTACGACACCCTAACCCACATGTGTATATATATATAATGCACAATTCCATTGTCATTTTAGGAGCAGTGTTTATTCCCACATTAGCAAAAACAAGTAGATATACAAATATCAGTCACAAGTGGTCCTCTCATGGAATCAACATCCAAACTGTTATTGTGTTGGTACATAACACTTGATCCAATGTATGTATATATGTCGGTACGTGACACTCGATCCAATATATTTATGTGTGTCGATATGTGACACTTGATTTAATGTATGTATGTGTATCAGTACTACTCGATTTAATGTATGTATGTGTGTTTACATCCCCACTCTGTTCAAATAGGGCGAAACGCCGCGGTGACTCAAAAATAATTAATTGATTCAATTTTAGTGAGTTTTAAAAATGAATGAGTTTTAAAAAGAGTCGCCACCTAATTTTAGGAAAAAAACTAGGAAACCATTAAATGATCTACGAAACCAATTTGATTCTAGGTAAGGGGTTCAAATTATTCCGAAGGGAAGGGGTTAGGCATCCTTCGAAATCCACAAATGTGGGTCCCGACTGAATTCATTTTTTCAAATTGAGGAGGAAAATAAAATAATATACAAAAATAATAAACATGTAATATACACAAATAATAAAATAAGAAAATATAAGAAACGGCCTAAAGTTTGCCTAACGTCACTATATACAAAATAATGAATAAAAAGTATGATTCGAACTACATTCGAATAATTTCAAGGAGAAGCACCTCCGGGTACCTGTAAAGACACTCAGTAAAAGAGTTAGTACCAAATAAATATAAATAACAATGAATAACTCAAATAATAACTTAAAAATAAAAATCCGTCTTATTAACATGGAGGCCTTGGAAATCGACGGTAATTTCTTCATCGGCCACTTTAATTTGTTTCTTAACAATTAAATAAAATTAACAAGTAACCAAATGTCTCTAAAATAATCCAAGACAAAAACTACAACTTAGAAATGATAACAATTATTGAAGGAAATAACCTTATAATGTGACATTTCATGTCAGACCCTCAAAAGAATTCAAATAGTTGGTCAAATTAACATGAACAGTAAAGACAACTAACATTATTGACAATGACAAATTGAATATATAAAAACACTAGAAGAAACAAATAAAATGAGCAAATATATTTTGACCATCAAACTAATCAACAAATGAATATAATGTCATTAAAGTTACAGCTCAATAATAATAATGGTAACATATTAAAATAATAAAAGTAAATCGACCTTGTACCAACAAAACAGATGGACATCATCATTAACTAAAATCGCTTTAAAATGAACAACATTATTATTCACTGCAAGGAATAAATAATAGATAAATAATTAATAATAATAACTAAGCATATTCACCAACTAAATATATCCAGATCAATTGAAGACAATAACAATAAATGAAAAAATGGAATAAATCTAAACAATAACAAGCATTAAAACTTGAACTAAAAATTTTCGTCTTTTAATATTACGTAGGCCTCCAAACCCGACGGATAGATTTTTCATTGGCCAATTTAACAAATAAACATATATGAACTTAAATTAGATTTCCGTCTTTTAAAATAGAAAGGCCTCTAAACCCGACGGATAGATTTTTCATTGGCCATTTTAACAAACTTTTCCCGGCCAAATTTGTGAAATAAAGCAATGTAAATGAATAAATATGAACAGACCCATCAATAAATAAGCATGAACAGATCCAAAATGTATTAAAATAAAGAGGAAAAGAAGGGAAAAAAAATCGATACCACAATGAAATTTGGGTTAAGAACTACAAACATATGAAACATTCGAAAGCAAACAGTAAAATAAATAAATTAATAATAATAATAAAACATTAACAGCAAAAGTAACTTTAAATATATCCAACAATGTCAAAATTAGAATAGTCACCAAAACAAAAAAAATAATTAACAATATCAAACAAATAAATATGCAAATAGTGCTAAACTTGAGCAGAAAAGTTGGAATAAAGGTGGCCGGAGTTTGAGCCTTTCCGGCCAAATCTAAAAATAATAAAAAATAATAATAAACGAACTGGAACACAACTAAATATAGCAACAAAATAGCAAAAACAAAGTAAAATAACATCGATTTTAGTTAGATTAAGAAGCGAAAACCCAAACCTTGACGGAAATGAATTTGTTAGTGTCCTCTGACGTTAGATCGTTCAGTTGTTGGTCGTTACCGTTGTTGTTCGCTGGTCGGGACTGGAGTTTCGAGATCTCCCCGGAGTACCTGCAAAAGAAGGGAAATCGTCACAGAAAAGGGAGTGGGGGACTGGTGGTTTAGCTCCGGTTCATCGGAGCTTTAAGCTCCTCGCCGGAGTCACTGTTGTTTGCAGGTTTACGCGCCCACTGCTCGCTCTATTGCAGCTGCTGGTCGCTTGGCTGCTCGCTGAGGTGCTGCCTGGCAGCTCGCTTGAGTGCTGCCAATGACGTATAAAGAAGGGAAGAGAGGAGAGAAAAAAAAGAGGCGGGGAGAGACAGGAAGAGGGTCGCCGCCTCTGTGGCCTTCGCCGGAAAGAGAAAGAGGTGGGAAGGTGAAGAGAGAAGGGAGGTGGCGGCTGCCAGGGAGAGGAGAGAGGGAAGAGAATTAGTTTTTTTTTTTTTTTCTATTTGGAAAATGTTTTCCCCCTAAAAATTATCAACCCCCCTTAACCTAATGGGCAAAATGTTCTATATATAGGGAATTATTAAAAATGGGCCTAAATTATGGGCTTGAAATAGTGGCCCAAAAATTATTTGTTGATAAAATATCCGTATATGCAAATTATCTTCGTATTTGAATGAATTTCTTAGACTGCGCAGAATATCAAAAAATGAACATTAACAATGTAAAAATGCAATTTTTAAAATTAACTAATAAGGAATTCTAAATTCTAATAAATAAAGATAGTTATTGATAAACTTATTTAAAACTATAGAAAAAAATTATTTTAAGCTATTAAATAAATAAAAACTTCAAAATTACGAATTTTTAAAATGTTAGGCCAAAATTGGGTGTCAACAGCTATCCCTTTCGTTGTGTATGATTGATGAAAGAAATCGTGGACAACGAAAATTGACAAACCCAATTTTGACCAAACACATGACCTTTCTAAAGAAGTGCGGTGGAAATATAGTGAAAGTCAATCCCGAACTCGCATCTAAAAGGTTCCACGTTTTATTGCGTTTTTTGTTGAAGTAATTCGCACATGTGGCTCCTCTGAGAGTGCATCCTCTAGAATGTTCTAAAAAATCAAAGATAAAACTCATTAATATAGGCAAAACTAAAAGAAAAAGGGTAGCATCTTTTATGATACGATAAATGGAGATAAATACAAGTCCCTTGGTAGGACGAATGAAGATGATGATCAATCTGTAGGATTTGGAATGTATGTCCATCGGTAGGACGAATGAAAAAAAAATGATGATCCATCGATAGGATTTTGAATGCATGTCCATCGATAAGACACATTTAAAGATTATCCATCGGTAGGATTTTGAATGCATGTCCTTCAGTAGGACGAATGAAAAGATTATCCATCGATAGGATTTTGAATGTATGTCCATCGGTAGGACAAATGAAAAGATTATCCATCAGTAGGATTTTGAATGTATGTCCATCGGTAGGACAAAATGCAAACATCTTTCAACGCAAGTTTCCACCGACTTGAACGTTGAATAGATAGGGTGCAGAACCTTCACCTTCGAATAGATGCGTCTTAAATGCAAATATCTTTTAACGCAAGTTTCCACCGACTTGAACGTTGAAAATATATGGTGCACATCCTTCACCTCCGAATAGATGCGTCTTAAATGCAAATATCTTTCAACGCAAGTTTCCACCGACTTGAACGTTGAAAATATATGGTGCACATCCTTCACCTCCGAATAGATGCGTCTTAAATGCAAATATCTTTCAACGCAAGTTTCCACCGACTTGAACGTTGAAAATATATGGTGCACATCCTTCACCTCCGAATAGATGCGTCTTAAATGCAAATGCAAATATCTTCTTGCGATGCATGAATATTAACTCTCGATGCATGAATTTTATTATTATTATTTTTTTATTTTATTTTTTTTGGCAATGCATGAATGTTGACTCGCGATGCATGATTTTTTTTTTTTTTGGCAATGCATGAATATTGACTCGCGATGCATGATTTTTCGCTATGCATGATTATTGACTCTCGATGCATGATCTTCTACGGGGCATGAATATCTTCCCGCAATGCATGAATTTTGCGAGGGATGAAATCTTCTCGCGATGCATAAATTTTTGCGAGGAATGAAATCTTCTCACAATGCATGTATATTAACTCGTGATGCATGAATATCTTTCCGCAATGCATAAATTTTGCGAGGGATGGAATCTTCTCGCGATGCATAAATTCCGCAAGGTATGAAATCTTCTTGCGAGGCATAAATTTTTGCGAGGCATTAAATCTTCTCGCGATGCGTGAATAATAACCCGCGATGCATGAACATTAACTTGTGATGCATGATCTTTTGCAATGCATGAATATTTACTCGCGATGCATGATGATTTTTTTTTTCGATGCATGAATATTGACTCGCAATGCATGATTATTGACTCGCGATGCATGATGATTTTTTTTTTTCCGATGCATGAATATTGACTCGCAATGCATGATTTTTTGCAATGTATGAATATTGACTCTCAATGCATGATCTTTTGCAATGCATGAATATTAACTCTCGATGCATGATTTTTCGCTATGCATGAATATTAACTCTCGATGCATGATCTTCTGCGGGACATGAATATCTTCCCGCAATGCATGAATTTTGCGAGGGATGGAATCTTCTCGCGATGCATAAATTCCGCAAGGTATGAAATCTTCTTGCGATGCATAAATTTCTGCGAGGTATAAAATCTTCTCGCGATGCGTGAATAATAACTTGCGATGCATGATTTTTGCAGTTGCTATCAAGCTTCTCGCAGTACTTATCAGAATTTTGAGGTCTTCCTCAAAAATTCTGTCCCAGTTAGAATTTTGGCTAATCTCAAAATGATCTTCAATCTTGACTTGTTGGCGATAACTCCTCTATTGAGAATTTTTGAGATATTTTCTAAAATTCTGTCCCGGTTTTTATTGTAAGGAGAAATAATAATCACACTGGGTATATGACCGAGCCGTCGTGGCGCCTACATATCCTGTTGATCCAGGAATCAGGTCAAATGTAGTTCCAAACTTGTAGATGATGAATACTACAAAGAATCTAAAAGAAGATCATCCGTAGAAAATTTACAATATGAACATGACAAAATAGGAAAATAATATTGCATGTGATATCCAAAGCCTATAAAAGAAAAGAAAAGAAAAAAAACATGTCACATTTTTGGACGAACAATCCATGCAGTAAAATAGGACTTTCACACATACAAGATTAACCCGATAACACTTTTTACAATGAACAGCTCAAAAGGCAATTTTTTTTTATTTTTTTTTATTTTTTTAAATTGAAAGACTCTTAAAAAGGTTTTAAAATATTAAAGAATGAGTGTTTTTTCACTTTTTCTTTTCTTTTTAAAAAAAATAAAAAAAAGTGATGAGATAGTCAAACCTTCACTACAATTGGTATCAACAGTTAAAATTGTAGGTAAATCTCTCATTCTTTTTTTTTTTTTTTAAGGTAATTTCTACAGCTTCAAGTGGTACCTCCAATATACTTAAGGATCAACATGATCCGTTCATCTTGCTTCAAACAAAGGTTTTAAATTGTATCAATCCTCATGTTTCAAGTGCCTCACGAAAAAGACTTGTCCTATTTCACACATATTTGAAACATTTGATTTTAGGACATTTTCCAAAGTGCACTCACACTCACAAGAATGTTCAATGCATACAACTGTGAAACCATATGCTTGACCCTTATGTAAATCTCCACTAATGTGAGAACATTTGGAATGAGATCATGTAGGGCTTGTCATTGGCTTGTAACGTAGGCTTAGGGATGGGTAGGATATTTATTTGGGATAAAAGTGACTAAATTCCTCCTTGAGCGTCACACAGAATTTGTGCTCTTAATGATTGGTACGACTTTGGCACTAGATCCTCTTCATTATTCTCTGACCTCTCAAATTCTTTTGAATTCTCATTTTTAACGTTTTTCCCTTCTTTTTTTTTGGAGCTCTCATTTTTTGGAGCTTTTCTCTTCTTCTCTTTTCCTTCTTTTGAGTCCTTATTCCTTGGAGCTTTTCTTTCATTCACTTCTTTATTATAATAAATTTTCCTTTTTTTTTATATAGTATTTTCCTTCCCACTTTTCATTGACTCTGTAAAGGTATTTTTTACCTTTCTTTATTTCTTCCACCCTTTTTTTTTTCTTCCTTTCTCTCATTTCTCTAGAGTCTTTGCTTCCTTGATTTTGGGAGACTTAATATCTTTGCTTTTCGGAAATTTCAAACATGGATCTTCTCTTATAATTTGCACATTTTGGTGCACTCAAGAAGGTTGGGCCAAAAGAGGATAGTGTTTTTAAGCACTTAAAAGGGTAGTGGTTAAGATGTGGTTGTCCAAAGAAAGGTTTCAGGCTCAAAGTGGGAAAACTAGGGATTAATGTAATTTGGTAGGCTTTGAAAGGCACAACCGGGTCAAAAAAGGCCTACAATCCTTTCTCAAACCAAACATTACTCAGGATTTCGCCTCGAAAAACATTCAGGTCAAGTTCTAGATCAACAGTGTAACACAATTGAACTTTGATCAAAAGCTCACCACACAATGCACATGAAACATAAGGTTAATTTTATTCTTATCTTGATTGCATGCAAGAGAATTTTCAAGCATCATAAAAGTACAGATAAGAGGTACCACGAGAATTTATAGTTTACCGCAAAGTCAATCTTTTCCATCATACCAAATATATTTACATGCTCTTAACTACATAGGTACCAATCGATCTGAAGACATGACTCTTACATTATGTACAAGCTATTTTATTTTTTGAAAGAATGATTACCGAACCCGAGAAGGGCTGCCTACGTATCTCATTAAGATGAGAATCAGGTGTGCGTAGTTCATGCAGATATGACTTGGAAAATATGCACAAACTATATTTATTTTTTTACTTTTGGAGAAGATAATACCGAACCCAAGAAGGGTTGCCTACGTATCTCATTAAAATGAGAATCAGGTACGCGTAGTTCGTCCAGATATGATTTGGAAAATATGCACAAACTATTTTTTTTTTTTTAGAAAATATAATACCGAACCCAAGAAAGGTTGCCTACGTATCTCATTAAAATGAGAATCAGGTACGCGTAGTTCGTCCAGATATGGCATATAATAATTTAAAGATTTAGACAACTCAAATAAATTTCTACGTCTAGCGCCACTAAAATTTGTAGTCATGAAGTATTTTTGATCCCCATTTTTTCCGCACCAATATGTTTTATAGTCTCTTAATCGTCAATTTTTATACTGTTTTTTGAATGTATCCTGTAATTTTCACAGTAATTTCTACGTATACTCTTTTTGGATGTTTTCTTGAAACTGTCTCCTCCCAATTTTCACGAGATCCAGACATTGTTATGACCATCCCCGACTGATGTCGGAGACGGTATTCCTACAAAAATATGAGAAATATGTGAGAGCAGGACCATCATGCAAAATAATAATAATAAAAATAAATGGATGCGACCTCATAGTCAAATACTCCCCTAATTTATCATTTTGACTTGATATAATTGAGAAATGCAAGGACTTTAATTTCGCTAATCCTCTTGTCTCTTGCAACTTCGGACAAATAATGATTTCTGAATTCGAACATAAATCAACATTTCGCTCTGAAGAAGAACAACTCAAAAGGTAAGAGTGTTAGTTCTTGTTCATAATGGATAATGCAAAATATCACACAAATAATGAATTAAACACATAAACACTGTTTTAATTAACAACAAACTAAAACATATCATATAGCATACAAACAATTATTGCGCGTCCTATACAAATATGTGACCCTTTTATGCCTTCTGGCCCCGGGTCCTTCCTTTCTATTCCTCGGTAAGCGGACCGTGGGAGCATGGGGGGTAGGCCTATCAATTTGAAGGATGTATATGTCATTTGAAACATTTCATTGTCCCGAAATCTAAATTTATACAAAATTATACAAATAAAATGAATGGGGATACATAATAGGGAAAACGGGATACAAAATATTCAGTCCCGCGCAGGGGTACCATCATATTCTAAGCCTTTGTGAAAGATACTCTCTCTTGAACTTATTGTTATCTTCGATTGTCTAACACTTTCGATGGAAGGATAGCTTTTGAAGAACCGAATCTGACGAAACTAGACTATTAAAACAACTCTCTAATCAGATGGACAATGGTTTGTCAAATGTCATATACATCCTTCAAATTACACACAATTATGATTGTCCGTTTAGGCCGGAAGCCATTATGGACTCAAAGTGGTCTTTCTAATTGACTCAACACGCCTTGGGTGTTGGGTCATCTTAGGCTGATGCTTAAATTTGGATTTGGCTCGGCACTACACTAGTTTACTATGAGTAGGTTGTATTTAGAGTGGAAAATGTAACCCAAACGGACTATTTGGGCTGGGACAGTTAACGATCGTTGACTATCAAGTAGCCAACTACACTCGTCAGGGTGCCCCGAGAAAATTTTGGTTAATGAACGACTGCGAACCCGCATAATCGTCCTTTAGTGGAAATGAAATAATTGTCGTTTGACGGAAAATATTATGCCATGAATGCAATGATAATATACACACAATAAAATAAATATCGAATAAATACAGTAAACAAATAATCAGCGAAATATAAAAAGACAAGGTATAACATAATAATAAAACAAAAATTTCCTCAATTTGAAAAAAAATTAAATTCATATTGGTTAAAACCTCTATAGTCCCCAGCAGAGTCGCCATTCTGTTTACATCCCCACTCTGTTCAAATAGGGCGAAACGCCGCGGTGACTCGAAAATAATTAATTGATTCAATTTTAGTGAGTTTTAAAAATGAATGAGTTTTAAAAAGAGTCGCCACCTAATTTTAGGAAAAAAACTAGGAAACCTTTAAATGATCTACGAAACCAATTTGATTCTAGGTAAGGGGTTCAAATTATTCCGAAGGGAAGGGGTAGGCATCCTTCGAAATCCACAAATGTGGGTCCCGACTGAATTCATTTTTTCAAATTGAGGAGGAAAATAAAATAATGTACAAAAATAATAAACATGTAATATACACAAATAATAAAATAAGAAAATATAAGAAACGGCCTAAAGTTTGCCTAACGTCAATATATACAAAATAATGAATAAAAAGTATGATTCGAACTACATTCGAATAATTTCAAGGAGAAGCACCTCCGGGTACCTGTAAAGACACTCAGTAAAAGAGTTAGTACCAAATAAATATAAATAACAATGAATAACTCAAATAATAACTTAAAAATAAAAATCCGTCTTATTAACATGGAGGCCTTGGAAATCAACGGTAATTTCTTCATCGGCCACTTTAATTTGTTTCTTAACAATTAAATAAAATTAACAAGTAACCAAATGTCTCTAAAATAATCCAAGACAAAAACTACAACTTAGAAATAATAACAATTATTGAAGGAAATAACCTTATAATGTGACATTTCATGTCAGACCCTCAAAAGAATTCAAATAGTTGGTCAAATTAACATGAACAGTAAAGACAACTAACATTATTGACAATGACAAATTGAATATATAAAAACGCTAGAAGAAACAAATAAAATGAGCAAATATATTTTGACCATCAAACTAATCAACAAATGAATATAATGTCATTAAAGTTACAGCTCAATAATAATAATGGTAACATATTAAAATAATAAAAGTAAATCAACCTTGTACCAACAAAACAGATGGACATCATCATTAACTAAAATCGCTTTAAAATGAACAACATTATTATTCACTGCAAGGAATAAATAATAGAATAAATAATTAATAATAATAACTAAGCATATTCACCAACTAAATATATCCGGATCAATTGAAGACAATAACAATAAATGAAAAAATGGAATAAATCTAAACAATAACAAGCATTAAAACTTGAACTAAAAATTTCCGTCTTTTAATATTACGTAGGCCTCCAAACCCGACGGATAGATTTTTCATTGGCCAATTTAACAAATAAACATATATGAACTTAAATTAGATTTCCGTCTTTTAAAATAGAAAGGCCTCTAAACCCGACGGATAGATTTTTCATTGGCCATTTTAACAAACTAACATACTGATTAAGATGAAAGATGATCCAAAGAGAATACAACCTTAACAGCGACCTCACAAATATTTACCAAACTAGAAACAAATTGCTTAAACAAAATAATAACTCTTAAAACTGAACATCAACAATAGACAAAGCCATCGATTTTGGAGCTTACAACGACAATATATATATATATATATATATATATATATATATATATATATATATATATATATATATATATATATATATTGAGAGAGAGAGAGAGAGAGAGAGAGAGAGAGAGAAGAATGAATATTAAAGTGACATTGATAATTAACAAAATCAAGACGATAGCAATAAATATTTGAATTGACCAAATTTATCTATCAACTAAACTACAAGAAATAAATATTAACAAACATAAAATAATAAAATAATAATAAATAATGCATTGAATTAAAGCAAATGGGACATTAGTGGTGTTCACGTGAGGAAAAGCAAATAAAGGACATTTACAAAAGTTCAACTTTAACTTTTGACAAAAGAACGTGACAAAGAATCAAACATCAATGTTGCCGGAGTAAACCTTTTCCCGGCCAAATTTGTGAAATAAAGCAATGTAAATGAATAAATATGAACAGACCCATCAATAAATAAGCATGAACAGATCCAAAATGTATTAAAATAAAGAGGAAAAGAAGGGAAAAAAAATCGATACCACAATGAAATTTGGGTTAAGAACTACAAACATATGAAACATTCGAAAGCAAACAGTAAAATAAATAAATTAATAATAATAATAAAACATTAACAGCAAAAGTAACTTTAAATATATCCAACAATGTCAAAATTAGAATAGTCACCAAAACAAAAAAAATAATTAACAATATCAAACAAATAAATATGCAAATAGTGCTAAACTTGAGCAGAAAAGTTGGAATAAAGGTGGCCGGAGTTTGAGCCTTTCCGGCCAAATCTAAAAATAATAAAAAATAATAATAAACGAACTGGAACACAACTAAATATAGCAACAAAATAGCAAAAACAAAGTAAAATAACATCGATTTTAGTTAGATTAAGAAGCGAAAACCCAAACCTTGACGGAAATGAATTTGTTAGTGTCCTCCGACGTTAGATCGTTCAGTTGTTGGTCGTTACCGTTGTTGTTCGCTGGTCGGGACTGGAGTTTCGAGATCTCCCCGGAGTACCTGCAAAAGAAGGGAAATCGTCACAGAAAAGGGAGTGGGGGACTGGTGGTTTAGCTCCGGTTCATCGGAGCTTTAAGCTCCTCGCCGGAGTCACTGTTGTTTGCAGGTTTACGCGCCCACTGCTCGCTCTATTGCAGCTGCTGGTCGCTTGGCTGCTCGCTGAGGTGCTGCCTGGCAGCTCGCTTGAGTGCTGCCAATGACGTATAAAGAAGGGAAGAGAGGAGAGAAAAAAAAGAGGCGGGGAGAGACAGGAAGAGGGTCGCCGCCTCTGTGGCCTTCGCCGGAAAGAGAAAGAGGTGGGAAGGTGAAGAGAGAAGGGAGGTGGCGGCTGCCAGGGAGAGGAGAGAGGGAAGAGAATTAGTTTTTTTTTTTTCTATTTGGAAAATGTTTTCCCCCTAAAAATTATCAACCCCCCTTAACCTAATGGGCAAAATGTTCTATATATAGGGAATTATTAAAAATGGGCCTAAATTATGGGCTTGAAATAGTGGCCCAAAAATTATTTGTTGATAAAATATCCGTATATGCAAATTATCTTCGTATTTGAATGAATTTCTTAGACTGCGCAGAATATCAAAAAATGAACATTAACAATGTAAAAATGCAATTTTTAAAATTAACTAATAAGGAATTCTAAATTCTAATAAATAAAGATAGTTATTGATAAACTTATTTAAAATTATAGAAAAAAATTATTTTAAGCTATTAAATAAATAAAAACTTCAAAATTACGAATTTTTAAAATGTTAGGCCAAAATTGGGTGTCAACAATGTGTATCAGTACGTGACACGCGATCCAATTCATGTATATGTGTCTGTACGTGACAATCGATACAATCATCACAATCACAATCACACTCATACGGAACATACTCATAATCATGCAATCAAGTATTAGGTTCATGACATACAATTGTACGTATTTCGTCTTTCTCTTAGGTTCGATTCATACATCTCTAATCCCATACATGTATGCATATAACGAGCCAAGGTTTATATCTCACAACCATGAAATTAAACAACACCTAACCATAGTTCACAAGATGAGGCTTCTTCCTACGGCATACGTCTGATGTAACACCTAGAAATACATGCAGAACAATCTCTATTTTCGGTGCATGAAAGTTTACGCATGAATTCTACCATCAATCACCAATATACTACGCAGTGAACCACAAATTTATAACTACTCAATTAAATAAATCTAGTCTACCTGGGTGCCAAGTTGTTGCAGAGGGATCGTAGCTCCAATCTTGTCTTTCGAATGACTAAAAGGTGGATTTTGACCGGAAATCCGCAAGCTATCGACATCCTTACACTAGAAATCTCGTTCACTTCCTTCCCAAGCGTAGAGCACCATTTTCAGGGCTTTTGGGGTGATCCTCACCTCTTTTTGGTGTTTTGGGAAAATGGAGAAAATAAGACTTCGCTTTTATTTAAATTTTGTCACGTCCTTCTCGCTTTGGCGCACACTGTCCCGTTGGAGCGCCGCCACCCTAGCAACATCTCTCCCTCTCTTGTGGGATGATGGGCCCAATTTTCTTGACGTTTCGTCTTTCCTAAATAACGACGGTTCGGATCGTTACAAAAGTTTTTGGCTAGTCTTATATAATGTTTAGGGAAAGTAAGACAAGGTTTCTTGAATTACATCATTCAAGCCTAAAGCTACATCTAGATGGAGATGATTAGGGTTTATTATTATAAAGAGAGCTTAATAACAATTAAAATAAGGAAATAGTGGGCCCATCTTAGTCGTTGTTTGACA
Organism: Solanum sitiens; assembly: GCA_016801875.1. NCBI lineage: Eukaryota > Viridiplantae > Streptophyta > Magnoliopsida > Solanales > Solanaceae > Solanum > Solanum sitiens. The sequence goes on along the minus strand of JABWTJ010000733.1, from coordinate 120,138 downwards.
AGAGTGGTGTCCAAATATTAAATTTCAACAAGAGCTTTAAGCACATTGAATAACATTAACATATTATTTCTTTATGGTTCATTCTAGCTTCAATTAGGTGCAATATGAGATTATCGTGTGAAATAGTGTTTTTATACTCCAAGTTATTGGTGATTGAATCAATCTCTAGTCTTGTAACTAGTGTATAAATGATTCAAGATTTATATATGTATATAAAAAAAATTATCTTATCGATAAAAATGTGATTTTTTTAGTCGATGAGGTTCACATAAACATCCTCCCGCTCCCTAGATTCGTCCTTTGTATATATGTATTGTTTTAAAAGTATAAAGGTCCTTATAAATATCAATTAAATTTTTTGTCATTCATCAAAATACAAACTTATCATTTAGTTATTTTATAGGAACTAGGATATTGCTATTAACTAGAAACATATAAGTTATATGTAAAAGTGTATCCTTATTTTGTTAGATTGATTTTTGGAAAATAAATTTTACAATAGATTATAGATAACTCCCCCCCCCCCCCCTTGTTTGTGGTAAATTTACTAGTATTCGAATTCATAGTTAATAAAGGAAAAAAAATTGAAATATATCTGATTTTCATCAAAATTATTGTAATAATTCTAAATTTTTTGCAAGACCTATTACCCATGTACAATTTAATAGTGCATTTAAAAAAAGACGTAATTCATCGATGGTCCCTTACACTTGACAACAATTAATGAAATCAACAAAAATATATTCATTTGATTGTTTGGTTTAATAGATCATAAATATCTTTTTTTTCTAAATAAAAACTATTTTTTTTTCTTTTCACGTACTTTTTCAAAAATAATATTATTTTAATTAAAAAATTATTATACTACTACTCCAAATAGGACAATAGTGTCACTCATAATTTCTTCTTTATTAAAGTAATTCCATTATTTCACAAAGCTTAAAGTCTAGTTAAATCTTAAATCTTTTGTTATTTCTCAAAATCTAGTTAAAGTGTCTAAGTAAAAATTACTGTCAAGTTTGAAGGCCATCGATGGGTTAGGCCTTTAAAAAATATATAAGTGTTATCTGGACAAGTTACTATACATATTGATGTAATATATATGACGTTCACATGGACATTTATATATCTTTAAAATACAATATTAAATAGTGTAGGAGAGTAATAGATGCTGCCCAATATTTAAGATTGTATAATAATTTCGATTAAAATTTGAATATATTTCAACCCCTTTTTCCCTTAATTAATGAATCATGTAGGATACGTGAGCATTTCAAAATGGACTATTATGGATTGCTTAGTGACATTAGTTAATTCCTTAATAAAGAAGAAATTATGAGTGATACTATTTTTCTCATGGATTGATTAGTGACATTACTTATAATTCCTTAATAAAGAAGAAATTATGAGTGACACTATTGTCCTGTTTGAAGTAGTATAATAATTTTTTAATTAAAATAATATTATTCAAAAAAAGTACTTGAAAAGAAAAAATTATTAGTTTTTATTTAAAAAAAGAAGAAAATATTTCTGATCTATTAAACCAAACAATCAACTAAATATATTTTTGTTGATTTCATTAATGACAATATTTACTCTTTTTCTATAGATGAAATTAGTAAATATGATAAAACTTTTAACCAAATACATTTTTGTTGATTTCATTAATAACATTTTTGAATTTTTTCTATAAATGAAATTAGTAAATATTTAATAATTACTTAAAGTATATTATACTTTAGTAAAAATATTTTTCTAATTAGGTGAACTTTTCCAAAATATTAAGCACTCATGATTCTTATATAATTACTTTCATTTAAAGAATTTTTCGGATCGAATATAATTGCTTTCCAAAAATGATATTTCTGATCTATTAAACCAAACAATCAACTAAATATATTTTTGTTGATTTCATTAATGGCAATATTTACTTCTTTTTTTATAGATGAAATTAGTAAATATGATAAACCAAACTATCAACCAAATACATTTTTGTTGATTTCATTAATAACATTTTTGAATTTTTTCTATAAATGAAATTAATAAATATTTAATAATTATTTAAAGTATATTATACTTTACTAAAAATAATTCTCTAATTAGGTGAACTTTTCCAAAATATTAAGCAATCATAATTCTTATATAGTTGCTTTCATTTAAAGAATTTTTCTCGTCGAATATAATTGCTTTCCAAAAAAGATATTTCTGATCAATTAAACCAAACAATCAACTAAATATATTTTTGTTGATTTCATTAGTGACAATATTTACTTCTTTTTCTATACATGAAATTAGTAAATATGATGAACCAAACTATCAACCAAATACATTTTTGTTTATTTCATTAATAACATTTTTGACTTTTTTCTATAAATGAAATTAGTAAATATGATAGTCAAACTATCAATCAAATACATTTTTGTTGATTTCATTAATGACATTTTTACTCTTTTTCTATAAGTGAAATTAGTAAATATGATATATTTATGTAACTTTTCTTTTTTAAAATATGGATTAATTTTTCAAAATTTATTTGTATCACATAAATATTTTGAATTATTACATTTGATGTATTTATACAGTTAGTTTTGGTGTGTGCATACCGCAGAGCTATAAATACTCGCCCAATTATATATATATTTGTACTCTATTCTCACCGCCGCATCTCCACCCATAAAAGCCTCTGCTTCATTCCTCCTCCGATTATCGTCTTAACTCCACTGTTCAACCATCACCTAACTACAATAAAAGTTTATCACTCAACGAATTGTGGGCTAACAGATCTGTTGAATTCAGAATCTAAAGCAAAGGTGTGTTTGAATTTTTTCATATGTCATCTCATTAGCTTTTCAATTTTTTCTGTGTTGGTGGAATTAGTATGACTTATAGTAGGGCTTTTTCTGAAGAATCAACAAGAGAGATTCTACTGAGTTTACCTGTGAAATCGTTGTTACGATTCAAATGAGTGTGCAAAAATTGGGGCAGTCTTATCAATAACCCTAGCTTCACTATAGACCACTGTAAGAAGAAGAAGCCCCCACAACACTTAATTTATGATTATGGTGCAACCGATGATGCTCCTACTGTCACTTTGGTTTCTGATAAGGGTATAGATGAACAAAAAAATTTCCAAAGATTTGCTAGAGATAGTATTACCAACTTGTTAGGTTCTATCGATGGTGTGTTTTTCATAGAAAGAGAAATTGATAATGCTATTTTGTGTACATTATGGAATCCAGCTAACAGAGAGGTGAGACACCTCCCCGCCGCACCAATTAGCTTTGTATCTTGTGATGCACGATATCGTCATTTAGTGTTCGGATCAGAGCCTATGACTAAGGATTATAAAGTGCTTTACTATAATCAAAGGGAAGAATATGCAGCAGTCTACTTATGTTCTAGGGATGCATGGAAAATTTTCAAACATAACCTAGATGTAGATGTAGATGGAAATATTATATTTGAACGAAACATTTTAAACTCTACTGATTATCTGAATGGATCTTATTATTGGTTGATAGAGGAGAATAATAAATTTGGAATTCTTTCATTTGACTTTGGGAATGAGGTATTTGAAGAGATTGAAGGGCCACCAGGTGGTCGCAATGATTTTAATTGCTCGGCAAATCTGATGATGCTTGGTGACTCCCTTGGCATCTTGAACTTTATCGACGGGTTTGTTTTTGATGTATGGATAATGATACAACCAGGTGTTTGGAACAAACTTGTGACCATTCATCTCACTACGCGTATTAAGTCATATTATGACAACTCATTCATTTTGATAACTACAAGTTCCCGGTTGGTCTCATATAATGTTAGGACAAACAAGACGAGTTTTTTTGAATTTCGTCATCCGCGCCTGCATGGACATCCAGAGATTGGTGGTTGTGAAGTTTACTATTATAAAGAGAGCTTAGTAACAATTAAACGACAAGGGAATAGTGAGCTCTATCTCAATCGTTGTATGGCAAAAGTGTGGGTCAAATATTAAATTTCAATAATAGCTTAGAGCATATTGGATAACATTTAAATGTTTTTAGATATTTATTTATGGTTCATTCTAGCTTGTAACCTATTTAATTAGGTGCAATATGAGATTATCGTGAGTATTTGTGAGCATTTTAATATTAATTATTTTTTATTAAAGTGGCTCATCCTAAGTATCTTTTAATTAATGTTGCATTGTGCTGCATCTGTTATTAACACTGTAAGATATAAAATGGTCTTTATTTTCCTTATAGCTCTAGCATTGTTATTGTGAAGACAATCGTCGAGGCAATTGAAAAGCGAAGTAAAAGGAAAACTTTAGCCACTTTTAATATTAACTTGTTATCTCATTCATCTAGAGTAGCTTGTCTAATCAACAATTTATTCCTTTATTATTTTTCATCTATAAAAAAAGAAAAGAAAGAATGTTATTGATCGACAATCACTTATATTCTAGAATTCTCCAACCCCACTATGTTATTGGGTATGTAATGCAGTCGTTGCTTTCAGAATGAGAATTAGTTACATTCATATTTTATCACTCAAATGATTTGGGTATGTAATGACTCTTTTATCACTCAAATGATTTGGATTTCTTTTTACCTATTTTTTTTAATGTAAATACTTTAATCATATTTAAACTTGTGGGGTGATTGTTCTTTGTTAAAATCAAATGTTTACGGATAAAATTAGATCTAAAGTTTTTAATAAGAATATCTATATTTTATAAGAGTGTATTAAATAAATGAAAAGTTCGCCATTTAAAATTGTAGTCCTTTAATTTAATGGTAATTGTTATTTATACTAGTATACTAGTTTTTGTACCATATTAGTCTCACTAATTTTTTTTAGTACCTAGTTGTATTCTACATTTTCGTCATGTATATCTAAAAGCAAGAATAGCTCTAAAGATAAGGAAATAATAAATAAGTAGAAATGTGAGCAATTTGCCAAAAGAATAATATTTGAATAAAGTCATGTTAGTACTATACTAGTTAATTGATCTACATTCTACTCATGTTCTAGGGATTCATTGAAAATATTCAAACATAAGATGAAACCGATTCTCAAGAAAGCTTATTTATCACTACTAATTATTTTAATGAATCTTATTATTAATCCGATCTGTGGTCTATCTTTGAGAAATGTCTAGCACCCTGAAGTTGGTCAAACAAGTCATCAATCCTGGGGATGGAATACTTATTCTTGATTATGACCTTGTTCAACTGTCTATCGTCAATGCACATTATGAGAGAGCCATCTTTCTTCTTTACGAACAACACTGGTGCACCCCATGGTGAAATACTAGGTCTAATGAAGCCCTTATCTAGAAGGTCTTTCAATTTCTTAAGCTCTGCTGGAACCATTTTATAAGGAGGAATAGAAATAGGCTGGGTATCTGGAAAGAGATCAATTCCAAAGTCGATTTACTTTTCGGGAGGGACTCCGGAAAGATCTTTTGGAAACACTTCTGGAAACCCATAAACTACTGGAACTGAATCAAAAGTTGGGGTTTCGGAGCTAGAATCTGTAACCTGAACTAGATGATAGAGATAACCCTTAAAGATCATCTTTCTGGCCTTAAGGTAAGAAATGAATCGACCTATAGGCGCTAAACTAGTACCCTTCCACTCTAAGATTGGTTCATTTGGAAACTGAAAACGAACAATCCTAGTTCTACAATCGACCGAGGCATAACATGAATGTAACCTGTTTACATCCCCACTCTATTCAAATAGGGCGAAACGTCGCGGCAACTCAAAAATAATGTATTGATTCAATTTTGAAAGAATTTTAAAATAAACGAGTTTTTAAAAAAAGAGTCGCCACCTAATTTTAGGAAAAAACTAGGAAACCAATTAATAAATTAATTTAAAATATAGTCTACGAAACCAAATTGATTTTAGGTAAGGGGTTCAAATTATTTCGAAGGGAAGGGATTAGGCATCCTTCGAAATTCACAAATGTGGTTTCCGATTGAGTTCATTTTTCTTTCAAATTGAGGAGAAAATAAAATAATGTACAAATATAATAAACATGCAATATACACCAATAAAATAAGAAAATAAAAGAAACGGCCTAGAGTTTGCCAATGTAATATATATAAAATATTGAATAAAGAGTATAATTCGAACTTAATTCGAACAACTTCAATGGAAAGCAACTCTGGGGTACCTGTAAACACACTTAGTAAAAGTGTTAGTAATAAATAAATATGAATAAAATTGAATAACTCAAATAATAACTTAAAAATAAAAACCCGTCTTATTAACATTGGAGGCCTTGGAAATCGACGGTAATTTCTTCATCGGCCACTTTAATTTGTTTCTTAACAATTAAATAAAATTAACAAGTAACCAAATGTCTCTAAAACAATCCAAGACAAAAACTATAACTTAGAAATAATAACAATTATTGAAGGAAATAACCTTATAATGTGACATTTCATGTCAGACCCTCAAAAGAATTCAAATAGTTGGTCAAATTAACATGAACAGTAAAGACAACTAACATTATTGACAATGATAAATTGAATATAGAAAAACGCTAGAAGAAACAAATAAAATGAGCAAATATATTTTGACCATCAAACTAATCAACAAAGGAATATAATGTCATTAAATTTACAGTTCAATAATAATAATGGTAACATATTAAAATAATAAAAGTGAATCGACCTTGTAACAACAAAACATATGGGCATCATCATTAACTAAAATCGCTTTAAAATTAACAACATTATTATTCACTGCAAGGAATAAATAATAAAATAAATAATTAATAATAATAACTAAGCATATTCACCAACTAAATATATCCGGATCAATTGAAGACAATAACAATAAATGAAAAAATGGAATAAGTCTAAACAATAACAAGCATTAAAACTTGAACTAAAAATTTCCGTCTTTTAATATTGCGTGGGCCTCCAAAACCGACGGAGAGTTTTTTCATTGGCCAATTTTAACATGCAAATATAATAGGACATTAAAAAGATAAAAATAGTGAAATGCCCATAATACTATCAATAATAAAGCAAACTACCACACCCAAATAAAAATGATCAATAATAAAAGAATAATCATACGTAATAATATTATAATAAGATAAAGATAACAATCCAAATACAAAAAAGTGCATAAAGTAGACATGCATTATAAATATTAAATAATTAATTAATTAACAACAAGAGAGAGAGTACTACAAACCAATCATACTAAGGCCATTAACAAAATAAAATTACTGCACAATTTCAAAACATTAACGAAAACAAATAAAACAATAGTAATAATAATAAATAAACAAACAAACAAATCAGATCCAAAATAATACTAACAAAAAAAAATCACAAAATAAAAAATAGGTCAATATATTACCAAAATAACCAGGCACAGTTAAAATATAAACAAAAAAGGAATAAAATAAAATAGTAGCCAAATACATAAGAAAACAAGGGGAAAAGAAAATCACCCTTTGTTGGGTTCTCTCTGCAGATCTGCAAGATTGGTGGCTTAATTTTGTTTTTGATATATTGAACGTTAACACAAAAAGGGTGTGGTTTGAAGCTGTTTTGATGAGATGGTTGCTGATTTTCGCGGTTTGTACAAGCTTTGGGTTCGCCGGAGCTCGAGATTGCCGATAACCTGCAAAAAATAGAAAAGAAATTGTGAAGCGGAAGAGGAACGGGACTGGCGTTGTTTAGCTTTGGTTCCGCCGGAGTTGCTGGTTGTTTGAGGAAGAAACTGAGTGGGTTTAGTTGTTGAAGAAAAGAGTTAAGGGTTCGTGGCTCAGCAGAGTTTGGTGGCTAGAGGAGATGGTGGTCAGAAGGTGGATTGGTGTCTTGCCGGAGCTTGGAGCTTCGCTGATTACGGATGGTGTTGGAGGGAGCGCTACTGGTGAGCTGCAAGAAAAAAAAAACAAAAAAAACATGAACTTGAAAAAGGTAAAGGGGAGGAGTGGAGTTGGTGAGATTGGCCAGAAGAAGGAGAACAGTGAGAGATTGTTTTGTTATTGTGTTTCCAGCCATTGGTGGAGATGGGATTTTGGGTGGAGGTGGCTTAAAAATATCCCCTTACCCCATCTGAAAATTATCCTTAACCCTAAAATTTATTCCCCCTTAACCTAATGTGCAAAATGTTCTATGTATAGGGAATTATTAAAAATGGGCTTGAAATAGTAGGCCCAAAATTATTAATAAAATTTCTAATTTTTTTTTTTTTTGTATTTGACTAAATTTTAGATTGTGCTAAATTCAACATAAATATTAACAAATGTAACAAATAAAATAAATTTTAAAATAATATAATGAACGTAACTAATGACATGTGAAAAGCAATTTTAAAAATTAACTAACAAAAAATCCTAAATTTTGATAAATAAAGATAGTTATCGATAAATTTTTTAAAATTATAAAAAAAATAAAATATTCTAAGCTATTAAATAAATAAAACTTCAAAATTATGAATTTTTAAAATGTTAGGCCAAAATTGGGTGTCAACAGCTGTCCCTTTCGTTGTGTATGATTGATGAAAGAAATCGTGGATAACGAAAATTGACAAATCCAATTTTGACCGAACACATGACCTTTGTAGAGAAGTGCGGTTGAATGTGGTGGAAGTCGCTCCTCTGCTCGCGTTCTAAGAGTTTGACACTCCTCTTTGGACGATATCTCAGTCCGCTGCTAAGAAAAAGTTCCACGTTGTGCTGCATCCTTTTTGATGTCGTCCGCACCTGTGGTTCCTCAGAGAATGCATCCTCTAGAATGTTCTAAAAAAAACAAAGACAAAACTCATTAATATAGGCAAAACTAAAAGAAAAAAGGTAGCATCTCTTATGATACGATAAATGGAAATAAATACAGGTCCCTTGGTAGGACGAATGAAGATGATGATCAATCTGTAGGATTTGGAATGTATGTCCATCGGTAGGACGAATGAGAAAAAAATGATGATCCATCGATAGGATTTTGAATGTATGTCCATCGGTAGGACAAAATGTAAACATCTTTCAACGCAAGTTTCCACCGACTTAAACGTTGAATAGATAGGGTGCACAACCTTCACCTCTAAATAGATGCGTCTTAAATGCAAATATCACTCAACGCAAGTTTCCACCGACTTGAACATTGAAAAGATATGGTGCACATCCTTCACCTCCGAATAGATGCGTCTTAAATGCAAATATCTTTCAACGCAAGTTTCCACCGACTTGAACGTTGAAAAGATATGGTGCACATCCTTCACCTCCGAATAGATGCGTCTTAAATGCAAATATCGTTCAACGCAAGTTTCCACCGACTTGAACGTTGAAAAGATATGGTGCACATCCTTTACCTCCGAATAGATGCGTCTTAAATGCAAATATCTTTCAACGCAAGTTTCCACCGACTTGAACGTTGAAAAGATATGGTGCACATCCTTCACCTCCGAATAGATGCGTCTTAAATGCTACTATCTTTCAACGCAAGTTTCCACCGACTTGAACATTGAAAATATATGATGCACATCCTTCACCTCCGAATAGATGCGTCTTAAATGCAAATATCTTTCAACGCAAGTTTCCACCGACTTGAACGTTGAAAAGATATGGTGCACATCCTTCACCTCCGAATAGATGCGTCTAAAATGCAAATATCTTTCAACGCAAGTTTCCACCGACTTGAACGTTGAAAAGATATGGTGCACATCCTTCACCTCCGAATAGATGCGTCTTAAATGCAAATATCTTTCAACACAAGTTTCCAACGACTTGAACGTTGAAAAGATATGGTGCACATCCTTCACCTCCGAATAGATGCGTCTTAAATGCAAATATCTTTCAACGCAAGTTTTCACCGACTTGAATATTGAAAAGATATGATGCACATCCTTCACCTCCGAATAGATGCGTCTTAAATGCAAATGCAAATATCTTCTTGGCGATGTATAAACTTTTGCGAGGGATGGAATCTTCTCGCGATGCATAAAATTTTGCGAGGGATGAAATCTTCTCGCGATGCATAAATTCTGCAAGGTATGAAATCTTCTTGCGATGCATGAATATTAACTCTCGATGCATGAATATCGACTCTCGATGCATGAATTTCCTACGGGGCATGAATATCATCTCGCAATGCATAAATTCTGCAAGGTATGAAATCTTCTTGCGATGCATGATTTTCTGCGAGGTATGAAATCTTCTCACTATGCATGAATTTCTGCGAGATATGAAATCTTCTCGCCATGCATGAATATTAATTCTCGATGCATAAATTAACTCGCGATGCATAAATTAAATCGCGATACATGATCTTCTACGGGGCATGAATATCTTCCCGCAATGCATAAATTCTGCAAGGTATGAAATCTTCTTGCGATGCATGAATTTCTGCGAGGTATGAAATCTTCTCGCTATGCATGAATTTCTGCGAGGTATGAAATCTTCTCGCGATGCATGAATATTAACTCTCGATGCATGAATTAACTCGCGATGCATGATTTTTTGCAATGCATGAATATTGACTCTCAATGCATGATTTTTGCAATGCATGAATATTGACTCGCGATGCAGGATTTTTTGCAATGCATGAATATTGACTCTCAATGCATGATCTTCTGTGGGACATGAATATTTTTCTGCAATGCATAAATTTTGCGACGGATGGAATCTTCTCGCGATGCATAAATTTCTGCGAGGAATGAAATCTTCTCGCGATGCATGAATTCCGCAAGGTATGAAATCTTCTTGCGATGCATAAATTTCTGCGAGGTATGAAATTTTCTCGCGATGCGTGAATAATAACTCACGATGCATGAATATTAACTCTCGATGCATGAATTAACTCGCAGTGCATGAATATTAATTCGCGATGCATGATTTTTTGCAATGCATTAATATTGACTCTCAATGCATTATTTTTGCAATGCATAATATTGACTCGCGATGCATGAATTTTGCGAGGGATGGAATCTTCTCGCGATGCATAAATTTCTGCGAGGAATGAAATCTTCTCGCAATGCATGAATTCCGCAAGGTATGAAATCTTCTTGCGATGCATAAATTTCTGCGAGGTATGAAATCTTCTCGCGATGCGTGAATAATAACTCTTGATGCATGAATTAACTCACGGTGCATGAATATTAATTCGCTATGCATGATTATTAACTCTCGATGCATGAATTAACTCGCGATGCATGAATATTAATTAGCGATGCATGATTTTTTGCAATGCATGAATACTGACTCTCAATGATGATTTTTGCAATGCATTAATATTGACTCGCGATGCATGAATATTAACTTTCGATGCATGATTTTTTGCAATGCATGAATATTGACTCGCGATGCATGATTTTCCGCTATGCATGAATAATGACTCTCGATGCATGATATTCTGCGGGGCATGAATATCTTCCTCAATGCATAAATTTTGCGAGGGATGGAATCTTCTTGCGATGCATAAATTTCGCAAGGTATTAAATCATCTTGCGATACGTGAATAATAACTCGCGATGCATGAATATTAACTTGCGATGCATGATTTTTGCAATGCATGAATATTGACTCGCGATGCATGATCTTTTGCAATGCATGAATGTTAACTCGCGATGCATGAATATTAACTTTCAATGCATGATCTTTGTTGTTGCTATCAAGCTTCTCGCAGTACTTATCAGAATTTTGAGGTCTTCCTCAAAAATTCTGTCCCAGTTAGAATTTGGCAAATCTCAAAATGATCTTCAATCTTGACTTGTTGGCGATAACACCTCCATTGAGAATTTTTGAGATATTTTCAAAAATTCTGTCCCAGTTTTTATTGTAAGGCTAAATAATAATCACACTGGGTATATGACCGAGCCGTTGTGGCGTCTACAGATCCTGTTGAGGCAGAAATCAGGTCAAATGTAGTTCCAAACTTGTAGATGATGAATACTGCAAAGAATCTGAAAGACGATCATCAATAGAAAATGTACAATATGAACATGATAAAATAGGAAAATAATATTGCATGTGATATCCAAAGCCTATAAAAAAACATGTCACATTTTTGGACGAACAATCCATGCCGTAAAATATGACTCTCATACATACGAACCCGATGACACTTTTTACAATGAACAACTCAAAAGGCAATTTTTTTTTAAAAATAAAATTGAAAGACTCTTAAAAAGGTTTTAAAATATTAAAGAATGAGTGTTTTTTCACTTTTTTCTTTTCTTTTTGAAAAAATAAAAAAATGCGATGAGATAGTCAAACCTTCATTACAATTGGTACCAACAGTTAAGATTGCAGGTAAATCTCTCTCTCTCTTTTTTTTTTTTTTAAAGATTGAATTTAAGGTAATTCCTACAGCTTCAAGTGGTACCTCCAATATACTTAAGGATCAACATGATCCGTTCATCTTATTTCAACAAAGGTTTTGAATTGTATCAATCCTCATGTTTCAAGTGCCCTCACGAAAAAGACTTGTCCTATTTCACACGTATTTGAAACATTTGATTTTAGGACATTTTCCAAAGTGCACTCACACTCACAAGAATGTTCAATGCATACAACTGTGATACCATATGCTTGGCCCTTATGTAAATCTCCACTAATGTGAGAACATTTGGAATGAGATCATGTAGGGCTTGTCATTGGCTTGTAACGTAGGCTTAGGGATGGGTAGGATATTTATTTGGGATAAAAGTGACTTAATTCCTCCTTGAGCGTCACACAGAATTTGTGCTCTTAATGATTAGTACGCCTTTGGCGTTAGATCCTTTTTATTGTTCTCCCACCTTTCGTCTTCTTTTGAATTCTCATTTTTGAAGTTTTTCCCTTCTTCTTCTTTTTTCATCCCCCTTGTTTCGACTTCTTTTGAGTTCTCATTTTTTGGAGCTTTTTTTTTTTTGAGTCCTTATTATTTGAAGATTTTCTTTTATTCATTTCTTTATTATAATAACTTTTTTTATTGGAGTATTTTTCTTCCCACTTTTCATTGACTCTGTAAAGGTATTTTTTACCTTTCTTTATTTCTTCCACCTTTTTTTTTCCTTTCTCTCTTTTCTCTAGAGTCTTTGCTTCCTTGATTTTGGGAGACTAAATATCTTTGGTTTTGAAAATTTCAAAAATGGATCTCCTGTTATAATTTGCACATTCTTGGTGCACTCAAGAAGGTTGGGCCAAGAGAGGATAGTGCTTGTAAGCACTTAAAAGTCTAGTGGTTAAGATGTGGTTGTCCAAAGAAAGGTTTCAGGCTCAAAGTGGGAAAACTAGGGATTAATGTAATTTGGTAGGCTTTGAAAGGCACAATCGGGTCAAAAAAGGCTTACAATCCTTTCTCAAACCAAACATTACTCAGGATTTCGCCTCGAAAAACATTCGGTCAAGTTCTAGATCAACAGTGTAACACAATTGAACTTTGATCAAAATCTCACCACACAATGCACATGAAACATAAGGTTAGTTTTATTCTTATCTTGATTGCATGCAAGAGAATTTTCAAGCATCACAAAAGTACAGATAAGAGGTACCACGAGAATCTATAGTTTATCACAAAGTCAATCTTTTCTATCATATCGAATATATTTACATGCTCTTAACTATATAGGTCCCGACCGAGCTGAAGACATGACTCTTACAGTATGTACAAGTAAATTATTTTTTGAAAGAATGATTACCGAACCCAAGAAGGGCTGCCTACGTATCTCATTAAGCTGAGAATCAGGTGTGCGTAGTTCATGCAGATATGACTTGGAAATATGCACTGTTGACACCCAATTTTGGCCTAACATTTTAAAAATTCGTAATTTTGAAGTTTTATTTATTTAATAGCTTAAAATAATTTTTTTATATATAATTAAATAATTTTATCGATAACTATCTTTATTTATCAAAAAAGATGAAGAATTTGTTAGTTAATTTTTAAATTGCATTTCACATGTCATTAGTTACGTTCATTATATTATTTTAAAATTTCATTTTATTTACTACATTGGTTAATATTTATGTTGAATTTGGCACAGTCTAAAATTTAGTCAAATACGAAAAAATTTAGGAATTCTATTGAGATAATTTTGGACCACAATACTAAGCCCATCATTTGAGCCCATTTTGGGTTTTCTTATTAATACTAACCCTAATCTTCTTCCCTTTCCCTCTCCCTCTCCTTAGCCGCCACAAACCAAAACCATACTATTCTTCCTCCAAACACACCAGAAAATCATCTATGTTTCCCTTTCTTTTCCACCCATAGCAGCAACCAAAATTCCCTCCCGTCTCCAATCAAACGACTGCCCTTTTACCCCCACCAAACAGCTCCATCTCCTCAACCAAAACCACCACAAACAACCCCCAAAACCACCGGAAACCCGCCGCAAATGAAGGAACAACCAGCAGCTATAAGCTCCAAAACAAAAGCAAACCAGACCCCTATTCTCTCTTTTCTGGCCGCAAAACCGAACAGATCTCAACTTAACAAGGCAGAGAGTTTTTAGCTCCGGCGAAGAGCTCAAAGCTCCGATGAACCGGAACTAAACAACAAATCAGTCCCTTCCCTCTCCCCTTTCACGATGTTTTCCTTTATTTTGTAGGTATCCCATCATCTGCGTGACTCCATCTCCGGTGACGTAATAACATGCAAGATCAGGCCAACAACAGCGTACAAACAACATCAACAATTGGGTATAAGCTTTCACTTCAAAATCTAATTAAAGTTGAGTTTATTTTACTTTGTTTTTGCTGTTTTTGATGCTATTTTTAGTTGTGTTTAGATGATTTAATTTTCCGTTTAGATTTGGCAGGAAGCTCAAACTTTGGCCACTTTAATTCCAACATTGCTTCTTAAATTTAGCACTAATTGCATCTATTTGCTGCTGTTGAATATTTTTAGTTTTGGTAACTATTCTAATTTTTTGCATTTTGGGTATATTTTAAATTTCTATTGCTATTTTGTTGATAACTGTTTCGTTACTATTATTTTTATTTTATTTGCTACTGTTAGCTTGGGATTTTGAGATATATTTTGTTTTATTTCCACTTTTAGTGTTTGTCTTACATAAATAGTTAAGAGACAATGTTTGATTTAGATTAACTTTTTATGATGTAGTAATATTTTTTTTTAATTTTATATTTTTTTAGTTGTTGTAGCAGTTCACTTTGTTTATTTCTAGTTGTTGCCAGGTTTATCTCATAATATTATATCATTGCCTTTTTGTGCATTTTCAATTATGTGGATACTTTTATGTTTTGGGTTGTGACCAGATTACTTCTTGTTGCACCTAATCACTATTATTTTCAATTAGCTTTTCTTATTGACATTTTTATATCGATGTTATAATCATTATTATTTTCAATTAGCTTTTCTTATTGATATTTTTATATCGATATTATATTTTATTTGTTAAAATGGCCAATAAAAAAACTCTCCGTCGGTTTTGGAGGCCTACGCAATATTAAAAGACGGAAATTTTTAGTTCAAATTTTAATGCTTGTTATTGTTTAGATTTATTCCATTTTTTCATTTATTGTTATTGTCTTCAATTGATCCGGATATATTTAGTTGGTGAAATTGCTTAGTTATTATTATTAATTGTTTATTTTATTATTTATTTCTTGCAGTGAATAGTAATATTGTTTATTTTAAAGTGATTTTAGTTAATGATGATGCTTATTTGTTTTGTTGTTGCAAGGTCAATTCACTTTTATTATTTCAATATATTACCATTATTATTGTTGAGCTGTAAATTTAATGACATTATATTCCTTTGTTGATTAGTTTGACGGTCAAAGTATATTAGATTATTTTATTTGCTTCTTCTAGCGTTTTATATATTCAATTTGTCATTGTCAATAATGTTAGTTGTCTTTACTGTTCATGTTAATTTAATCAACTATTTGAATTCTTTTGAGGGGTCTGACATGAAATGTCACATTATAAGGTTATTTCCTTCAATAATTATTATTATTTCTAAGTTGTAGTTTTTGTCTTTGATTGTTTTAGAGACATTTGGTTACTTGTTAATTTTATTTAATTGTTAAGAAATAAATTAACTGGCCAATGAAAAAAAACTCTCCGTCGTTTTTAGAGGCCTACTCAATATTAAAAGACTGAAAATTTTAGTTTAAGTTCATATAAATTATTTGTTAAATTTGTTAAATTGGTCAATGATAAAATCTCTCCGTCGGTTTTGCAGGCCTCCCCATTTAAAAAAAAAGACGGAATTTTAATTTAAGTTTATATATTTTAAATGTTGAGACTGGCCGATGAAGAAATTACCGTCGATTTCCAAGCCTCCAATGTTAATAAGACGGGTTTTTATTTTTAAATTGTTATTTGAGTTATTCAATTTTATTCATCTTTATTTATTACTAACACTTTACTAAGTGTGTTTACAGGTACCCAGAGTTGCTTTCCATTGAAGTTATTCGAATTAAGTTCGAATTATACTCTTTATTCAATATTTTATATATATTACGTTGGCAAACTCTAGGCTGTTTCTTTTATTTTCTTATTTTATTTTTGGTGTATATTGCATGTTTATTATATTTGTACATTATTTTATTTTCTCCTCAATTTGAAAGAAAATGAACTCAGTCGGGAACCACATTTGTGGATTCCGATGCCTAATCCCTTCCCTTCGGAATAATTTGAACTCCTTACCTAGAATCAAATTGGTTTCGTAGATCATTTAACGGTTTCCTAGTTTTTCCTAAAATTAGGTGGCGACTCTTTTTTAAAACTCGTTTATTCTTAAAATTCATTAAAATTGAATCAATTAATTAGTTTTTGAGTCACCGCGACGTTTCGCCCTATTGTATATTTTTATTGCATTTATGACATTTTTCAACATGTATGTATAGTATATTATAGAACGGTTTTGCGGAACCGCAGATCAGACTTTTCTATACTCAACCATTTTTTGGAATAATCGGCAATTTATTGGTTCGTCATGCGTCCAATGGTTGTCGTGAGTTCCAGCCTAAGTTGTCCGCTTGGGTTCCCAGTCATTCAAAGCCCACTCTTAGTCATTTAGTGTAGAGCGAAGCTAAAATCTTATATTAAGCATGACACAAGACTGGATACTCATTTGTATAAGACTTGTATTCATTGTTTGTATGCTGTGATATATTTCAGTTTGTCTTTAATTAAAACAGTATTTATGTGTTTAATTCATTATTTGTGTGATATTTTGCATTATCCATTATGTACAGGAACTAATACTCTTACATTTTGAGTTATTCTTCTTCACAGCAAAAAAATAATTTATGTCAGGATTCAAAAATTATTATTTGTCCGAAGTCGCAAGAGACAAGAGGATTAGCGAAATTCGAGTCTTTGTATTTCACAAGACATTAATATCAAGTCAAATAAATCAGGGGAGTATTTGACTATGAGATCGCATTCACTTATTTTTATTATTATTTTGCATGATGATTCTGCTCTCACATATTTCTCATATTTTTGTAGGAATACCGTCCCCGACATTAGTCGGGGATGATCATGACAATGTCTAGATCTCGTAAAAATTGGGAGGAGACAGTTCCAAGAAAACATCCAAAAAGAGTATATGTAGAAATTACTATAGAAATTCATAGGATACATTCAACAGACAGTATAAACATTGACGATTAAGAGGCTATAAAACATATTGGTGCAAAAAAAAAAAAAAACTTCGTGACTACAAATTTTAGTGGCGCTAGGACCTAGGAATTTCTTTGAGTTGTCTAAATCTTTAAATTATTATATGCCTTATATGCACGAACTACGCGTACCTGATTCTCATTTTAATGAGATACGTAGGCAACCTTTCTTGGATCGGTATTATATTTTCAAAAACGAAAAGGATAAAAATAAAATACAAAATAAAAAAATAAAAATAACTAGTTTGTGCATATTTTCCAAGCCATATTTGCACGAACTACGCGTACCTGATTCTCATTTTAATGAGATACGTAGGCAACCCTTCTTGGGTTCGGTATTATTTTTTCAAAAAAAAAAAAGGTTAAAAATAAAAAAAAAAAAAAATAATAAAATAAATAAAATAGTTTGTGCATATTTTCCAAGTCATATTTCATGAACTACGCACACTTGATTCTCATCTTAATAAGATACGTAGGCAGCCCTTCTCGGGTTTGGTAATCATTCTTTCAAAAAAAACAATTATTCTTACATACTGTAAGAGTCATGTCTTCAGCTCGGTCAGGACCTATGTAGTTAAGAGCATGGAAATGTTTACATCCCTACTCTATTCAAATAGGGCGAAATGTCGCGGCAACTGGAAAAATTATTAATTGATTCAATTTTAACGAGTTTTAAAAATAAACGAGTTTTAAAAAGAGTCGCCACCTAATTTTAGGAAAACTAGGAAAAACATTATGTGATCTACGAAACCAATTGATTCTAGGTAGGGGGTTCAAATTATTTCAAAGGGAAGGGGTTAGGCACCCTTCGAAATCCACAAGTGTGGGTTCCGACTGAATTCATTTTTTTCAAATTGAGGAGGAAAATAAAATAATGTACAAATATAATAACATGCAATATACGCAATAAAAATAAAATAATAATATCGGCCTAAGGTTTGCCTAACATCGATATATACAAAATAATTAATTAAAAATATAATTCGAACTCCTTTCGAATAGCTTCAAGGAAGCAAGTCTTGGGTACCTGTAAACACACTTAGTAAAAGTGTTAGTAACAAATAAATATGAATAAAATTAAATATATAATATAATAAATTTAAAAAAAAACATCCGTCTTATTAACATTGAAAGCCTTGGAATCGACGGTAATTTCTTCATCGGCCATTTTTAACAAGCAAAATATATAAAATTAACTAAATTTTCCGTCTTTTAAAATGGGGAGGCCTCTAAACCCGACGGATAGATTTTTCATTGGCCATTTTATTGGTTTCTTAACAATTAAATAAAATTAACAAGTAACCAAATGTCTCTAAAACAATCCAAGACAAAAACTACAACTTAAAAATAATAACAATTATTGAAGGAAATAACCTTATAATGTGACATTTCATGTCAGACCCCTCAAAAGAATTCAAATAGTTGGTCAAATCAACATGAACAGTAAAGACAACTAACATTATTGACAATGACAAATTGAATATATAACGCTAGAAGAAACAAATAAAATAAGCAAATATATTTTGACCGTCAAACTAATCAACAAAGGAATATAATGTCATTAAATTTATAGCTCAATAATAATAATGGTAATATATTAAAATAATAAAAGTGAATTGACCTTGCAACAACAAAACAAATGGGCATCATCATTAACTAAAATCACTTTAAATTGAACAACATTATTATTCACTGCAAGGGATAAATAATTAATAATAATAACTAAGCATATTCACCAACTAAATATATCCGGATCAATTGAAGACAATAACAATAAATGAAAAAAAATGGAATAAATCTAAACAATAACAAGCATTAAAACTTGAACTAAAAATTTCCGTCTTTTAATATTACGTAGGCCTCCAAAACCGACGGAGAGTTTTGTCATTGGCCATTTTAACAATTTTAACAAACAAGTTATATGAACTTAAACTAAAAATTTCCGTCTTTTAATATTGGGTAGGCCTCCAAAACCGACGGAGAGTTTTGTTCATTGGCCATTTTATTGGTTTCTTAACAATTAAATAAAATTAACAAGTAACCAAATGTCTCTAAAACAATCCAAGACAAAAACTACAACTTAAAAATAATAAAAATTATTGAAGGAAATAACCTTATAATGTGACATTTAATGTCAGACCCCTCAAAAGAATTCAAATAGTTGGTCAAATCAACATGAACAGTAAAGACAACTAACATTATTGACAATGACAAACTGAATATATAACGCTAGAAGAAACAAACAAAATAAGCAAATATATTTTGACCGTCAAACTAATCAACAAAGGAATATAATGTCATTAAATTTATAGCTCAATAATAATAATGGTAATATATTGAAATAATAAAAGTGAATTGACCTTGCAACAACAAAATAAATGGGCATCATCATTAACTAAAATCACTTTAAATTGAACAACATTATTATTCACTGCAAAGGGTAAATAATAGAATAAATAATTAATAATAATAACTAAGCATATTCACCAACTAAATATATCCGGATCAATTGAAGACAATAACAATAAATGAAAAAAATGGAATAAATCTAAACAATAACAAGCATTAAAACTTGAACTAAAAATTTCCGATTTTTACTATTACGTAGGCCTCCAAAACCGACGGAGAGTTTTGTCATTGGCCATTTTAACAATTTTAACAAACAAGTTATATGAACTTAAACTAAAAATTTCCGTCTTTTAATATTGGGTAGGCCTCCAAAACCGACGGAGAGTTTTGTTCATTGGCCAATTTTAATAAAACAAAACATGAAGCCAACCAATAAAATAAAGAGGAGGATTCAACAAAAACAAATCATATGAAGAAATATAGTCTAAAGAAAATCAAACATTTGTCAATAATAAAGCAAACTATCGAAAACTCAAACAAATAACTAAATATCAATATAACGATAATAATCAACAATAATAGTAATAATAAATAATATCAACCATAACAATGGAACAATGCATTATAATAAAAAAACAAAAAAAACAATCCAAATGTAATAGTGCAAAAATAGGCGTGCATAATAAACAATTAAATGAAATAAATTAATAACTAGAGAGAGAATAATATATAATTAACCTTTGGACATATTATAATTCAACTAGCATATGACAAAACAATAAATGAATAAAAATAGCAAGGAACTAAACATTTAGAAATAAAGATACAGTAGAACAACAATGACAACAGAATTAGCAAACAGTAATTAAATATAAAGATATATAAAGTAAAATAAATGTGACCAGATTGAAATATTCATTAAAATAACATGATAACAAATCAACCGTCTGTGAGTAAAACAAAGCAAATAAAATAAGGAGATTAAGAAGGAAATTAGCTGGAAAATAACATTCCACTCAAAACAAAATGCACACAAAATATCATGGATCTATTCATAACGATAATAAGAAGCCAACAAAAATAATAATAAAAAAAATAGAGGAATAATAGAGGTAAAAGTGTTACCGTTAATGGAGGTCACCGGAGGAGATACTAAAGTCACCAAAAATACCAAGGAGACCAATGAAGTTGTGTGACAATTGGGAGTTCAGATCTGATTTGCTGGTTGTGGTAATCCGGCGATGGAGCCACGCCGGAGTTGGTGGTTATGACTTTGTGAGCTTCGTTCCGGCGTGGTCGGGAGATCGTTGTTTCGCTGAAGCTTTGATCTCGTTGTACGACTGAATACCTGCAAAAATGAAAGAAAAAATTGTAAAAGGGAAGAGGGGGAATGGGACTGGCATCTGGGTGCTCTTTGCCGGAGCTTGCGGCTTTGGGTTTTATCGGTGATTTCGTCTAGATCTGATGGTAGTTGTGGGTGGAGCTCGTGGTTGTTTTCTTGTTGTTTACTGTTGAGTTTGAGCTGTTGGTTGCAGGGGTGGTGAAGTATGTACGTTACTTACTCCGATGACTGTGGAAGCTATCAAGAAAAATTGATAAGAGAGTGGCTGGGCTTTTGGGTTTGTCTGGGGCTGCTGGTAGGGTAATTTTTGGTGGGTTTGGAGGGTGTTTGAAGGTTGTTTTTGGAGAGGAAATGTAGTGGGTGGTTGCAGGTGGTCGTTTGGATGGCTTGTAGGCGAGAGGGAGGCAGTCGGGAGACGAGAGAGAGAAGGGGAGGAGGACGGCTGGTCGGAAAAAGGGAGAGAGGGAGGCGGCTGGAGAGAGGGGTGAAGAGAAGAGCTCGGCGGAGAGAGGGAAAAAGGGAGGAACATATTAGGGTTTTCTTTTCCCCATTTTTTCAAATTAATTCCCCCAATTTCCTTTTATCCACCATCAATTTTAACCTAAATAAATAACATGTAATGGACACAAATGTGTGGGCTTGAAATTGTAGGCTCAAAATTATTAATAGAATTCCTAAATTTTTTTTTTTATTTATTTGACTAAATTTTAGATTGTTCTAAATTCAACATAAATATTAACAAATGTAACAAATAAAATGAATTTTAAAATAATATAATGAACGTAACTAATGAAAAATGTGAAATGCAATTTTAAAAATTAACTAACAAAAATCCTAAATTTTGATAAATAAAGATAGTTATCGACAAACTTATAAAAAAATTTATTCTAAGCTATTAAATAAATAAAAACTTTAAAATTATGAATTTTTTTTTTAAATGTTAGGCCAAAATTGGGTGTCAACAGCTGTCCCTTTCGTTGTGTATGATTGATGAAAGAAATCATGGAAGACGAAAATTGACAAACCCAATTTTGACCGAACATATGACCTTTCTAGAGAAGTGCGGTGAAAATATAGTGAAAGTCAATTCGGAACTCGCATCTAAAAGGTTCCACGCTTTGTTGCGTCTTTGTTGAAGTAATTCGCACATGTGGCTCCTCTGAGAGTGCATCCTCTAGAATGTTAGATCCCTTGGTAGGACGAATGAAGATGGTGATCAATCTGAAGGATTTGGAATGTATGTTCATCGGTAAGACAAATAAAAAGATTATCCATTGGTAGGATTTTGAATGCATGTCCATCGGTAGGACGAATGAAAAGATTATCCATCGATAGGATTTTGAATGTATTTCCATCGGTAGGACAGATGAAAAGATTATCCATCGGTAGGATTTTGAATGTATGTCCATCGGTAGGACAAAATGTAAACATCTTTCAACGCAAGTTTCCACCGACTTGAACGTTGAATAGATAGGGTGCACAACCTTCACCTCCAAATAGATGCGTCTTAAATGAAAATAACTTTCAACGCAAGTTTTCACCGACTTGAACGTTGAAAAGATATGGTGCACATCCTTCACCTCCGAATAGATGCGTCTTAAATGCAAATATCTTTCAATGCAAGTTTCCACCAACTTGAACGTTGAAAAGATATGGTGCACATCCTTTACCTCCGAATAGATGCGTCTTAAATGCAAATATCTTTCAACGCAAGTTTTCACCGACTTGAACGTTGAAAAGATATGGTGCACATCCATCACCTCTGAATAGATGCGTCTTAAATGCAAATATCTTTCAATGCAAGTTTCCACCGACTTGAACGTTGAAAAGATATGGTGCACATCCTTCATCTCCGAATAGATGCGTCTTAAATGCAAATATCTTTCAACGCAAGTTTCCACCAACTTGAACGTTGAAAAGATATGGTGCACATCCTTCACCTCCGAATAGATGCGTCTTAAATGCAAATATCTTTCAACGCAAGTTTCCACCGACTTGAACGTTGAAAAGATATGGTGCACATCCTTCACCTCCGAATAGATGCGTCTTAAATGCAAATATCTTTCAACGCAAGTTTCCACCGACTTGAACGTTGAAAAGATATGGTGCACATCCTTCACCTCCGAATAGATGCGTCTTAAATGCAAATATCTTTCAATGCAAGTTTCCACCAACTTGAACGTTGAAAAGATATGGTGCACATCCTTCACCTCCGAATAGATGCGTCTTAAATGCAAATATCTTTCAACGCAAGTTTTCACCGACTTGAACGTTGAAAAGATATGGTGCACATCCTTCACCTCCGAATAGATGCGTCTTAAATGTAAATATCTTCTTGGCAATGTATAAACTTTTGCGAGGGATGGAATCTTCTCGCGATGCATAAAATTTTGCGAGGGATGAAATCTTCTCGCGATGCTTAAATTCCGCGAGGTATGACATTTTCTCGCGATGCGAGAATAATAACTTGCGATGTATGCTCTTTTGCAATGCATGAATATCTTCCCGCAATGCATGATTTTTTTTTAAATATTATTATTACTTTTTTTTTTTTTCAATGCATGAATATTGACTCGCAATGCATGATTTTTTGCAATGCATGAATATTGACTCGCGATGCATGATTTTTTTATTTTTTTTTTTTGCAATGCATGAATATTGACTCGCGATGCATGATTTTTTTTATTTTTTATTTTTTGCAATGGATGAATATTGACTCGCGATGCATGATTTTTTTTTTTTTTTGATTTTTTTTTTGATTTTTTTTTTTTGCAATGCATGAATATTGATTCGCGATGCATGATTTTTTTTTTTTTTTGCAATGCATGACTTGCATGATGCGAGGTATGAAATCTTCTCGCGATGCATGAATTCCGCAAGGTATGGAATCTTCTTGCGATGCATAAATTTCTGCGAGGTATGAAATCTTCTCGCGATGCATGAATATTAACTCGCGATGTATGAATATTGACTCTCGATGCATGATCTTCCGCGATGCATGAATATTGACTCTCGATGCATGAATTTCTGCGAGGTATGAAATCTTCTCGCGATGCATGAATTCCGCAAGGTATGGAATCTTCTTGCGATGCATAAATTTCTGCGAGGTATGAAATCTTCTCGCGATGCATGAATATTAACTCGCGATGCATGAATATTGACTCTCGATGCATGATCTTCCGCGATGCATGAAATTGACTTTCGATGCATGAATATTAACTTGTGATGCATGAATTAACTCGCGATGCATGATCTTCTACGGGGCATGAATATCTTCCCGCAATGCATAATTCTGCAAGGTATGAAATCTTCTTGCGATGCATTAATTTTTGCGAGGTATGAAATCTTCTCACGATGCGTGAATAATAATTCGCGATGCATGAATATTAACTTGTGATGCATGAACTTTTGCAATGCATGAAAATTGACTCGCGATGCATGATGATTTTTTTTTTCGATGCATGAATATTGAATCGCAATGCATGATTTTTTGCAATGCATGAATATTGACTCTCAATGCATGATCTTTGTAGTTGCTATCAAGCTTCTCGTAGTACTTATCAGAATTTTGAGGTCTTTCTCAAAATTCTGTCCCAGTTAGAATTTTGGCAAATCTCAAAATGATCTTCAATCTTGACTTGTTAGCGATAACAACTCTATTGAGAATTTTTGAGATATTTTCAAAAATTCTGTCCCAGTTTTCATTGTAAGGAGAAATAATAATCACACTGGGTATATGACCGAGCCGTTGTGGCGCCTACATATCCTGTTGAGGCAGGAATCAGGTCAAATGTAGTTCCAAACTTGTAGATAATGAATACTGCAATGAATTTGAAAGAAGATCATCAGTAGAAAATGTACAATATTAACATGATGAAATAGGAAAATAATATTGCATGTGATATCCAAAGCCTATAAAAAAAAAATAGGTCACATTTTGGACGAACAATCCATGCCGTAAAATATGACTCTCACACATACGAGATTAACCCGATGACACTTTTTACAATGAAAAGCTCAAAAGGCATTTTTTTATTTTTTTTTTAATAAAATTGAAAGACTCTTAAAAATGTTTTAAAATATTAAAGAATGAGTGTTTTTTCACTTTTTCTTTTCTTTTTGAAAAATAAAAAAAAATATGATGAGATAGTCAAACCTTCACTACAATTGGCACCAATAGTTAAGATTGCAGGTAAATCTCTCACTACTTTTTTTTTTTTTTTTTAAAGATTGAATTTAAGGTAATTCCTACAGCTTCAAGTGGTACCTCCAATATACTTAAGGATCAACATGATCTGTTCATCTTGCTTCAAACAAAGGTTTTGAATTGTATCAATCCTCATGTTTCAAGTGCCCTCACGAAAAAAACTTGTCCTATTTCACACGTATTTGAAACATTTGATTTTAGGACATTTTGAAAGCGCACTCACACTCACAAGAATGTTCAATGCGTACAAGTGTGATACCATATGCTTGACCCTTATGTAAATCTCTACTAATGTGAGAACATTTGGAATGAGATCATGTAGGGCTTGTCATTGGCTTGTAACGTAGGCTTAGGGATGGGTATGATATTTATTTGGGATAAAGTGACTGAATTCCTTCCTGAGCGTCACCCAAAATTTGTGCTCTTAATGATTGGTACGCCTTTGCGTTAGATCCTCTTCATTGTTCTCCCCCCTTTCAACTTCTTTTGAATTCTCATTTTTGACTCTTTTCCCTTCTTCTTCTTTTTTCTTCCTTTGTTTCGACTTCTTTTGAGTTCTCATTTTTTGGATCTTTTCCATTCTTCTCTTCTTTTTTTTTTTACCCTCTTTGTTTTGACTCTTTTGAGTCCTTATTTCTTGGAGCTTTTCTTTTATTTCACTCCTTTCTTATAAATTTTTCTCCTTTTTGTTGGAGTATTTTCCTTCCCACCTTTCATTGACCTTGTAAGGGTATTTTTGTCTTTCTTTATTTCTTTCACCTTTTCTTTCTTCCTTTATTTTTTTTCTCTAAAAGTCTTTTGCTTCCTTGACTTGGGAGATTCGATATCTTTGCCTTTGGAAATTTCAAACATGGATCTTCTCTTATAATTTGCAAATTTTTGGTGCACTCAAGAAGGTTGGGCCAAGAGAGGATAGTGCTTGTAAGCACTCAAAAGGGTAGTGGTTAAGATGTGGTTGTCCAAAGAAAAGTTTTAGGCTCAAAGTGGGAAAACTAGGGATTAATGTAATTTGGTAGGCTTTGAAAGGCACAATCGGGTCAAAAAAGGCCTACAATCCTTTCTCAAACCAAACATTACTCAGGATTTCGCCTTGAAAAACATTCAGGTCAAGTTCTAGATGAACAGTGTAACACAATTGAACTTTGATCAAAATCTCACCACACAATGCACATGAAACATAAGGTTAGTTTTATTCTTATTTTGATTGCATGCAAGAAAATTTTCAAGCATCACAAAAGTACAGATAAGAGGTACCACGAGAATCTATAGTTTACCACAAAGTCAGTCTTTTCCATCATATCAAATATATTTACATGCTCTTAACTACATAGGTCCCAACCGAGCTGAAGACATGACTCTTATAGTATGTACAAGTAAATTTTTTTTTTTTTTTTTAAAGAATGATTACCGAACCCGAGAAGGGATGCCTACGTATCTCATTAAAATGAGAATCAGGTGTGCATAGTTCATGCAGCTATGACTTGGAAAATATGCACAAACTATTTTATTTATTATTTTATTCTTTACCTTTTTTGGAGAAGATAATACTGAACCCAAGAAGGGTTGCCTACGTATCTCATTAAAATGAGAATCAGGTTCGCGTAGTTCGTCAGATAAGGCACATAATAATTTAAAGATTTAGACAACTCAAAGAAATTTCTAGGTCTAACGCCACTAAAATTTATAGTCATGAAGTGTTTTTTGACCCTTTTTTTTCCCGCACCAATATGTTTTATAGTCTCTTAATCGTCAATTTTTATACTGTCTTTTGAATGTAACCTGCAAATTTTCACAGTAATTTGTACGTATACTCTTTTGGATGTTTTCTTGGAACTGTCTCCTCCCAATTTTCACGAGATCCAAACATTGTTATGACCATCCACGACTGATGTCGGGGACGGTATTCCTACAAAAATATGAGAAATATGTGAGAGCAGGACCATCATGCAAAATGATAATAAAAATAAGTGGGTGTCACCTCATAGTCAAATACTCCCCTGATTTATCGTTTTGACTTAATATTAATGTCTTGTGAATTACAAGGACTCGCATTTCGCTAATCCTCTTGTCTCTTGCGACTTCGGACAAATAATGATTTCTGAATTCAGACATAAATCAATTTTTCGCTGTGAAGAAGAACAACTCAAAATGTAAGAGTGTTAGTTCATGTACATAATGGATAATGCAAAATATCGCACAAATAATGAATTAAACACACAAATACTATTTTAATTAAAGACAAACTGAAATATATCACATAGCATACAAACAATTATTGCGCGTCCTATACAAATATGTGACTCTTTTATGCCTAGGGTAGGCCTACCGATTTAAAGGATCTATTACGACATTTGACAACTTTCCATTGTTCATCAAAAACACTTGCTACAATATTTTATGAATAAATGAAATAGAATTTGAAGTAAGGGGAAAAAAAAAGAAAAAAGAAAAAAAATACATTTATTCAATCCCACGCAGGGGTACCATCCTATTCTAAGCCTTTGCGAAAGGTACTATCTCTTGAACTTGTTGTCATCTTCGATTGTCAACACTTATTTGATGGAATGATAGCTTGTGAAGAATCGATTTTGACAAAAATAGACTATTAAAATAACTCTCTAATCAGATGGACCATGGTTTGTCAAATGTCGTGTACATCCTTCAAATTACACACAATTATGATTGTCTGTTTAGGCCGGAGGCCCTTTTGGACTCAAGGTGGTCTATCTAATGAACCCAACACACCTTGGGTGTTGGGTCATCTTAGTTCAATGCTTAGATTTGGATTTGGTTTTGCTCTATCTTAGGCTTCACTAGAATAATTTTCAAGTTGACGATAACCCGAGTCGGACAAACAACGGGGTGAAGCTACCAAACGACGTCGGATGACCGCATTCCAACTATTCGTTTGATACTTCCAAATGAAACTCTTGTATATTTCTGAAAGAAGCCGTGGAAAGCCACGTAACTTCCGTTTTCCTAATGCATACTATTTGCCATTTGGCGGAAAGATGTATGAGTGCAATGACAATATACATACAATAAAAGAAAATTGAATAAACAACAAGTACGTACAATATACACATAACCAGCGAAATATAAAAATACAAGGTATAACACAATAATAAAACACAAATTTCCTCAATTTTAAAAAATAAATTCATATTGGTTAGAACCTCTATATCCCCAGCGGAGTCGCCATTCTGTTTACATCCCTACTCTATTCAAATAGGGCGAAACGTCGCGGCAACTGGAAAAATTATTAATTGATTCAATTTTAACGAGTTTTAAAAATAAACGAGTTTTAAAAAGAGTCGCCACCTAATTTTAGGAAAACTAGGAAAAACATTATGTGATCTACGAAACCAATTGATTCTAGGTAGGGGGTTCAAATTATTTCGAAGGGAAGGGGTTAGGCACCCTTCGAAATCCACAAGTGTGGGTCCTGACTGAATTCATTGTTTTCAAATTGAGGAGGAAAATAAAATAATGTACAAATATAATAACATGCAATATACGCAATAAAAATAAAATAATAATATCGGCCTAAGGTTTGCCTAACATTGATATATACAAAATAATTAATTAAAAATATAATTCGAACTCCTTTCGAATAGCTTCAAGGAAGCAAGTCTTGGGTACCTGTAAACACACTTAGTAAAAGTGTTAGTAACAAATAAATATGAATAAAATTAAATATATAAAATAATAAATTTAAAAAAAACATCCGTCTTATTAACATTGAAGGCCTTGGAAATCGACAGTAATTTCTTCATCGGCCATTTTTAACAAGCAAAATATATAAAATTAACTAAATTTTCCGTCTTTTAAAATGGGGAGGCCTCTAAACCCGACGGATAGATTTTTCATTGGCCATTTTATTGGTTTCTTAACAATTAAATAAAATTAACAAGTAACCAAATGTCTCTAAAACAATCAAAGACAAAAACTACAACTTAAAAATAATAACAATTATTGAAGGAAATAACCTTATAATGTGACATTTCATGTCAGACCCCTCAAAAGAATTCAAATAGTTGGTCAAATCAACATGAACAGTAAAGACAACTAACATTATTGACAATGACAAATTGAATATATAACGCTAGAAGAAACAAATAAAATAAGCAAATATATTTTGACCGTCAAACTAATCAACAAAGGAATATAATGTCATTAAATTTATAGCTCAATAATAATAATGGTAATATATTGAAATAATAAAAGTGAATTGACCTTGCAACAACAAAACAAATGGGCATCATCATTAACTAAAATCACTTTAAATTGAACAACATTATTATTCACTGCAAGGGATAAATAATAGAATAAATAATTAATAATAATAACTAAGCATATTCACCAACTAAATATATCCGGATCAATTGAAGACAATAACAATAAATGAAAAAAATGGAATAAATCTAAACAATAACAAGCATTAAAACTTGAACTAAAAATTTCCGTCTTTTAATATTACGTAGGCCTCCAAAACCGACGGAGAGTTTTGTCATTGGCCATTTTAACAATTTTAACAAACAAGTTATATGAACTTAAACTAAAAATTTCCGTCTTTTAATATTGGGTAGGCCTCCAAAACCGACGGAGAGTTTTGTCATTGGCCATTTTAACAATTTTAACAAACAAGTTATATGAACTTAAACTAAAAATTTCCGTCTTTTAATATTGGGTAGGCCTCCAAAACCGACGGAGAGTTTTGTTCATTGGCCATTTTATTGGTTTCTTAACAATTAAATAAAATTAACAAGTAACCAAATGTCTCTAAAACAATCCAAGACAAAAACTACAACTTAAAAATAATAACAATTATTGAAGGAAATAACCTTATAATGTGAAATTTCATGTCAGACCCCTCAAAAGAATTCAAATAGTTGGTCAAATCAACATGAACAGTAAAGACAACTAACATTATTGACAAAGACAAATTGAATATATAACGCTAGAAGAAACAAATAAAATAAGCAAATATATTTTGACCGTCAAACTAATCAACAAAGGAATATAATGTCATTAAATTTATAGCTCAATAATAATAATGGTAATATATTGAAATAATAAAAGTGAATTGACCTTGCAACAACAAAACAAATGGGCATCATCATTAACTAAAATCACTTTAAATTGAACAACATTATTATTCACTGCAAGGGATAAATAATTAATAATAATAACTAAGCATATTCACCAACTAAATATATCCGGATCAATTGAAGACAATAACAATAAATGAAAAAAATGGAATAAATTTAAACAATAACAAGCATTAAAACTTGAACTAAAAATTTCCGTCTTTTAATATTACGTAGGCCTCCAAAACCGACGGAGAGTTTTGTCATTGGCCATTTTAACAATTTTAACAAACAAGTTATATGAACTTAAACTAAAAATTTCCGTCTTTTAATATTGGGTAGGCCTCCAAAACCGACGGAGAGTTTTGTTCATTGGCCAATTTTAATAAAACAAAACATGAAGCCAACCAATAAAATAAAGAGGAGGATTCAACAAAAACAAATCATATGAAGAAATATAGTCTAAAGAAAATCAAACATTTGTCAATAATAAAGCAAACTATCGAAAACTCAAACAAATAACTAAATATCAATATAACGATAATAATCAACAATAATAGTAATAATAAATAATATCAACCATAACAATGGAACAATGCATTATAATAAAAAAACAAAAAAAACAATCCAAATGTAATAGTGCAAAAATAGGCGTGCATAATAAACAATTAAATGAAATAAATTAATAACTAGAGAGAGAATAATATATAATTAACCTTTGGACATATTATAATTCAACTAGCATATGACAAAACAATAAATGAATAAAAATAGCAAGGAACTAAACATTTAGAAATAAAGATACAGTAGAACAACAATGACAACAGAATTAGCAAACAGTAATTAAATATAAAGATATATAAAGTAAAATAAATGTGATCAGATTGAAATATTCATTAAAATAACATGATAACAAATCAACCGTCTGTGAGTAAAACAAAGCAAATAAAATAAGGAGATTAAGAAGGAAATTAGCTGGAAAATAACATTCCACTCAAAACAAAATGCACACAAAATATCATGGATCTATTCATAACGATAATAAGAAGCCAACAAAAATAATAATAAAAAAAATAGAGGAATAATAGAGGTAAAAGTGTTACCGTTAATGGAGGTCACCGGAGGAGATACTAAAGTCACCAAAAATACCAAGGAGACCAATGAAGTTGTGTGACAATTGGGAGTTCAGATCTGATTTGCTGGTTGTGGTAATCCGGCGATGGAGCCACGCCGGAGTTGGTGGTTATGACTTTGTGAGCTTCGTTCCGGCGTGGTCGGGAGATCGTTGTTTCGCTGAAGCTTTGATCTCGTTGTACGACTGAATACCTGCAAAAATGAAAGAAAAAATTGTAAAAGGGAAGAGGGGGAATGGGACTGGCATCTGGGTGCTCTTTGCCGGAGCTTGCGGCTTTGGGTTTTATCGGTGATTTCGTCTAGATCTGATGGTAGTTGTGGGTGGAGCTCGTGGTTGTTTTCTTGTTGTTTACTGTTGAGTTTGAGCTGTTGGTTGCAGGGGTGGTGAAGTATGTACGTTACTTACTCCGATGACTGTGGAAGCTATCAAGAAAAATTGATAAGAGAGTGGCTGGGCTTTTGGGTTTGTCTGGGGCTGCTGGTAGGGTAATTTTTGGTGGGTTTGGAGGGTGTTTGAAGGTTGTTTTTGGAGAGGAAATGTAGTGGGTGGTTGCAGGTGGTCGTTTGGATGGCTTGTAGGCGAGAGGGAGGCAGTCGGGAGACGAGAGAGAGAAGGGGAGGAGGACGGCTGGTCGGAAAAAGGGAGAGAGGGAGGCGGCTGGAGAGAGGGGTGAAGAGAAGAGCTCGGCGGAGAGAGGGAAAAAGGGAGGAACATATTAGGGTTTTCTTTTCCCCATTTTTTCAAATTAATTCCCCCAATTTCCTTTTATCCACCATCAATTTTAACCTAAATAAATAACATGTAATGGACACAAATGTGTGGGCTTGAAATTGTAGGCTCAAAATTATTAATAGAATTCCTAAAAATTTTTTTTTATTTATTTGACTAAATTTTAGATTGTTCTAAATTCAACATAAATATTAACAAATGTAACAAATAAAATGAATTTTAAAATAATATAATGAACGTAACTAATGAAAAATGTGAAATGCAATTTTAAAAATTAACTAACAAAAATCCTAAATTTAAATAAATAAAGATAGTTATCGACAAACTTATAAAAAAATTTATTCTAAGCTATTAAATAAATAAAAACTTCAAAATTACGAATTTTTTTTTTAAATGTTAGTCCAAAATTGGGTGTCAACAGTAAATATATTCGATATGATGGAAAAGATTGACTTTGTGGTAAACTATAGATTCTCGTGGTACCTCTTATCTGTACTCTTGTGATGCTTGAAAATTTTCTTGCATGCAATCAAGATAAGAATAAAATTAACCTTATGTTTCATTTGCATTGTGTGGTGAGCTTTTGATCAAAGTTCAATTGTGTTACACTGTGGATCTAGAACTTGACCGGAATGTTTTTCGAGGCGAAATCCTGAGTAATGTTTGGTTTGAGAAAGGATTATAGGCCTTTTTTGACCCGATTGTGCCTTTCAAAGCCTACCAAATTACATTAATCCCTAGTTTTCCCACTTTGAGCCTGAAACCTTTCTTTGGACAACCACATCTTAACCACTACCCTTTTAAGTGCTTACAAGCAATATCCTCTCTTGGCCCAACCTTCTTGAGTGCACCAAGAATGTGCAAATTATAAGAGACGATCCATGTTTGAAATTTTCGAAAGCAAAGATATCGAGTTTTCCCAAAATCAAGGAAGCAAAGACTTCAAGATGAAAAGAGACAAAGGAAGAAAGAAACAAAAAAAAAGGGAAAATATACCCTTACAGGGTCAATGAAAGGTGGGAAGGAAAATACTTCAAAAATTTTTTTTACTATAATAAAGAAGTGAATAAAAGAAAAGCTCCAAGAAATAAGGACCCAAACAAAGAAAGAAAAAAAGAAGAAGAAGGGAAAAAAGTAAAAAATGAGAATTCAAAAGAAGTTGAAAGGGGAGAGAACAATGAAAAGGATCTAACGCCAAAGGCGTATTAATCATTAAAGAGCACAAATGTGTGACGCTCAAGGAGGAATTAAGTCACTTTTATCCCAAATAAATATCCTACCCATCCCTAAGCCTACGTTACAAGCCAATGACAAGCCCTACATGATCTCATTCCAAATATTCTCACATTAGTGGAGATTTACATAAGGGTCAAGCATATGGTATCACAGTTGTTTGCATTGAACATTCTTGTGAGTGTGAGCGCACTTTGAAAATGTCCTAAAATCAAATGTTTCAAAAATGTGTGAAATAGGACAAGTTTTTTTTCGTGAGGGCACTTGAAACATGAGGATTGATACGATTCAAAACCTGTGTTTGAGAGATTTACCTGAAATCTTAACTGTTGGTACCAATTGTAGTGAAGGTGTGACTATCTCATCACATTTTTTATTTTTAAAAAAAAAGAAAAAAAAGAAAGCAAACACTCATTATTTAATATTTTAAAAACTTTTTAAGAATGTTTCAATTTTTCTAAAAAAAAAGATTAAAAAAAAAATTGTCTTTTGAGTTGTTCATTATAAAAAAGTGTTATTAAGTTAATCTTATATGTGTGAGACGCCTATTTTTTATTTCATGGGATTGTCCGTTCCAAAAATGTGACATTTTTTTATCTTTAGGCTTTGGATATCCCATGGAATATTATTTTTTTATTTCATCATGTTCACATTGTACATTTTTTCTACTGATGATCTTGTCTCAGATTCTTTGCAGTATTCTTCATCTACATGATTGGAACTACATTTGACCTGATTCCTGCCTCAACAGGATATGTAGGCGCCACAACGGCTCGGTCATATACCCAGTGTGATTATTATTTCTCCTTACAATAAAAACTGGTACAGAATTTTTGAAAATATCTCAAAAATTCTCAATATAGAGGAGTTCTCCCCAACAAGTCAAGATTGAAGATCATTTTGAGATTTGCCAAAATTCTAACTGGGACAGAATTTTTGAGGAAGACCTCAAAATTCTGATAAGTACTGCTAGAAGCTTGATAGCAACTACAAAAATCATGCATCGAGAGGCAATATTCATGCATCGAGAGTCAATATTAATGCATTGCAGAAGATCATGCATCGCGAATTAATATTCATGCATGTCGAGTTAATTCATGCATCGAGAGTTAATATTCATGCATCGAGAGTTATTATTCACGCATCGCAAGAAGATTTCATACCTCGCAGAAATTTATGCATCGCAAGAAGATTTCATACCTTGCAGAATTCATGCATCGCGAGAAGATTTCATACCTCGCAGAAATTTATGCATCGCGAGAAGATTCCATCCGTCGCAAAATTTATGCATTGCGGGAAAATATTCATGCCCCGCAGAAGATCATGCATTGAGAGTCAATATTTATGCATTGAAAAAATCATGCATCGCGAGTCAATATTCATGCATTGCAAAAATCATGCATCGCGAGTCAATATTCATGTATTGCAAAAATCATGCATCGCGAGTCAATATTCATGCATTGCGAAAGATCATGCATCGCGAATTAATATTCATGCATCGCGAGTTAATTCATGCATCGAGAGTTAATATTCATGCATCGCGAGAAGATTTCGTACCTCGCAGAAATTCATGCATCGCGAGAAGATTTCATACCTCGCAGAAATCCATGCATAGCGAGAAGATTTCATACCTCGCAGAAATTCATGCATCGCAAGAAGATTTCATACCTTGAGGAATTCATGCATCGCGAGAAGATTTCATTCCTCGCAAAAATTTATGCATCGCGAGAAGATTCCATCCCTCGCAAAATTTATGCATTGCGGGAAAATATTCATGCCCCGCAGAAGATCATGCATTGAGAGTCAATATTTATGCATTGAAAAAATCATGCATCGCGAGTCAATATTCATGCATTGCAAAAATCATGCATCGCGAGTCAATATTCATGCATTGCAAAAGATCATGCATCGCGAATTAATATTCATGCATCGCGAGTTAATTCATGCATCGAGAGTTAATATTCATGCATCGCGAGAAGATTTCGTACCTCGCAGAAATTCATGCATAGCGAGAAGATTTCATACCTCGCAGAAATTCATGCATAGCGAGAAGATTTCATACCTCGCAGAAATTCATGCATAGCGAGAAGATTTCATACCTCGCAGAAATTCATGCACCGCAAGAAGATTTCATACCTTGCAGAATTTATGCGTTGCGGGAAGATATTCATGCCCCGTAGGAAATTCATGCATCGAGAGTCGATATTCATGCATCGAGAGTTAATATTCATGCATCGCAAGAAGATATTTGCATTTGCATTTAAGACGCATCTATTCGGAGATGAAAGATGTGCACCATATATTTTCAACGTTCAAGTTGGTGGAAACTTGCGTTGAAAGATATTTGCATTTAAGACGCATCTATTCGGAGGTGAAGGATGTGCATCATATCTTTTCAGCATTCAAGTCGGTGGAAACTTGCGTTGAAAGATATTTGCATTTAAGACGCATCTATTCGGAGGTGAAGGATGTGCACCATATCTTTTCAACGTTCAAGTCGGTGAAAACTTCCGTTGAATGATGTTTGCATTTAAGACGAATCTATTCGGAGGTGAAGGATGTGCACCATATATTTTCAGCGTTCAAGTTGGTGGAAACTTGCGTTGAAAGATATTTGCATTTAAGACGCATCTATTCGGAGGTGAAGGTTGTGTACCCTATCTATTCAACGTTCAAGTCGGTGGAAACTTGCGTTCAAAGATGTTTGCATTTTGTCCTACCGATGGACATACATTCCAAATCCTACAGATTGATCATCATCTTCATTCGTCCTACCAAGGGACCTGTATTTATCTCTATTTATCGTATCATAAGAGATGCTACCCTTTTTCTTTTAGTTTTGCCTATATTAATGAGTTTTATCTTCTTCTTTTTTTCTTTAACATTCTAGAGGATGCACTCTTAGAGGAGCCACATGTGCGAATTACTTCAACAAGGACGCAACACATCATAGAACCTTTTGGAGACAAGTCTGGGATTGACTTCCACCACATTCAACCGCACTTCTCTACAAAGGTTATGTGCTCGGTCAAAATTGGGTTTGTTAATTTTCGTTGTCCACGATTTCTTTCATCAATCATACACAACGAAAGGGACAGCTGTTGACACCCAATTTTCGCCTAACATTTTAAAAATTCGTAATTTTGAAGTTTTATTTATTTAATAGCTTAAAATAATTTTTTTATATATAATTAAATATTTTTTTATCGATAACTATCTTTATTTATCAAAAAAGATGAAGAATTTGTTAGTTAATTTTTAAATTGTATTTCACATGTCATTAGTTACGTTCATTATATTATTTTAAAATTTCATTTTATTTATTACATTGGTTAATATTTATGTTGAATTTGGCACAGTCTAAAATTTAGTCAAATACGAAAAAATTTAGGAATTCTATTGAGATAATTTTGGACCACAATACTAAGCCCATCATTTGAGCCCATTTTGGGTTTTCTTATTAATACTAACCCTAATCTTCTTCCCTTTCCCTCTCCCTCTCCTTAGCCGCCACAAACCAAAACTCAACTATTCTTCCTCCAAACACACCAGAAAATCATCTATGTTTCCCTTTCTTTTCCACCCATAGCAGCAACCAAAATTCCCTCCCGTCTCCAATCAAACGACCGCCCCTTTACCCCCACCAAACAGCTCCATCTCCTCAACCAAAACCACCACAAACAACCCCCAAAACCACCGGAAACCCGCCGCAAATGAAGGAACAACCAGCAGCTATAAGATCCAAAACAAAAGCAAACCAGACCCCTATTCTCTCTTTTCTGGCCGCAAAACCGAACAGATCTCAACTCAACAAGGCAGAGAGTTTTTAGCTCCGGCGAAGAGCTCAAAGCTCCGATGAACCGGAACTAAACAACAAATCAGTCCCTTCCCTCTCCCCTTTCACGATGTTTTCCTTTATTTTGCAGGTATCCCATCATCTGCGTGACTCCATCTCCGGTGACGTAATAACAAGCAAGATCAGGCCAACAACAGCGTACAAACAACATCAACAATTGGGTATAAGCTTTCACTTCAACATCTAATTAAAGTTGAGTTTATTTTACTTTGTTTTTGATGCTATTTTTAGTTGTGTTTAGATGATTTAATTTTCCGTTTAGATTTGGCAGGAAGCTCAAACTTTGGCCACTTTAATTCCAACATTGCTTCTTAAATTTAGCACTAATTGCATCTATTTGCTGCTGTTGAATATTTTTAGTTTTGATAACTATTCTAATTTTTTGCATTTTGGGTATATTTTAAATTTCTATTGCTATTTTGTTGATAACTGTTTCGTTACTATTATTTTTATTTTATTTGCTACTGTTAGCTTGGGATTTTGAGATATATTTTGTTTTATTTCCACTTTTAGTGTTTGTCTTACTTAAATAGTTAAGAGAAAATGTTTGGTTTAGATTAACTTTTTATGATGTAGTATTATTTTTTTTAAATTTTATATTTTTTTAGTAGTTGTAGCAGTTCACTTTATTTATTTCTAGTTGTTGCCAGGTTTATCTCATAATATTATACCATTGCCTTTTTGTGCATTTTCAATTATGTGGATACTTTTATGTTTTGGGTTGTGACCAGATTACATTCTTGTTGCACCTAATCACTATTATTTTCAATTAGCTTTTCTTATTGACATTTTTATATCGATGTTATAATCATTATTATTTTCAATTAGCTTTTCTTATTGATATTTTTATATCGATATTATATTTTATTTGTTAAAATGGCCAATGAAAAAACTCTCCGTCTGTTTTGGAGGCCTACGCAATATTAAAAGACGGAAATTTTTAGTTCAAGTTTTAATGCTTGTTACTGTTTAGATTTATTCCATTTTTTTCATTTATTGTTATTGTCTTCAATTGATCCGGATATATTTAGTTGGTGAAATTGCTTAGTTATTATTATTAATTGTTTATTTTATTATTTATTTCTTGCAGTGAATAATAATGTTATTTATTTTAAAGTGATTTTAGTTAATGATGATGTCCATTTGTTTTGTTGTTGCAAGGTCAATTCACTTTTATTATTTCAATATATTACCATTATTATTATTGAGCTGTAAATTTAATGACATTATATTCCTTTGTTGATTAGTTTGACGGTCAAAGTATATTAGATTATTTTATTTATTTCTTCTAGCGTTTTATATATTCAATTTGTCATTGTCAATAATGTTAGTTGTCTTTACTGTTCATGTTAATTTGACCAACTATTTGAATTCTTTTGAGGTGTCTGACATGAAATGTCACATTATAAGGTTATTTCCTTCAATAATTATTATTATTTCTAAGTTGTAGTTTTTGTCTTGGATTGTTTTAGAGACATTTGGTTACTTGTTAATTTTATTTAATTGTTAAGAAATAAATTAACTGGCCAATGAAAAAAAACTCTCCGTTGATTTTGGAGGCCTACTCAATATTAAAAGACTGAAAATTTTAGTTTAAGTTCATATAAATTATTTGTTAAATTTGTTAAATTGGTCAATGATAAAATCTCTCCGTCCGTTTTGAAGGCCTCCCCATTTAAAAAAAAGACGGAATTTTAATTTAAGTTTATATATTTTACATGTTGAGACTGGCTGATGAAAAAGTTACCGTCGATTTCCAAGGCCTCCAATGTTAATAAGACGTGTTTTTATTTTTAAATTATTATTTGAGTTATTCAATTTTATTCATCTTTATTTATTACTAACACTTTACTAAGTGTGTTTACAGGTACCCTAGAGTTGCTTTCCATTGAAGTTATTCGAATTAAGTTCGAATTATACTCTTTTTTTAATATTTTATATATATTATGTTGGCAAACTCTAGGCCGTTTCTTTTATTTTCTTATTTTATTTTTGGTGTATATTGCATGTTTATTATATTTGTACATTATTTTATTTTCTCCTCAATTTGAAAGAAAATGAACTCAGTCGGGAACCACATTTGTGGATTCCGAAGGATGCCTAATCCCTTCCCTTCAGAATAATTTGAACCCCTTACCTAGAATCAAATTGATTTCGTAGATCATTTAACGGTTTCCTAGTTTTTTCTAAAATTAGGTGGCGACTCTTTTTTAAAACTCGTTTATTCTTAAAATTCATTAAAATTGAATCAATTAATTAGTTTTTGAGTCACCGCGATGTTTCGCCCTATTTTGATAGAGTAGAGATGTAAACATGCACAAACTATTTTATTATTTTTTTTTAATTTTATTTTTACCCTTTTATTTTTGAAAAAATAATACCGAACCCAAAAAGGGTTGCCTACGTATCTCACCGAAATGAGAATCAGGTTCGCGTAGTTTGTACAGATATGACTTGGAAATATGCACAAACTATTTTATTATTATTATTTTTTTTTTGAAAAAATAATACCGAACCCAAGAAAGGTTGCCTACGTATCTCACCGAAATGAGAATCAGGTTCGCGTAGTTCGTATAAATATGACTTGGAAATATGCACAAACTATTTTATTATTATTATTTTTTTTTGAAAAAATAATACCGAACCCAAGAAGGTTGCCTACGTATCTCACCGAAATGAGAATCAGGTTCGCGTAGTTCGTACAGATAAGGCATATAATAATTTAAAGATTTAGACAACTCAAAGAAATTCCTAGGTCTAGCGCCACTAAAATTTGTAGTCACGAAGTTTTTTTTATTTTATTTTGCACCAATATGTTTTATAGCCTCTTAATCGTCAATATTTATACTGTCTGTTGAATGTAACCTACGAATTTCTATTGCAATGATTTGTTGTACTCTTTTTGGATGTTTTCTTGGACCTTTGTCTCTTCTCAATTTTCGCGAGATCCAGACATTGTTATGACCATCCCCGACTGATATCGGGGACGGTATTCCTACAAAAATATGAGAAATATGTGAGAGCAGGATCATCATGCAAAATAATAATAATAAAAATAAATGGATGCGACCTCATAGTCAAATACTCCCCTGATTTATCGTTTTGACTTGTTATTAATGTCTTGTAAAATACAAGGACTCGAATTTCGCTAATCCTCTTATCTCTTGCGACTTCGGACTAATAATGATTTCTAAATTCGGACATAAATCAATTTTTCGCTGTGAAGAAGAACAACTCAAAATGTAAGAGTGTTAGTTTCGTTGTACATAATGGATAATGTAAAATATCACACAAATAATGAATTAAACATATAAATACTGTTTTAATTAAAGACAAACTGAAATATATCACATAGCATACAAACAATGAATACAAGTCTTATACAAATGTGCATCGAGTCTTGTGTTATGCTTAATATAAGATCTTGACTTCGCTCTACACTAGATGACTAAGAGTGGGCTTTGAATGACTGGGAACTCAAGCGGACAACTTAGGCTGGAACTCACGACAACCATTGGACGCATGACGAACCAATAAATTGCCGATTATTCCAAAAAATGGTTGAGTATAGAAAAGTCCGGTCTGCGGTTCCGCAAAACCGTTCTTTAATATACTATACATAAATGTTGAAAAATGTCATAAATGCAATGAAAATTTACAATAAAAAATGAAAGAATACTGAGTACAATATACAAATAATCAACAAAATATACAAGATATAATAAATAACACAATAAAAGAATAATATCCTCAATTTAAAAAAAATAAAAACATAATGTTTAGAACCTCTATATGTCTCCAGCAGAGTCGCCATTCTGTTTACATCCCCACTCTATTCAAATAGGGCGAAACGTCGCGGCAACTCGAAAATAATGTATTGATTCAATTTTGAAAGAATTTTAAAATAAACAAGTTTTAAAAAAAAGAGTCGCCACCTAATTTTAGGAAAAAACTAGGAAACCAATTAATAAATTAATTTAAAATATAGTCTACGAAACCAAATTGATTCTAGGTAAGGGGTTAAATTATTTCGAAGGGAAGGGATTAGGCATCCTTCGAAATCCACAAATGTGGTTCCCGATTGAGTTCATTTTCTTTCAAATTGAGGAGAAACTAAAATAATGTACAAATATAATAAACATGCAATATACACCAATAAAATAAGAAAATAAAAGAAACGGCCTAGAGTTTGCCAATGTAATATATATAAAATATTAAATAAAGAGTATAATTCGAACTTAATTCGAACAACTTCAATGGAAAGCAACTCTGGGATACCTGTAAACACACTTAGTAAAAGTGTTAGTAATAAATAAATATGAATAAAATTGAATAACTCAAATAATAACTTAAAAATAAAAACCCGTCTTACTAACATTGGAGGCCTTGGAAATCGACGGTAATTTCTTCATCGGCCACTTTAATTTGTTTCTTAACAATTAAATAAAATTAACAAGTAACCAAATGTCTCTAAAACAATCCAAGACAAAAACTACAACTTAGGAATAATAACAATTATTGAAGGAAATAACCTTATAATGTGACATTTCATGTTAGACCCTCAAAAGAATTCAAATAGTTGGTCAAATTAACATGAACAGTAAAGACAACTAACATTATTGACAATGATAAATTGAATATAGAAAAACACTAGAAGAAACAAATAAAATGAGCAAATATATTTTGACCATCAAACTAATCAACAAAGGAATATAATGTCATTAAATTTACAACTCAATAATAATAATGGTAACATATTAAAATAATAAAAGTGAATCGACCTTGT
Source organism: Solanum sitiens (assembly GCA_016801875.1). Classification (NCBI taxonomy): domain Eukaryota; kingdom Viridiplantae; phylum Streptophyta; class Magnoliopsida; order Solanales; family Solanaceae; genus Solanum; species Solanum sitiens. The sequence continues at coordinate 77,819 of JABWTJ010000733.1, read as the reverse complement.
AACAACAAAACAGATGGGCATCATCATTAACTAAAATCGCTTTAAAATTAACAACATTATTATTCACTGCAAGGAATAAATAATAAAATAAATAATTAATAATAATAACTAAGCATATTCACCAACTAAATATATCCGGATCAATTGAAGACAATAACAATAAATGAAAAAATGGAATAAGTCTAAACAATAACAAGCATTAAAACTTGAACTAAAAATTTCCGTCATTTAATATTGCGTGGGCCTCCAAAACCGACGGAGAGTTTTTCATTGGCCAATTTTAACATGCAAATATAATAGGACATTAAAAAGATAAAAATAGTGAAATGCTCATAATAGTATCAATAATAAAGCAAACTACCACACCCAAATAAAAATGATCAATAATAAAAGAATAGTCATACGTAATAATATTATAATAAGATAAAGATAATAATCCAAATGCAAAAAGTGCATAAAGTAGACATGCATTATAAATATTAAATAATTAATTAATTAACAACAAGAGAGAGAGAGTACTACAAACCAATCATACTAAGGCCATTAACAAAATAAAATTACTGCACAATTTCAAACATTAACGAAAACAAATAAAACAATAGTAATAATAATAAATAAACAAACAAACAAATCAGATCCAAAATAATACTAACAAAAAAAAATCACAAAATAAAAAATAGGTCAATATATTACCAAAATAACCAGGCACAGTTAAAATATAAACAAAAAAGGAATAAAATAAAATAGTAGCCAAATACATAAGAAAACAAGGTGAAAAAAAATCACCCTTTGTTGGGTTCTCTCTGCAGATCTGCAAGATTGGTGGCTCACTTTTTTTTTTGATATATTGAACGTTAACACAAAAAGGGTGTGGTTTGAAGCTGTTTTGATGAGATGGTTGCTGATTTTTGCGGTTTGTACAAGCTTTGGGTTCGCCGAAGCTCGGGATTGGCGATAACCTGCAAAAAATAGAAAAGAAATCGTGAAGCGGAAGAGGAACGGGACTGGCGTTGTTTAGCTTTGGTTCCGCCGGAGTTGCTGGTTGTTTGAGGAAGAAACTGAGTGGGTTTAGTTGTTGAAGAAAAGAGTTAAAGGTTCGTGGCTCAGCAGAGTTTGGTGGCTAGAGGAGATGGTGGTCAGAAGGTGGGTTGGTGTCTTGCCGGAGCTTGGAGCTTCGCTGATTAAGGATGGTGTTGGAGGGAGCGCTACTGGTGAGCTGCAAGAAAAAAAAAACATGAACTTGAAAAAGGTAAAGGGGAGGAGTGGAGTTGGAGATTGGCCAGAAGAAGGAGAACAGTGAGAGATTGTTTTGTTATTGTGTTTCCATGCCTAGAATGACATCAAAGTCTACCATTTTTAACTCTACAAGATCTGCTGAGGTGACTTTTTGAGAGAATGTGACATGGTAATTTCTGTATACCCATCTAGCTATAACTGGATCACTAACTGGAGTAGAGATTGAGAAAGGTTCTGAGAGAGTTTTTGGACTAACATTGAATTGGACTGCTATGTAAGGAGTTACAAATGAAAGAGTAGCCCCTGGATGTAACAATGCATAAACATCAAGGTCAAAGACTCATAATGTACCAGTGACTACATCAGGAGAACCTTCATGAACCTGGCGATCCTGAAGAGCATACAACCTGTTCTGGCGCTGATCACCACTTGTACCAGATGAGTTACCCTGTTGAGACGGGCGATTTGTTGGTGATGATGAAGTTGTAGACTGAGTTCTACTATTACCACGTCCTTGACCCTGTCTAGAAGGACAATCCCTCAACCTATGACCAGAATGATTGCACCCAAAGCATCCTTCTTTCCTTCGAGAAACTCGCCCAAATGGTTCTTACCACACTTAGGGTAAGTGGGGTAAGTCTTGGTGCCTAAAACACTTCCCTGAGACTTAGAGCCTGGTGCTCTAACCTTCTGTCATACCTGTTCTTGGAGGATGGAACACTAGCTGACGAAGGGGCTGGAGCTGAAAACTTTTGCTGACTCTGCGAGCGATTTCCACCACCCGATTTCTGCTGAGCATAGTCATAGTTCCCAGTCCTAGCCTTCTTATTCTCCTTTGCATGTTCCCTAAGCTTATCACCTCAACCTACTGAGCATAAGTCATAAGCCTAGAGATGTTCATATCTCCGAGTAACATAGCATTTCTCCACTCAATTTTCACCAAATCTGACACTCCATACAAGAACTTATTCATCCGAGCCCTGGAGTACTCAGCAACCATATGAGAAGAATACCTGGAGAGTTGGTTAAACTTGAGCTCATACTCTTGGACCATCATTTTTCCCTGTCTTAAATTCATGAATTCCTGAGCCTTTGCTTCTCTCAACTCTATTGGAAAAAACCTGTACAAAAAGGTCTCACTAAAGCACTCCCAAGTAATAGGAGCTGCATTTGTACCCCTATTTTTCTTCCATTGAGTGTACCAGATATGAGCCACATCTTTCAACTGGTATGATGCCAACTCAACCCGATCATTCCTGATGACCTGCATCACCTCAAAGATCTTCGTGATCTCATCTAAGAAATTCTGGGGATCTTCACTAGTCTGTGATCCTAAGAACTCAGGCGGATTCATCCTATCAAAGTCACGGACCCTGGCTGCTGTTGATCCACATTCCCATTCACATAAGCTTGAACCTGATTGTTATGGTTGACCACACTCTGAGCCAACATCTGAATGGCATTCCTAAACGTAGCATTGGAGAATTCCTGATCTGGGACTGGAGGAGCTGCATTTGCATTCTTGGCATTCGCATTCCTGGCATTAACTCTACGAGAAGGCATGATCTGAAATGTAGAATGTCGAGTTAGAATGGAATTAGATCATACCTTACGCACGATAAGACTAACAAGAAAGTGTAGTTTTTCCTAAAATACTTCATAGCCACCCTCTCATTAGATGTGGTGCACTTAACATCCATGAAAAAGACTCTACTTAATGCGGCCTTTCAGACATCCTAGGATACTTAAACATATTACTCTGATACCAAGTTTGTCGAGTTAATATCTTAGATGGTCACTCAACTTTAACTAATTTACTTAGAAAGTCACCCAACTTCGAGTAGTTTACTTAGAAATTCACTCAACTTTCTTTTATCACTCAAAAGTCACTCAACTATTGATATTCCACTTAGGAAGTCACTCAACTATCATACTTTACTTAAAAAGTCATGTAATTAATTTAAATAATTTCTTTATTAAATTTTGCTGAAATGTAATTTCATTTTAAACTAATTTGTTTTAAAAACAAATGTGCAATTTAACTATTTATTGAATTTGAATTATTGAAATATTTTTTTTTTTTAAAATAATAAAAGATCGCTATTGTGCATAGTGCAATTGACAAATTAAAATTAAAATTTACAGAAGCATTGCTTATAATTTAATAAGAAATAATAAATTATTGTTACTTTTAAATGTACCGTAGAAATTAAGAGAAAAAATTGCTTTTCTATTCTCGCAATTGTTTTACTAGAATTCAGGAATTAAACGTGCTAAAAAAATGTTATTGTTCTTTTTTCAAAAAAAATTGTAATTCAATAATTGAAGAATGTCAATAACTAAGAAAATAAAAATAAATATCTTATAAATTCTTCGAAAATAATTTTAAATAAACGTTAGATTTTAACAAAATAAATTATTTAAATTTGTTGGATGACTTTCTAAGTGAAATACTAATAGTCCACTTTCTAAGTAAAACACTGATAGTTGAGTGACTTTTGAGTTATAAAATAAAGTTGAGTGACTTTCTAAGTAAACAACTCAAAGTTGAGTGACTTTCTAAGTGAAGTATGCAAAGTTAAGTGACCATCTGAGATATTATCAAGCCCCGAGATAGCCCCAAGACGCAGACACGGGACCTAGGACCACAAGTGATCCCAAGCTAACCCTGCTGGCATGATCATGAGCATACTAAAGATAATAAACTGATGCGGAAGCTAAATCATAATAAAGATGAAAAGATGGTGAATACCCATATGCTAAAATTGAGATATATGAAAAACTGACGAGTTTAATACAAAGGAAATACTAACCCAATACTAAGCTTAAACTAACTATATCTGAAATAAGCCTCTAACAGACTAGAAATGTTGGGACAAGCCCCAGCTAAGTCTAGTAAAACCTTAAACTAAAATACTAAAGTACTAAAAGAAACTCATATCTATTGTCCTCAGAGAATGAGGACTCACCGCTGATTCTGCTGAACTGGAGATAGGGAATCGATCTAAGCGTGATCTAGATGCTGAGAACCTGAACCTACATCACAAGAAGATGTTGTGCACGTATGCATCAGTACTTGAAAGGTACTGAGCATGTAGGATACAATAAAACTGAAATAAAATATATCTGAACAAGCACAAAAAAAAGTATAATATTCTGAACATGATATACTGAATTATGAGCTAACTGGATGCAATGACCAAATTTATAACATGTTGAGACTGAATACTAACTGAAATGTAAATATGGTCAATGCAATAGAGTCTGACTAAACTGTGGGAGCTACTAATAATCGATGATAAAACCACATGAGCTAAATGTGAAGTTCGATGTATACGCCCCATCGAGAGGACCCAATATACCTGCCAAAGCTATAAATGCATGCTGACGTGATCACTAAACTGATGCCCACAGAGGGGACTTATAACTTACTTGGCTAGTAGTTCTAGGTATAAAGGCATGCCGACGGTACTAGGAAGGTCTCTCACCTCCCTAGTAGCAGAATTCCACATTGCACATAAGATGTCATTATTAATTTCTCTTTCCAAGAAAAAACAAGCCGTCGATAGAACCTAAGAGGTTCGTCATACCTTCGAAATTTTGGGGATTTACTTCATGTGTAGGAGAATCTATACCATTATCAGAAATGAAAGTGAGGGGAGGTAAATCATCAGGCGCCCCATACAGAGTTGTGAGGGATTGTTCTTGCTAAAATTCAAGTGTTCACGGATAAAGCTAGGATTTTTTATAAAAGTGTACCAATTTTTGCAGATGCATTTGAATCTCAACAATGACTTCACATGCGATCTGAGTAAAATTTCTCTGATTGAATCTTCGAGAAAATCCCTACCATCATCATTGGTATCCATATCAAGACAACCTCGATCTTTTCGTTCAAGAACAAAAAGAAAAAGAAAAATCAATAAATAAAATAAAAAATTCGTCATTTTAAATTGTAGTCCTTTTACTTGATAATAATTGTTATTTGCACTAGTATTTCGTACCGTATTATTCTTACTAATTTTACTGGTACTTAGTTGTATGATACATTTTAGTTATGTAGATTTACCAATATTAGATAATTGATCTGCAGGGCGCAAACATATGTTTGTTTTTTATTTATTAATTTATTTTAAAAATATTTAGTTGATATAAAAGATATTACCATTTTAATATATGATAGTAGCATCAAAAAAATATGTTTGACTGTGTGGTAGTAAAATGACCTTTTTGCTAATTGCTAACGTTTCTTCTCATTTATTTTCTGTTTCTATTAAATTATATTATTACTTCAAAAGAAAATATTAAAAATTCCATAACGAAAATGTTGAATAGAACTTATTACAGATAAAATTAGTTTTAGACTAATATGGTAGCATAATCTACAGTTAATTACTAGTATGGATTGCAATTCATTAAGATAAACATGGAATATTTTTCTAAATAAGTAGTTTAGATAGACTTATTATAGATGCTTTTAAAAATTCTATAATGTTTGAATTAAATAAGAAATACGGCTGAACATTTATTTTCAAGTCAATTTAATAAAAATAAATTATAAAATTACGAATTTAACTTATAGGTCACAACTTAAAAGCTCATGCTATATAACTCGAGTCCCTCGCCACGGATCAATTCAAAGGTGGGTTTAGATTCATCTCATCTCATTTGCTTCTCAATCCACTCAATTTTCAATTAATTAATTTCTTTCTTTCAATTTAATTTTTCTTATACGAATTTTAAAAATGTGATCGTGTAAGATTTTTTTTTTCCTAATATGGGTACCAACAATAATATTGGGGCTTTTATGTAGATTTAACAAGGAATATTCTATTGAGTTTGTCTGTAAAATTATTATTACGATTTAAATATGTGTGTAAATATTGGTGCATTCTTATCAATATAAAAATGACTGACATATGGGGTCGTCATTTTGGGTTCAAATTAGATCCCAGGACTAAAGATTATGAAACGATTACTATAATCACAAAGATAAATATGTAGCGGTTTACTTATATTCTATAGATTCATGAAAAATATTCAAACATGACGTTGATGGAAATAAAAATAAAAATATTATTTATCACAAAGATAAATATACAGCGATCTACTTATGTTCTAGAGATTCATGAAAAATATACAAATATGACGTATATGAAAATACAAATATTGTTTATCACAAAGATAAATATGGAACGGTCTACTTATGTTCTAGGGATTCATAAAAAATATTCAAACATTACGTCGATAAATCTAAAAACTTGTGTATTTAATAATATCTTCGACCAAACATGGGATAAAATAATCCACTTTCTTATCGTGCTTTATTATACCTTATATATCATAGTATCATCGTAAACTATTAACAACAACAATATTTATGAACTAAACTATCAATGGGTGACATTTTTGTTCATTTAACATATTTTAAAAGACAATTTTGATCTTTTTTCTGTAGATAAAATTAGTAAATATGCTATGAATTATTTAATTACGTTGTGTACATTGTCGAATCTAGCTAACAGAGAGGTGAGGCACCTCCCTGCCGCCACAATTGGGTTTGGATCTTTCAGTACATGCGATCATCATTTGGTGTTCGGATTAGGTCCCATAACTAAGGATTATAAAAGGGGTTTACTATAATCAAATAGAAGAATATGCAACGGTCTACTCATATTCTACAGATTCATGGAAAATATTTAAATATAATCGGGTCATGCAGGTTCCTACTCTAACACCTAAACAGGAGAACTCTTGATTTTCGAATGTTTTAGAAGTGCGGAAAATTAAGAAAACTATAGATAAAAGAAACTTCATGAAGATTTCATAAAATAAAGAGTTTTAAACGATTTACGTTAACTTGTAAAGTAATTAACTTCCCTAAGGATCTAGTCTAAACAGGTAGAAGAGCTACTAAGATTACAAGGTATACATAATTAATAATTGATGCAACTCCCACCACACGGAAGAAAAAATAGTTGTTGGAGATTGTCTTCGTCTTAACCTATGAAACATCACTGATCTCGCAACTAGACTATGCCAAATAGGCACAACAAGAGTAGTATCTGTACAACCACACGTACCGATAGGCATCATCGGTCAACCCGATAGCCACCACATAATATAAAAAAATTGACCAGCAGGAAACATGCGATAAAACCGCTCATTCCTCCACATTTGGATCTTCCTTCCCTTACCGTTCCCAAATACTTTAACATATACTAGTACACTTGACTCTAACCCCTTACTCGCTTCATTCTTGATCATAACTTAACCATTCTATCTCTTAGAGAAGGTTCCAGATATAACTACTACCAACCTGGCCAAACCCTTACGACATGAATATTTATTTTTTAAAGTATATAAATATTTTGTATTTCACTTCATATTAAATGGAAAACTATATTAGTACCCCTAAAATATAAAGAGAAAAATATTTATAAATTTTTTAATAGGGCGTTATAATACGCATATAAATCATACCAATAAATCACACACTAAATTCAGGTAAGCAATTCTTTGTATATATGCATCAAGTTTAATACAGTTCTGTATCCTTCTTCTTTTCTCTTTTTAGATGAAAATTATTAAAGAAGCTAAGTGTCGATAAAGGTAAAATTAATGAATTGTCAAATCAAATTTGATTAAATAATTTATTCTAAATGGATGTTATAACTATAAAAAATTAATATTAAAGTAGCTAGAGTTTTTTTTTTCTTTCTTTTTTCATTGTCATAACAACAATATTCATAATAAGCCAACTACAATTTTTCTGAATTAATTAAAAAATATATAGAAAACGAAAAAAAAAAACAGATTAAATTAACGAACAACTTCTAGCTACCTTCACGATGTAGACAAAATGTGTATACAATAAGACCCTATTTAAAAATTTGTGAATAGAAGCAGATTTCAAATAGAAGCAGATTTTAGAAAACTTTCATCAAATATTTGGAAATACAACGTTCTTGTAATTACTTTATATTGATAGCCATACTAGGGACTTCATCATAACCATTCATATTATATCATTTGGAACATACATAGTCTGCTGATACATTAAAATCTGTTAGAGCTACACAGCTCAGATGTGATGCAGAAAATGAAAAACATAAAACCCTAATTCTCGGGAGAAGAAGAACTCCATTCTTATTTCAATATATGAAGAGATTATCTTTTTAATATCACTATTCTTACTTATACAAAAATACACAACGTACAACTAAAACTAAAAATTAAGTTGGGCCTGGATCAATAACTGGGCCTCGTCGTGGGCCTATGTCAACACCCCCCTCAAGCTGGAGGGTGTTTGCACACCCAGCTTGCACAACAAAGAGCGATGGAGAGGACCCGCCAAGGGCTTAGTCATAATATCAGCCAGCTGATCAGCAGAAGAAACATGATGAAGGGAGATCAGGCCAGCATTCAGGTAATCACGAACATAGTGACAATCAATCTCAATGTGTTTCGTGCGTTCATGAAACACGGGGTTCTTTGCAATATGTAACGCAGCCAGGCTATCACAAAAAATGGGAACAGGAGAGGAGATAACTAAACCAAGGTCACCAAGTAAACGAACAAGCCAAGAAACCTCAGCCACAACTTTACGCAAAGCTCGATACTCAGCCTCGGCAGAAGGCAAAGCAATGGTGGGTTGCTTTTTACTTTTCCAAGAGATGGGGCAGTCACCAAGAGTGACATAGAAACCAGTAACAGACTTTCTTGACATAGAGCATGCAGCCCAATCAGAATCAGCATAAGCCAAAAGAGAAAATTGAGAAGAAGAAGAAGATAAAAGAATGACCTGAGCAGGAGCATTCATGAGACAGCGTAAAACGTGGAGAGCTGCAAGCATATGAGGAACTCTAGGGCAGTGAAGGAATTGACTGAGATGTTAAACAACAAACGAAATGTCAAGGCGAGTATGCTGAAGAAAATTAAGCTTGCCAACCAGTCTGCGAAAAGTAGTAGGATCAGGTAAAAGATCACCATTATCAGGTGTCAATTTAATAGACACATCCAAAGGAGAAGAAACAGGGGTGAAATCAGAACAACGAAACTTCTCCAACCGATCCGAAGTATATTTATGTTGATTCATGAGATAACCATCCCTGTTATTAGTGATTTCCAACCTAAAAAATAATGAACCAGACCCAGATCCTTAATCTTGAATTGATGATCAAGAAATGATTTGAGAGCAGCCATTTCATCAAGATCAGATCCTGCTAATAAAATATCGTCAACATAAACCACCAAGATCACAAGAGAAGACTTTATGGATTTCATGAAAAGAGAATAATCATTCTTGCTGATAGTATACCCTCTGGATAATAAAGCCTCAGACAACTAGGAAAACCATTGGCGGGATGCCTGTTTGAGGCCATATAGCGACTTTCTGAGCTTACACACCAGAGGTGTAGAAGAAGAGGAAGGGGATGAAACGATGAGACCAGGAGGGACCTTCATATAAACATCTTCATCAAGATCACCATGACGAAAAAGCGTTGTTGACATCTAGTTGATAAACAGTCCATTTTCTTTTAACAACAAGGGCTAAGAGACACTTAACAGTGGTAAGTTTAACCACTGGAGAAAAAGTGTCATGATAATATATACCCTCCTGTTGAGTGTCTCCCCGAATGACCAATCGTGCTTTGTAACGCTCAATAGTGCCATCAGACCTTTGTTATAAACCCACTTGCAGGGGATGGCTTTCTTGTGAGAAGGAAGAGGAACAATATCCCAAGTGCAATTTGCCTCAAGGGCCTGGAATTCCTTTAACATGGCCTCCTGCCAAGCAAGGTGAGAAACAGCCTGTTGGTAAAACTGTGGTTCATGCATGAAAACCTTGGAATTGACATCGATAGGGTCAGAACTAGGAATAACAGAAGAGCAAATATAGTCGGCAAGATGTGCAGGAGGATGAGTAGTTCTAGAACTCCTTCTGGGAGAAACTACTGGTGGAGAAGGGGAGTTGGGCCTAAGGACTGGATCAGTAACAATGGTTGAAGAAGAAGAGCGAGAGGAAGTAATAGGAGGAGGAATATCTATGAAAACATCAGGATTATTAGGAAAAGGAGATGAGGGAGAACTGTTATAAGGAAAGATATGTTCATGAAAAATGACATCTCTGGAAAAAAATATAGAATAAGAAGATAGATTCAAAAGTTTGTAACCCTTTTTTCCACAAGGATATCCTATGAAAATACTTGGAATAGAACGATGTTGAAATTTATCCTTATTAGGTTTGGAAGAAACAACATAACAAAGACACCCAAAAGATTTAAGGTGGTCATAAGAAGGAGCATGACCATGTAGCTTTTCGAAAGAAGAAACATTGTGTAATACAGGTGAAGGTATTCTATTAATGAGGTAAGTGGCAGTGAGAACACAATCCCCCCAATATTTCAGAGGAAGTTTGGATTGAAATAAAAGAGCCCTGGAAACTTCCAATAGATGTTTATGTTTCCTTTCCACAACCCCATACCATGTTAGAGCTACACAACTCAGATGTGATGCAGAAAATGAAAAACATAAAACCCTAATTCTCGGGAGAAGAAGAACTCCATTCTTATTTCAATATATGAAGAGATTATCTTTTTAATATCACTATTCTTACTTATACAAAAATACACAACGTACAACTAAAACTAAAAATTAAGTTGGGCCTGGATCAATAACTGGGCCTCGTCGTGGGCCTATGTCAACACCCCCCTCAAGCTGGAGGGTGTTTGCACACCCAGCTTGCACAACAAAGAGCGATGGAGAGGACCCGCCAAGGGCTTAGTCATAATATCAGCCAGCTGATCAGCAGAAGAAACATGATGAAGGGAGATCAGGCCAGCATTCAGGTAATCACGAACATAGTGACAATCAATCTCAATGTGTTTCGTGCGTTCATGAAACACGGGGTTCTTTGCAATATGTAACGCAGCCAGGCTATCACAAAAAATGGGAACAGGAGAGGAGATAACTAAACCAAGGTCACCAAGTAAACGAACAAGCCAAGAAACCTCAGCCACAACTTTACGCAAAGCTCGATACTCAGCCTCGGCAGAAGGCAAAGCAATGGTGGGTTGCTTTTTACTTTTCCAAGAGATGGGGCAGTCACCAAGAGTGACATAGAAACCAGTAACAGACTTTCTTGACATAGAGCATGCAGCCCAATCAGAATCAGCATAAGCCAAAAGAGAAAATTGAGAAGAAGAAGAAGATAAAAGAATGACCTGAGCAGGAGCATTCATGAGACAGCGTAAAACGTGGAGAGCTGCAAGCATATGAGGAACTCTAGGGCAGTGAAGGAATTGACTGAGATGTTAAACAACAAACGAAATGTCAAGGCGAGTATGCTGAAGAAAATTAAGCTTGCCAACCAGTCTGCGAAAAGTAGTAGGATCAGGTAAAAGATCACCATTATCAGGTGTCAATTTAATAGACACATCCAAAGGAGAAGAAACAGGGGTGAAATCAGAACAACGAAACTTCTCCAACCGATCCGAAGTATATTTATGTTGATTCATGAGATAACCATCCCTGTTATTAGTGATTTCCAACCTAAAAAATAATGAACCAGACCCAGATCCTTAATCTTGAATTGATGATCAAGAAATGATTTGAGAGCAGCCATTTCATCAAGATCAGATCCTGCTAATAAAATATCGTCAACATAAACCACCAAGATCACAAGAGAAGACTTTATGGATTTCATGAAAAGAGAATAATCATTCTTGCTGACAGTATACCCTCTGGATAATAAAGCCTCAGACAACTAGGAAAACCATTGGCGGGATGCCTGTTTGAGGCCATATAGCGACTTTCTGAGCTTACACACCAGAGGTGTAGAAGAAGAGGAAGGGGATGAAACGATGAGACCAGGAGGGACCTTCATATAAACATCTTCATCAAGATCACCATGACGAAAAAGCGTTGTTGACATCTAGTTGATAAACAGTCCATTTTCTTTTAACAACAAGGGCTAAGAGACACTTAACAGTGGTAAGTTTAACCACTGGAGAAAAAGTGTCATGATAATATATACCCTCCTGTTGAGTGTCTCCCCGAATGACCAATCGTGCTTTGTAACGCTCAATAGTGCCATCAGACCTTTGTTATAAACCCACTTGCAGGGGATGGCTTTCTTGTGAGAAGGAAGAGGAACAATATCCCAAGTGCAATTTGCCTCAAGGGCCTGGAATTCCTTTAACATGGCCTCCTGCCAAGCAAGGTGAGAAACAGCCTGTTGGTAAAACTGTGGTTCATGCATGAAAACCTTGGAATTGACATCGATAGGGTCAGAACTAGGAATAACAGAAGAGCAAATATAGTCGGCAAGATGTGCAGGAGGATGAGTAGTTCTAGAACTCCTTCTGGGAGAAACTACTGGTGGAGAAGGGGAGTTGGGCCTAAGGACTGGATCAGTAACAATGGTTGAAGAAGAAGAGCGAGAGGAAGTAATAGGAGGAGGAATATCTATGAAAACATCAGGATTATTAGGAAAAGGAGATGAGGGAGAACTGTTATAAGGAAAGATATGTTCATGAAAAATGACATCTCTGGAAAAAAATATAGAATAAGAAGATAGATTCAAAAGTTTGTAACCCTTTTTTCCACAAGGATATCCTATGAAAATACTTGGAATAGAACGATGTTGAAATTTATCCTTATTAGGTTTGGAAGAAACAACATAACAAAGACACCCAAAAGATTTAAGGTGGTCATAAGAAGGAGCATGACCATGTAGCTTTTCGAAAGAAGAAACATTGTGTAATACAGGTGAAGGTATTCTATTAATGAGGTAAGTGGCAGTGAGAACACAATCCCCCCAATATTTCAGAGGAAGTTTGGATTGAAATAAAAGAGCCCTGGAAACTTCCAATAGATGTTTATGTTTCCTTTCCACAACCCCATACCATGTTAGAGCTACACAACTCAGATGTGATGCAGAAAATGAAAAACATAAAACCCTAATTCTCGGGAGAAGAAGAACTCCATTCTTATTTCAATATATGAAGAGATTATCTTTTTAATATCACTGTTCTTACTTATACAAAAATACACAACGTACAACTAAAACTAAAAATTAAGTTGGACCTGGATCAATAACTGGGCCTCGTCGTGGGCCTATGTCAACAAAATCTCATAAGAATTCCGTAGACAACAATTAGGAAATTAATTAGTCTCTTTCAAAATATATTTTAATTATATCAACAAACGATTTGGCTTGTGTGATGCATGCAGTAGTAAAACTTAATTAGTGGCCTTAATTTATTTTTTTATTTTTTTTCATTTGTTTAAAGTTTTTGTTTTTCTCTATGTTTTGATAATAATAATAAGGGAAATTTTTTAAAATGTCATTATTTTATTATTTAAGAGGACTCATTGTCAATACTTTCATTATTTAGTAAAAATGTCATAATTTTAATTTATTATTTATATTTTTAATCTATTTTCTAATTGTTTAAATTGAAAGAAGACAAATATTTAAAACAGAAAGGAGAAATTAAGGGGAGACAAAAAAACTAAAGATGGAAGTATTGCTTAAAACTCTCATCAGTTATAAAAAATCAAAAAGTTCAAAAAATCAACCGACACTCCCAAAATCTGATGAATTCTCTCAACTTTTGATTTTCAAGATTTCCATACAAATTCGACGAGATAATTGCTTCTTCCTTATTCTTTTTCTAACTGTTTATAATTGATATAATTGTTAATCATATTCTGTTTTCATATCTTTGAAATTGATATAGTACAAAAAAATTTTGAAAGTGTAATTGAAAATAATTGTAAAGCGTAGTATTCAGGTTTCGTATAATTTTAAAAAAGTAGTCTGTTTCCGTCTGTTTTTGTTTTCGTCCGTATTTTGTTTTGGTTGTAAATTGTTGGTTGTAAATTGTATGAATTATGGATAACGTATGACTATTTGAATAATTTGTATTCCTTAACGATACAAATATGATCAATGTATGTATGTTGTAAGCGTTTGTTCTTAAATGGATACATTTTCAATATTTGTTTTGTATATGTATATGTAAGGGACTTCTATGAAATATGAAGAATTACTATTGTGAATACAAAATGAATTTATGGATATATACTGACAGAATACAAAATACAATATACAATTTCAAATCTATGGATACAAAAATACAATAAAACTATGAAGTACAAAAATACATACTGACTAAAACATCAACAAAATTCAATATACACTTCCAAATCTATGAATACAAAAAAAATTAAAACTATAAAATACAAAAATAAATAATAACTACAACATAATGAAAATTCCATATACACTTACCAATCTATTCGATAATAGTAAATACACAATCAAACTTATAAAATGTGTTACATTGACATAACTTACACAAAAAAAAAACAGAACACAAAATACAATAAACATATTAAATACAAAAATACATGCTAACTATAACAGTGAATACAAAAAACATTAAAACTATGAGAATACAAAAATAAATAATAACTATAACAGGATGAAAATTCCATATACACTTACAAATGTATTCGATAATAGTAAATACACAATCAAGCTCATAAAATGTATTACATTGACAACTAACACACAAAAAAAAACAGAATACAAAATACAATAAATATATGATATTTTAAAAAATTTCCCAATACAAAAATACATAGTAACTATAACAGACTAAAAATATATGATATTTAAAAAATTTCCCAATACAAAAATACATAGTAACTATAACAGACTAAAAATTCCATATACACTTTCAAACGCATTGTAACATTTATTTTTTTGAATTTTAAAAATTACTAAACAAATTAAACTAAACATGCAATACACAACACATGCAAAAAAAAAATACCTCTTCTCCAAAAAATTGATCTTCTTCAACTTCATGGTTACGAATTTGTGTGGGATTTTGCACAACTACGAATTCAGGCATTTTTCCCCGTCGTATATCCTCCTTAAATTTAGAAGCGGAACCTACATTGTTGTTTATTTCTTGAGTGAAAAAAAAATTAAACGATGAGAACTCGAAAGAACTTAGATTATTTTGTCCAATACCTTTAGTAACTCTCTTGAAAGAGTCCATTGAAGAGATAATTTTGTATTATGAAAACCCTAAAAATTATGTTAAGAACAACAACAAAACAAAACAAAAAAAAAAACAAACTAAAATCAGTAAGTAAATCAATAAGGAATATGAAGAACATAATACCCAAATCAATGTGAATCTTCAAATCAAACCTTGAAACAAAATTAATTGAGAATGATAGAAAATAGGAAAATTCGAGAATCTGTGGAATTGATTTTGGAAGAATGTTAGAGAGAGAAAATAAAAAGAAGAGTAAGAAAAGAGAGAATAAATCTGGGGAATTGATTATGAATAAATATATATAGAGAAATTGATAAGGTTAATAAAAGAGAGATGAGAGAGAAATTGATAAGGTTAATAAAAAAGAGATAAAATTAAAAATATCATTAATATCTATCCAATTACATAAAAATAGGAAAATGTGTAATCTATGAAAGAGAAAAAAAAGGTGTAAATAATGAGAGAGAAAATATTAATAATATCAGAATAATTATTTATTTTTAAAATAATGACATTTTTGACATGTTTACTAATATTATTAAAGTATGGATATTATCAATAAATAAGTTGTTGTTTTTGACTAGTTAGCTAAATTTCCCTAATAATAATATGTCCATGACTAAAATATAGAATAATATAATGTGGTACGTAATTAACATAATTTATACAATTACAAGTATGGATATAGCAATAAATTGAGCTAAAAATGAGAAGAATGTTGTCACGACTGGAATCTAGACCCCAGACGAGACCGGAGTCGTTGACCTCTCAGAGGTCGCAAACAAGCCTACTTACGTCATACTTACTTTACATAGATTAATTTTAGCGGAAATTTAAAACTTTTTGTTCTTTAAACATGCTTGCCAAACATTCTTAAAATTTTATAATCGTTCATCATCAACCATCTAACATTAAAGAGATAAACAACTGAAAGAAATAGTTCATAAGTCTTAATTGTATAACTAAAAATAAATAAATAAAAATCTGATTTTCCTTTTGATTAATCAAATTAATAATTATCAATTAATTAAATTAATTTATCAACCTTAAATCTTGACACCCTAAGTCTTGATCCTATTCATTTTTTTTGGATTGTTACAAATGTGTTGTTTGTTAAGGAAATAATTAATAAGTGATGTCCATTGCAAAGTGTTTGACATACGTATCCCCCATGACTCATCTATTAAGTTGTAAAATTACCACAAAAAAGATGAGCTAGCAAGGTAATACAATTTTATTTAATTGATTAATTTTGTTGACCGGTAGTTGAGTAGTGTATGAGAGTGGATAGTATAAATAGGGCAGGTAGTGAAGAAGTGATGAGTGAGAGATGCAATATAGAACAAATATGGAGTTAATAATGTTGTTTGTGATAATAATTGTGAGTAATATTGGACGTGTGAAGGTCAAGGAATAAATTATGATCACATGCAGACGATTGTACAATGGCCTCCAACTTATTGTGGGAGGTCAGGTTGCAAGACCTTCCTATCTAAGTCGCGGTTCACAATCCATGGGCTTTGGCCAGGGGAGGCTAACGGGGATACTCGTAATATTAAATGCTCTCCTCCTCCAAAAGCACGTACTAAAGAAGTTGATAAAGTGGTAGGATGAGAAACAAACAAATGCTATATATAATTATTATTTTTGTATATATATATATATGATTTCTAATACTATAGTCTATACAGTGGTTAAATGACAGGAACTTAAAGAATGAATTGGACACGTACTGGCCTTCTTTTACGCGTGGCTGGAACAACGAATCCTTATGGAGGCATGAGTGGAATAAGCATGGGTATTGCACATCAGAAAACGTCTCAGATGTTGTCTATTTTAAAGAGGCGATACGATTTGCCAAACTACTGATCAAAGGTATGGTTCCAATGTTAAAAAGTGGTGGAATGGATCCAACAGATCATCGTGGTTACAACGTAATGGGTATGAAGAGATTCATATCCCAAAAAGTAGCGTTGAATAATAATAAAGTTTACATATCATGTGAGAGGCTCAATTCTTCTTACGTCTTGTTGAAGAATATACATTTTTGCTTGGATAAACACCTCAACACATTAATATCTTGCCCCACCAGTAAAGACACAAGAGGATGTGGCCTTACACGACGAAACAATCTCCTATTTCCATCTACGGTACCTAATTAATTACTCTTATATATATATATATATTCTTAATTATACAATTTGCATGCATCTAATTTTCTTTTATTTTCAGGCAATATATCACTGATCAACCAAGACGACTAGCTACCTAATATATATATAGGATTATCTCTCTCGTCTATCTATGTTACTTATATAAAACAATATTAATAATATTATGTTCTGGATATGTTACAGATCGATATATGCACTTACTTAATGTGGATGGATAATTTTATTGGCTCATGTCCTCATACATGTATAATCAATTAATTTTCAAAATTAATTAGGATCAACAACGTCTTACGTACGTAAATCAAGGCCGGATGTCTATTAATTATTACAAAATTAACCAAGCTCGTCCTAACATTATATGACATATAATTATATAATTTGTCTCCACCGTTCTCCCTCCCTTCAAAATGTTCGATGATGATTGATGATACTTGAATACAAAAATAAATTACTCCTCGTGTATATCCAAGATACATTATTTCTATTAGATGCATGCGGATATATAATAATAGAAAAATATGTACATATATATACAATTGGGCGAGTATTTATAGCTCTGTTGCACTATGTACGC
Source organism: Solanum sitiens (assembly GCA_016801875.1). Classification (NCBI taxonomy): domain Eukaryota; kingdom Viridiplantae; phylum Streptophyta; class Magnoliopsida; order Solanales; family Solanaceae; genus Solanum; species Solanum sitiens. Next base: position 59,754 of record JABWTJ010000733.1, on the reverse strand, counting down.
ACCAAAACTACCTGTATAAATAATACATTAAATATAATAATCCAAAACAATTTATGTGATACAAATAAATTTTGAAAAATTAATCCATTTTTTTAAAAAAGAAAACTTAAATAAATATGTCATAGTTACTACTTTCATTCACCTATAGAAAAAAAGTAAAAATGTCATTAATGAAATCAACAAAAATGTACTTTCATCTATAGAAAAAAGAGTAAATATTGTCATTAATGAAACCATTTTTGGAAATCAATTATATTGGATCCGATAAATTCTTTAAATCAAAGAAATTATATTAGAATCATGAGTGCTTAATATTTTGGAAAAGTTCACCAAATTAGAAAAATATTTCTACTAAAGTCCATTATGCTTTAAAATAATGATATAATCTCTTTTTATCGTTCCTTGTCTCCCTCGTTCTCCCTTCTTACTGCTCGATCATGGAGGTAGCTATTAAAAAAACCATATTTAAATAACATGTAAATGTTATCCAATATTCTTTAATCTCTTATTAAAATTTTATATATGACCGACACTTTTGTCGTACAAGGAGCTCACTATTCCCTTGTCATTTAATTGCTACTAAACTCTCTTTATAATAGTAAAGCCCACAACCACCACCCTTTGAATGTGACTTCAGAATCCAATGACGAAATTCAAGTAGCATTGTCTTGTTTGTTCTAACATTATACGAGACCAGTCGATAACTTTTAGGTACCAAAATAATAGAGTTGTCATAACATGACTTAATACACGCGTATAGTGCAATGAAAGGTTACAAGTTTGTTCCAAAGGTCGGATTGTATCATTTTTCCATACATCAATGACAAACTTGTCGACTGAGTTCAACATGGCAAGTGAGATTAGATTCACAAACCAACTATAGACGTCCTGACCATCTAGAGACCGTTCCATCTTTATAAACACGTTATTGCTAAAGTCAAATGAAAGACCTCTGAACTTAAGAGTATCCGTTAACGGCCAATAATAAGATTTCATCCAAATAATTAGTAGTGATAAATAAGCTTTCTTGAGAATCAATTTCGTCTTATGTTTGAATATTATCAATGAATCCCTAGAACATGAGTAGAATGCACATCAATTAACTAGTATAGTACTAACATGACTTTATTGAAATATTATTCTTTTGGCAAATTGCTCACATTTCTACTTAGAGCTATTCTTTGTTTTTTAGATATACATGACTAAAATGTAGAATACAACTAGGTATTGATAAAATTAGTGAGACTAATATGGTACTAAAACTATTATACATGTATAAATAACAATTAAATTAAAGGACTACAATTTTAAATGTTGAACTTTTCATTTATTTAATAAATTTTTTTGTGTGTTCTTTAATGGAAATATCAAGGCTGGATACCAATGACAATGGCGGGGATTTTTTTGAAGATTTAATTGTGGAAGTTTTACTTAGATCGCCTGTAAAATAATTATTGAGGTTCAAATCCGTCTGCAAATATTGGTACACTCTTATCAAAAGCTCTAGATCTAGTTTTATCTGTGAACATTTGATTTTAACAAAGAACAATCACCCCACAACTTTAATTATGATCAAAATATTTACATTTTAAAAAAAAAAAAGGTAAAAAGAAATCCAAATCATTTGAGTAATAAAAGAGATATGTAAATTGCACATGTAAACTTGAATGCCTGCTATATAAAGTATGATATTAATGATAATTGCCTAAAAATAATGCATGTAACTAATTCTCATTCTGAAAGCAACAAGTGGGTTACATACCCAATAACGATTGTCTTCACATGGAACAATGTCAATAAGCACAATGCAACATTAATTAAAATATAATTGGATAAGCCACTTTAATAAAAAATAAAAATATTAAAATGTTCACAATCACCAACAACTTAGAGTATACAAACAAAAATACCAATGATTGCACCAAATTAAATAGGTTACAAGGCTAGAATGAACCATAAATAAATTTAAAAAACTTGTAAATGTTATCCAATATACTTTAAGCTCTTATTCAAATTTGTTGTTTGGACCACCGTTTTGTCATACAACGATTGAGATGGAGGTCACTATTTCCGTGTCGCTTAATTGTTACTAAGCTCTCTTTATAATAGTAAACCCCACAGCCGCCACACTCTGGATAGAAATGCAGGCCCAGATGACGAAACTCAAAAAGCTTCGTCTTGTTTGTCCTAACATTATATGAGACCAGCCGGGAACTAATAGTTACCAAAATCATGGAGTTGTCATAACATGACTTAATACGTGTAGAGATTGGAATGTTTAGATGTTTGTTCCAAACGCCTGGTTGTATCATTATCCATACATCAGTATCACACCCGTAGCCAAATTTCAAGATGCCAAGGCAGTCGCCAAGAAAGATCAGATTTGCCTTATCACTATAATCATCGTGACCACCTGGTGGCCCTTTCATCTCTACAAACACCTCATTCCCAAAGTCAAATGAAATAATTTTACATTTAGTATTCTCTGTTAACATCCAATAGTAATATCCATTCAGATAATCAGTAGTTTGAACTTGATTATATATAAAATAATATTCATCTGCGTGTGCATCTACGTTATGGTTGAATATTTTCCATGAATCCCTAAAACATGAGTAGAGTGCTGCATATTCTCCTATTTGATTAAAGTTAATAACTTTATAAACTTTAGTCATAGGATCTAATACGAACACTAAATGGCGATAGCGTGCATCAAAAGATACAAAGTCAATTGGTGCGGCAGGGAGGTGTCTCACCTCTCTGTTAGCTGGATTCCATAATGTACACAAAATAGCATTATCAATATCTCTTTCTATGAAAAACACACCATCGATAGAACCTAACAAGTTGGTAATACTATCTCTAGCAAACCTTTGAAAATTTTTTTGTTCATCTATACCCTTATCGGAAACCAAAGTGACAGTTGGAGCATCATCGGCTGCACCATAATCATAAATCAAGTGTTGCTGAGGCTTCTTCTTCTTACAGTGGTCTATAGTGAAGCTAGGGTTATTGATAAGACTGCCCCAATTTTTGCACACACATTTGAATCGTAACAACGATTTCACAGGTAAACTCACCAGAATCTCTCTTGTTGATTCCTCAGAAAAAGCCCTACTATAAGCCATACTAATTCCACCAACACAAAAAAAAAATTGAAAAGCAAACGAGATGAGATATGAAAAAAAATCAAAACACACCTTTGCTTTATATTATGAATTCAACAGATCTGTTAGCCCACAATTCCTTGAGTGATAAAACGTTTTTGTAGTTAGGTGGTGGTTGAAAGGTAAAGTTACGACGGTAAGCGGAGGATGAATGAAGTAGAGACTTTTTATGGGTGGAGATGCGGCGGTGAAATATACAATTGGACGGGTATTTATAGCGTTGCAGTATGCACACACCAAAACTACATGTATAAATACATTAAATGTAATAATCCAAAATAGTTTATGTAACACAAATAAATTTTAATCCATTTTAAAAAAAAGAAAACTTACATAAATAAATCAAATTTATTAATTTCATCTATAGAAAAAAGTCAAAAATGTCATTAATGAAATCAACAAATTTGTATTTGGTTGATAGTTTGGCTTACCATATTTACTAATTTCATTTATATAGAAAAAAGTCAAAAATGTTATTAATGAAATCAACAAAAATGTATTTGGTTGATTGTTTGGTTTATCATATTTACTAATTTCATCTATAAAAAAAGAGTAAATATTGTCACTAATGAAATCAATAAAAATATATTTAGTTGATTGTTTGGTTTAATAGATTAGAAATATCATTTTTGGAAAGCAATTATATTCGACCTGAAAAATTCTTTAAATGAAAGCAATTATATAAGAATCATGAGTGCTTATTTTGGAAAAGTTCACCTAATCAGAAAAATATTTTTACTAAAGTATAATATACTTTGAATAATTATTAAATATTTACTAATTTCATTTATAGAAAAAATTCAAAAATGTTATTAATGAAATCAACAAAAATGTATTTGGTTAAAAGTTATCAAATTTACTAATTTCATTTATAGAAAAAGAGTAAACATTGTCATTAATGAAATCAACAAAAATATATTTAGTTGATTGTTTGGTTTAATAGATCAAAAATATCTTCTTCTTTTTCTAAATAAAAACTAATATTTTTTTCTTTTCAAACACTTTTTTTAAATAACATTATTTTAATTAGAAAATTATTATACCGCTTCAAATAGGACAATAGTGTCACTCATCATTTCTTCTTTATTAAGGAATTATAATTAATGCCACTAATTAATCCATGAGAAAAATAGTATCACTCATAATTTCTTCTTTATTAAGGAATTAATTAATGTCACTAAGCAATCCATAATAGTCCATTTCAAAATGCTCATGTATCCTACATGATTTATTAATTAAGGGGAAAAAGGTAAAATATATTCAAATTTTAATCGAAATTATTATAACAATCTTAAATATTGGGCAGTACCTATTACTCTTCTACACTATTTAATGGTGTATTTTAAAGATATATAGGTGCCATGTGGATGTCTTATAAATTACAATTAATATGTATAGTAACTGATTCAGATGACACTTATATTTTTTTTAAAAGCCTAATCCGTCGGTGACCTTCAAACTTGACAATAATTTTCATTTAGATACTTTAATTAGGCTTTGAAAAATAACAAAAGATTTAAGATTTAACTAGACTTTAAGCTTTGAGAAATGATAGGAAGTACTTTAATAAAGAAAGAAACTATGAGTGACACTATTGTCCTATTTGAAGTAGTATAATAATTTTCTAATTAAAATAATATTATTTTTAGAAAAGTACTTGAAAAGAAAAATTATCAGTTTTTATTTAGAAAAAAATATATATTTATGATCTATTAAACCAAACAATCAACTCAATATTTTTTTGTTGATTTCATTAATTGTTGCCAAGTGTAGGGGACTATCGATGGGTTACGCTTTTTTTTAAATGCATTATTAAATTGTGCAAGGGTAATAGATCTTGCAAAAAGTTTAGAATTATTATAACAATTTCGATGAAAAGCAGATATATTTCAAAAAAAATTCCCTTTATTAACTATGAATTTGAATACAAGTAAATTTACCTAATTTGAAAAATATTAGATAATGTTTAAATTCGAATAAAATTTTTTTAAATGAAAGCAACTATATTAGAATCATGACTGCTTAATATTTTGTAAAAGTTCACCTAATTAGAAGATTTCTACTAAAGTCGATTATATTTTAAAATAATTATATAATATTTTTTAATTGTTCCTTGTCTCCCTCGTTCTCCCTTCTTACTGTTCGATCATAATAATACTTAGAAGCAATTGATAAATATATCAACGAATATATATATTGAGACCAAATACATGAATTTATTGGTCTATATTTTAATATGAATAAGATACATATGAAACACACTTGAATACAAAGTTTCTGAATAAACTACACCTAATTTAAGTTGTGTGTATCTATTGTGTGTACCCGAGACATATTTTCAATATATCCGAAATAATAATAATATATATAGATAGATAGAGAGAGAGAGAGATATTTACTGTTAGTGAACCTTTAAAAATAAATAATTTAATTAATTAATGGAAAAGTAATATATATTAAACTACACCTAATTTAAGTTATGTGTATCTATTGTGTGTACCCGAGACATATTTCCAATATATCCGGAATAATAATAATAATAATAATAATAATATATATATATATATATATATATATATATATATATATACTGTTAGTGAACCTTTAAAAATAAATAATTTAATTAATTAATGCAAAAGTAATATATATTGAAGACAATAGCCGAGTAACAATAATCGCCACAATGCAATGAATTAATAAATTGAATTTTCAAATTGTTGTCCTTCTTCTTTTCTTTTTTTAGATGAAAAATAATAAAGAAACAAAGTGATAAAATTAATGAATTGTCAATCGAATTGGATTACATAATTTATTCTAAATGAATGGTATATAACTATGACAAGTTAATATTAAAAGTAGCTAGAATTCTATTTATTCTTCTTTTTTCATTGTCAAGACAAAAAACGGTATAATTATAAAACTTTTCTGAATTAATTAAAAAAAATATAGACAAAGAGAAATGAGGAGTAACTGAGCAACTTCATCTACGTAGACAAAATGTATTATAAGACCTTATTAAAAAACTTATAAATATTTTTCTCTTGGGAGCTATTACTATAGTTTTCCACTTAATATGAAGTGGGATACAAAATATTTATATTTTTTAGGAAATAAATATTTAAATTGTCATCTTCTATTTATATTTGAAATATGTGCCCAAATAAGTCTGTTTTGACAATGTTGTTTTTGCCATACTTTTGATTCTTACTTCAAAAATAATAAAAGTTATTGAGTAATCTACCACCTCTCTTTCAATCATAAATCTCTTAAACTCACTCTTAGTAATACATAAGGAAAGACCTTTGAATTTAGGAGTCTCCATTAACGGTCAATAATAAGATTCATTCAAATAATTAGTAGTGATAAATAAGCTTTCTTGAGAATCGATTTCATCTTATATTTGAATATTTTCAATGAATCCCTAAACATGAGTAGAATACAAATCAATTAATAACTAGTATAGTACTAACATGACTTTATTCAAATATTATTCTTTTGGCAAATTGCTCACATTTCTACTTATTTATTTCCTTATCTTTAGAGCTATTCTTGTTTTTAGATATAAATGACTAAAATGTGGAATACAATTAGGTATTAATGAAATAGTGAGACTAATATGTTACAAAAATATATTATACTAGTATAAATAACAATTACCATTAAATTAAAGGACTATAATTTTAAATGGCAAACTTTTCATTTATTTAATACACTCTTGTAAAAAATAGATACTCTTATCAAAAACTCTAGATCTAATTTTATCCGTAAACATTTGATTTTAACAAAAAAAAATCACCCCATAACTTTAACTATGATTAAGTATTTACATAAGAAAATAGGTAAAAAGAAATCCAAACCATCCGAGTGATAAAAGAGATATGTAATTGCACATGTAAACTTGAATGCATGCTATATAGAGTTAGTATTTGTCAAAAATACAGTTAGCACCTATAGATAAATATTAGTTTTCACATTAAAATGTATTAGGCACAAACACTTTAGTATTTACATCAAAATTTTGGTAAAAACAAATCCAAACCATTTTGAGTTATAAATGATCCAATCAAATAAGTTTTTATTTGAGTGTTCCGCAAATTAAGTTTGAGAATAATTAGAAAATGTGAATCTGAATAATTTCATAGAGTACCTTTGAGGTTTGACTTAGTAATACCAACTTCTCTTATGATTTAAAACATTACAATTATCTCTATTGACTTGAATTTTTGATAAAGAAATTTTTAGTCGGATATTACTATCAAAATATAAATTGTAATCTAAACTAATTCACCTTGTCTAAAATTTTTGTTTATTTCTAAAGTGTTACGAGGCCAAACTACAAGCATAATAATTGTATTAATTTTGAGTCATTACCTACCTTAAAAATTACCCTGACAAAGACATCAATCTTTAATTTGTTGAAAATAAGAATATTGACGATTAATTAATCAAATTCTTAATCGTATTTTTTTTCTTACTTTATTAAAGTGTTTGTGCCTAATACATTTTTATTTAACACTAAAAACACAATCAAACAAATGCATGCTTAAGATTGTTAATATGAAAACTATATTTATCTATAGGTACTAAAGAATCACATTTTAGAGAATTACTGACATTAACTTTGATTAATATGAAATACTTATTTTGGTACATATTCAGCATGTAATAGGCCGATGACGACATGAATATTTATTTTTTAAAGTATATAAATATTTTGTATTCCACTTCATATTAACTGGAAAAGTATATTAGTACCCCTAAAAAATAAAGAGAAAAATATTTATAAATTTTTTAATAGGGCGTTATAATACGCATATATATCATACCAATAAATCACACACTAAATTTAGGTAAGCAATTCTTTGTATATATGCATAAAGTTTGATACAATTCTGTATCCTTCTTCTTTTCTCTTTTTAGATGGAAAATATTAAAGAAGCTAAGTGTCGATAAAGGTAAAATTACTGAATTGTCAAATCAAATTTGATTAAATAATTTATTCTAAATGGATGTTATAACTATAAAAACTTAATATTAAAGTAGCTAGAGTTCTCTTTTTTCTTTCTTTTTTCATTGTCATAGCAACAATATTCATAAATAGCCAACTATAAGTTTTCTGAATTAATTAAAAAATATATAGAAAAAGAAAAAAATAGATTAAATTAATGAACAAACTTCTATCTACCTTCACGATGTAGACAAAATGTGTATATAATAAGACCCTATTTAAAAATTTGTGAATAGAAGCAGATTTCAAATAGAATCAGATTTCAGAAAACTTTCATCAGATATTTAGAAATACATAATTACTTTATATTGATAGCCATGCCAGGGACTTCATCATAACCATTCATATTATATCATTTGGAACATTAAAATCTTATTAGAATTCCGTAAGACAACAATTAGGAAATTAGTCTCTTTCAAAATATATTTTAATTATATCAACCAACGATTTGGCTTGTGTGATGCATGCAGTAGTAAAACTTAATTAATGGCCTTAATTTATTGTTTTATTTTTTCATTTGTTTAAAGTTTTTGTTTCTCTCTATTTTTTGATAATAATAATAATATGTCCATGACTAAAATATAGAATAATATAATGTGGTACGTAATTAACATAATTTATACTATTACAAGTATGGATATAACAATAAATTGAGCTAAAAATGAGAAAAATGTGTTGTTTGTTAAGGCAATAATTAATAAGTGATGTCCATTGCAAAGTGGTTGTAAAATTACCACAAAAAAGATGAGCTAGCTAGGTAATACAATTTTATTTAATTGATTAATTTTGTTGACCGGTAGTTGAGTAGTGTTTGAGAGTGGATAGTATAAATAGGGCAGGTAGTGAAGAAGTGATGAGTGAGAGATGCAATATAGAACAAATATGGAGTTAATAATGTTGTTTGTGATAATTATTGTGAGTAATATTGGATGGTGTGAAGGTCAAGGAATAAATTATGATCACATGCAGATGATTGTACAATGGCCTCCAACTTATTGTGGGAGGTCAGGTGCAGGTTGCAAGACCTTCATATCTAAGTCGCGGTTCACAATCCATGGGCTTTGGTGTTAAGATGAATGATATCTAATTATAACAAGCTACTGAGTCAGCTTAATTAGTTGTAAAATCTGTTAGTTTGTTACATAACCAATTAGTGGAGTAGTTAGTTTCTGACCTTGCTTAGTTTGTATATAAATAGACTTCCATCTTCAATAATAAAGTTCAGTTTTTCATTCTCTAAAAATAAGTCCACATTATGAAGGATACTCCAATAGAGCTTGTATCAATGGAGGAATTGTGAATTTGACATGGTATCAGAGCTTGGTTAAGATTCGACGGTAGAATTTCATCTTCGAAGTTCTTCTCTGTTTTTTTTCTTCTTCTTACTCTGGTTTGAGTATTTGGGATTTTCTGGATTTCTCTTGATTTGTGATTTTTTGTTTTTCATGGCGATCGATGAATCGACATCAATTACTGCTACTAATATCACAGCAGGTGTACCCAACTTGATTGATTCAAGCAATCCGTTATACTTACATCTTTCGGATAATCCTGGCGCAGCACTTGTTCCAATTCCTTTTAATGGAGGAGGATATGGTTCATGGCGACGAAGTGTACTCCGTGCGTTATCAACGAAGAACAAACTAGGTTTTCTTAATGGCGATTGTAAGAAACCTGAAGTCAATTCTGCTCATATCCGGCACTGGGAACGTTGCGATGACATGGTTACATCGTGGATTCTCAATTCTCTTTCCAAGGAGATTTCTGACAGTGTGGAATATGTCAATAACTCGATGGAACTTTGGAAGGAACTTGAAGATCGATATGATCAGACGAACGGGGCAAAATTGTATCAAATCAAAAGGATATCAATGATCTGACTCAAGGTACTCTTGATGTTACTGCATATTATACAAAAATGAAAAGATTGTGGGAAGAACTTAACAATCTCTGCAATAAAAATCACTGTGTTTGTGTTTGTTCGTGTGGAGCAAAGGAAAATGTGCACAAAGCTGAGCAGGATCATCGTTTAATATAGTTTCTCATGGGCTTAAATGAAGTATATACTGCTGTAAGAGGAAGTATTCTTATGTTGAATCCATTACCTTCAATGGCTCAAGCTTTTTCGATCCTAATTCAAGAGGAAAAGCAACGAGAATTCAAACCATATAATGTGATGAATATGAACTCTGCTTCTCTTAATGCTAGTTCTTCAGGATCTAAAAATTTTAATCGTGGATCCACCAGTAGCACAGGACGCCAATCTGCAGGGAATTATGTGGACAAATCCCAGTTGTTTTATGATTTCTGCAAAAAAACAAGACACACAATAAAGACTTGTTATAAGCTCCATGGATACCCCCAAAATACTCAAAATGAGCACAACAAGCAGAATCCAACATCTCAGCCTACCAAGAATCCTAATTTCAATAGGTACACACAGGCGTACAACTTCAATCCTAATTTCAACTATAAACGAGTTGCAGGGAATGTTCATGGCATATTAGCTGACTCCGTGCTTAATGAAAGGGGTGATCAAATGAAGAAGGATGCAGATGACAATGTGACTCTATCAAAGGAACAATATCACAACGTTATGAAAATGTTGCCTCATTTCCAGGTGAACAATGCTGGAGCAATTGCAGATAATCCTGATGTGGGAATGGTTCTGTAAATTTTGCAGGTAATGTAGTTTGCACTTCTTCTATTGATTATGGTAAATCTTCATGTAAACATTTTGAATCAAAATCTGACTTATGGATCTTAGATTCAGGGGCATCGAACCATATGACTTTCCATAAATCCTACCTAACAAACATTAGATCTTTACCATATCCCATTTTGATAAGCCTACCAAATGGATACAAAGTAAAAATGACTGAGCTATGAGATGTAACACTTACACCTAGAATCATACTGTACAAAGTGTTGTATGTGCCTTCCTTCAAATTCAATCTCATTTCCATACACTCTCTTACTGTTCCTTTGAAAGGCATTGTAACATTCAATGACACTGCTTGTCTATTGCAGGCCCCTACAATGAAGAGGCCTCAGGAGATTGGTAAGTGCAGAGATGGTTTGTATTTCTTGTGGTCGAGGTGTTTGATGCATAAGAGTGCTAAAGATGCTAATATCTCCTATTTTTCCCTTTCTAATTTTGTAACAGAGACTTCCACATTTGCTTCTCATTCATGTATCTTACATTCTCATGTAACTTGACTCAATTTCAAACAATGATAATAAACAAATTGTCTCGAATTCAGTCTTGCTTCCCAGAGATGAAGATTTATTGTGGCATAATAGGCTTGGTCATGTACCTTTTTCAAAGATGAGAACCATAAGTTCAATACCTACAACTTTTTAATCCAAATAACCATTTTTTTGTCCAGTTTGTCATATGGCTAGGCAAACCAGATTACCTTTTCCTAAAAGAACAACACAATCAACCAAACTGTTTGAGATTCTTCATGTGGATCTTTGGGGACCCTACCACACTATCACACATGATAATCACAAGTATTTCCTTACCATGGTGGATGATTATTGCAGATTCACATGGACACATCTTTTGAGTTGTAAGAGTAATGTTTTTCAAGTGATTCAAGCTTTCATTTCTATGATTGAAAACCAATTTAACACATCATTGAAGACCATTAGATCAAACAATGGTTCAGAGTTCATAAATAATGAAACCACTATATATTTTCAATCCAAATGCATCCTTCACCAAAGATCTTGTCCATATACACCACAACAAAATGGTATAGTCGAAAGGAAACACAAATATCTCTTAGAGACAGCCAGAGCTTTGATGTTTCAGTCTCATTTGCCTCACAAATATTGGGGAGAATGCATCTTAACAGCCACTCATATAATAAACAGATTACCTTCTAGTCAATTACATGGGAAATGTCCTTCTGAAATTCTTTACCAAAGAAAACCTCAATATTCATCATTGAAAAGCTTTGGATGCCTTTGTTATCCCACAACACCAATAGTTCATAGGGATAAATTTGAACCTAGAACAACACCTCACATCTTTGTAGGATATCCATTTGGAACAAAAGGTTACAAAGTACTAAGCCTAGCCACCAAGAAAATCTATGTTTCTAGAGATGTGGTATTTTATGAAACCATCTTTCCATTTGCATCTTCACCAAAAGGTGTGTTTTTTGATTCCATTTCTAAACCATTACATGTTGTTCCTTCTAGTTTCCTTAATCCCATTAATCATGATCTTGGTTATGATGACACAAATGTATATGTACCCTATTCTAATGATAATAAAGGTGTGAGTGTTACAGAGACTAGATCACCACTTCATAATACCTTACAATATGATGTTAATGATCCAATAATTCAAACTAATAATGAATTTATACCTACTAGAAAATCAAGTAGAACTCATAAGGCACCTACATATCTAAATGACTATCACTGCCTAACCAATATATCTAAACAACACATTTCTTCACTATCTTTACATGCCCTGTTCACTAATAACCATCATATCACCTCTGATGTCCTTTATTATGATAGTCAATATTTGCTACAAAATGTATGTCATGATAGTGAGCCACTGACCTATGAAGAAGAAGCTATTAATCCTGCTTGGCAAGCAGCCATGACTCAAGAATTTGAGGCATTACATGCAAACCACACTTGGGATTTATCACCACTGCCTGTAGGCAAGAAACCTATAGGCTGCAAGTGGGTGTATAAGGTAAAACATAAGGCAGATGGAAGCATTGAGAGATTCAAAGCACGGTTATTTGTCAAAGGTTATACTCAAAAGGCAGGAATTGATTATGTGGAAACTTTCTCACCAGTAGTGAAGATGACAACAGTCAGATCCTTGATTGGCATTGCAGTAAAAAGAGGTTGGGATATCTCTCAACTTGATGTCAATAATGTTTTCCTCCATGGAGACTTACATGAGGAGGTCTACATCGAGGTACCTCCTGGCTTGATGATTGATACACCAGGTCTAGTTTGCAAGCTGAATAAATCTCTTTATGGCCTTAAACATGCTAGCAAATAGTGCTATGAAAAATTGGCTGCTGCTTTATATTCTAGGGGGTACAGCCATTCAGTTAATGATTACTCCTTATTTTAAAAGAAGTCCAATAATTCAACTGTATTTGTAGCTGTATACGTGGATGATGTTATCATCACAGGCACAGATTCTGCAGAAATAGATTCACTCAAGAGATTTCTGCATGATCAATTCAAAATCAAAGATTTAGGAAGGTTGCATTATTACTTAGGCTTTGAGGTCTTATACAAACAAGATGGAATTCTAATTTCACATAGGAAATTTGCATTAGATCTTTTGAAAGAGTTTGATTGCTTGCATTGCCCAAGTTCTTCTTCTCCTCTTGATCCAACAGTGAAGTTAAAGGCTAAAGAAGGACCTGTTCTATCAGATCTTACTTTTTATAGAAAATTGGTGGGGAATCTAAATTTTCTCACTAACACAAGGTTGGATATATCTTATGCAGTACAACACTTAAGTCAGTTTCTACAAGATCCTAGAGAACCTCACTTACATGCAGCATTTCATCTGCTCAGATACATAAAAAAGGATCCCACACTTAGGATTTTTATGTCTAACATTCATGACTGCACAGTAAGAGCTTTTTGTGACTCTGACTGGGCATTATGTCCAGATTCTAGAAGATCAGTTTCAGGGTATATTGTGTTGCTGAGAAATACTCCAATTAGCTGGAAATCCAAGAAACAAGAAGTTGTGTCATTATCCTCAGCTGAAGCAGAGTACAGGGCTTGAGAAAGGTTGTTGGTGAATTGGTGTGGTTAAATAGACTTTTTGAAGAACTTGCAGTGCCAACTTCCACACCTTATGCAGTATTCTGTGACAGCCAGTCAGCTCTTCATATTGCCAGGAATCCTGTATTCCACGAGCGAACCGAACATATTGAAGTAGACTGTCACTTTATAAGGAACAAACTCCATGATGGGCTCATGACTCTACATCATGTCACCACTTCAGATCAACTCAAATGGTTTCGATTTGTTTTTGTCTAAATAACTTTGATGCAAATATTAAATTGTTAATACATTTTTATTTAACACATAAAACACAATCAAACAAATGCATGCTTAAGATTGTTAATGTGAAAACTATATTTATCTATAGGTACTAAAGAATCACATTTTAGAGAATTACTGACATTAGCTTTGATTAATATGAAATACTTTTTTTGGTACATATTGAGCATGTAATAGGCCGATGACGACATGAATATTTATTTTTTAAAGTATGTGAATATTTTGTATTCCACTTCATATTAACTGGAAAAGTATATTAGTACCCCTAAAATATAAAGAGAAAAATATTTATAGATTTTTTAATAGGGAATTATAATACGTATATATATCATACCAATAAATCACACACTAAATTTAGGTAAGCAATTCTTTGTATATATGTATCAAGTTTGATACAATTCTGTATCCTTCTTCTTTTCTCTTTTTAGATGAAAATATTAAAGAAGCTAAGTGTCGATAAACGTAAAATTGCCATGTGGCACTACCTATTTGACTTATCTTGAAAAAATATAAAAACCCATGTATTAATTTTTTTAAAGCTTTATTAGGAATAGTTTTTAATTTTCAAATCTTTTTCCTCATCTTCCCTACCATCATTAGCTTACCCATGTTTCTTGGGCATCTATGTCTTCCTTCATTTTTCTCTAAGTGCGTAAACTGAATGAGATCAGTTTATACCTCAACATTTTACTCCAAAATGAAATAATTAATTGACTTAAAGAAAAGACCAAAACACCCTTACTAAATCTGGTTTTGAAACTTTTCCTACTCAACATTCCATCTTCCGAAGGTCATATCTCACTCATACGACCTCCAAAATTCACAAACTTGGAGTCGTTGAAAAGATCTTCCAGATTTTCATCCATATAAAGAACGCCCCAAATTCTTCCTGAGATGAAAGTTATGACTTGAAAATGACCAAAATTTACTTTTGAAATCTAAGAATTTTTCAGATTTCCTTACTTATTTCCAAATTTGATCTTTCTTGTTTTTCTTAGCTTAACCTTAGTTTATCTAGAATCCGAGATGTTACAATAATAAGATACATATAAAACACGCTTGAATAAAAAGTTTTCGGATAAACTACACCTAATTTAACTTGTGGGTATCCGGAACACATTTTCATTACATCCGGAATAGTACAAAAAAAATAATCTATACCTTCTTTTAGTGAAAAATACATAATTAAAATCGGATTAATTATTAATTAGTGGAAAAATAATCTATATTAAAGACGATAACCGAGTAACAAAAACTAATGACCACAATATAATGAATTAATTAGTTGATGAAAATAATAAAGAAACAAAGAGTCTCTAAAGGTAAAATTATTGAATTGTCAAATCGAATTGGATTAGTCAATTTATGCTCTCTGAAATTATCTGAATTTGCATCTCCTAATTATTCTCAAACTTAATTTGTTGAACACTCAAACGAGAATGTTTGATTGAATCATTTATAACTCAAATGGTTTCGATTTGTTTTTATCTAAATAACTTTGATGCAACTACTAAATTGTTAATACATTTTTATTTAACACTAAAAACACAATCAAACAAATGCATGCTTAAGATTGTTAATATGAAAACTATATTTATCTATAGGTACTAAAGAATCACATTTTAGAGAATTACTGACATTAGCTTTGATTAATATGAAATACTTTTTTTTAGGGGTGGGCATAAAAATCGAAAAATCGAAAAACCGAACCGAACCGAATTATTTCAGTTTTTCGGTGTCGGTTCTTCGGTTCTTCGGTTCGGTGCCGGTTTTTGATTTTAGGAACTTCGGTTCTTCGGTTCGGAGTTCGGTGCAAGGGTCCCAAAACTACGGTGCACCGAAGAACCGAAGTTTTATTAAATAAATTTTAAAAAATTTAATTATATTGCTTAGTTAATAATACTTATACATTTTTTACTCAAAATATTTACATGACCTATTTAAATGTATTACTTAAGCTAGCAATTACGACAAAAAAATGTTTTAATGATAAAACATTATAATGACAATTTAGTTCCTCTTCTATTTATGTACACGAGTCCTTATATTGCTCTCTTCTTTATTCATTTAGGTATGGGAGAAACCAAAAATATCGTCGCGTATTTATTTTATTTTTATTTTTATTAAGCACATAAAACTCTTAATACTTTAATATATTTTCACTTTATTTTTATTTACACCGAAAAAATGATTTAAAAACACCGATTTAAACCGAACCGAAGTAGAAAAAACCGAACCGAACCGATATTAGTTTGGTATAAGTATGGTGCATACTTTTCTAAAACCGAATACCGAAGAACCGAACTAAAATTTGATAAAACCGAACCGAAGAACCGAACGCCCACCCTACTTTTTTTGGTACATATTGAGAATGTAATAGGCCGATGACGACATGAATATTTATTTTTTAAAGTATATGAATATTTTTTATTCCACTTCATATTAAATGGACAACTATATTTGTACCCCTAAAATATAAAGAGAAAAATATTTATAATTTTTTTAATAGGACGTTATAATACACATATATATCATATCAATAAATCACACACTAAGTTTAGGTAAGCAATTCTTTGTATATATGTATCAAGTTTGATACAATTCTGTATCCTTCTTCTTTACTCTTTTTAGATGAAAAATATTAAAGAAGCTAAGTGTCGATAAAGGTAAAATTAATGAATTGTCAAATCAAATTTGATTAAATAATTTATTCTAAATGGATGTTATAACTATAAAAAATTAATATTTAAGTAGCTAGAGTTTTCTTTTTTCTTTCTTTTTTCGTTGTCATAGCAACAATATTCATAAATAGGCAACTACAATTTTTCTGAATTAATTAAAAAATATATAGAAAAAGAAAAAAAAACAGATTAACTTAACGAACAACTTCTAGCTACCTTCACGATGTAGACAAAATGTGTATATAATAAGACCCTATTTAAAAATTTGTGAATAGAAGCAGATTTTAGAAAACTTTCATCAAATATTTGGAAATACAACGTTCTTGTAATTACTTTATATTGATAGCCATGCCAGGGACTTCATCATAACCATTCATATTATATCATTTGGAACATACATAGTCTGCTGATACATTAAAATCTTATAAGAATTCCGTAGACAACAATTAGGAAATTAATTAGTCTCTTTCAAAATATATTTTAATTATATCAACAAACGATTTGGCTTGTGTGATGCATGCAGCAGTAAAACTTAATTAATGGCCTTAATTTATTTTTTATTTTTTTTCATTTGTTTAAAGTTTTTGTTTCTCTCTATTTTTTTATAATAATAATAATATGTCCATGACTAAAAAATAGAATAATATAATGTGGTACGTAATTAACATAAATTTATACTATTACAAGTATGGATATAACAATAAATTGAGCTAAAAATGAGAAGAATGTGTTGTTTGTTAAGGAAATAATTAATAAGTGATGTCCATTGCAACGTGTTTGACTCATCTATTAAGTTGTAAAATTACCACAAAAAGATGAGCTAGCTAGGTAATACAATTTTATTTAATTGATTAATTTTGTTGACCGGTAGTTGAGTAGTGTTTGAGAGTGGATAGTATAAATAGGGCAGGTAGTGAGGAAGTGATGAGTGAGAGATGCAATATAGAACAAATATGGAGTTAATAATGTTGTTTGTGACAATAATTGTGAGTAATACTGGATGGTGTGAAGGTCAAGGAATAAATTATGATCACATGCA
This sequence comes from Solanum sitiens, assembly GCA_016801875.1. Taxonomy (NCBI): domain Eukaryota; kingdom Viridiplantae; phylum Streptophyta; class Magnoliopsida; order Solanales; family Solanaceae; genus Solanum; species Solanum sitiens. The sequence goes on along the minus strand of JABWTJ010000733.1, from coordinate 41,790 downwards.
GACGATTGTACAATGGCCTCCAACTTATTGTGGGAGGTCAGGTTGCAAGACCTTCATATCTAAGTCGCGGTTCACAATCCATGGGCTTTGGCCAGGGGAGGCTAACGGGGATACTCGTAATATTAAATGCTCTCCTCCTCCAAAAGCACGTATTAATGAAGTCGATAAAGTGGTAAGATGAGAAACAAACAAATGCTATATATAATTATTATTTTTGTATTTATATATGATTTCTAATACTATAGTCTATACAGTGGTTAAATGACAGGAACTTAAAGAATGAATTGGACACGTACTGGCCTTCTTTTACGCGTGGCTGGAACAACGAATCCTTATGGAGGCATGAGTGGAATAAGCATGGGTATTGCACATCAGAAAACGTCTCAGATGTTGTCTATTTTAAAGAGGCGATACGATTTGCCAAACTACTGATCAAAGGTATGGTTCCAATGTTAAAAAGTGGTGGAATGGATCCAACAGATCATCGTGGTTACAACGTAATGGGTATGAAGAGATTCATATCCCAAAAAGTAGCGTTGAATAATAATAAAGTTTACATATCATGTGAGAGGCTCAATTCTTCTTACGTCTTGTTGAAGAATATACATTTTTGCTTGGATAAACACCTCAACACATTAATATCTTGCCCCACCAGTAAAGACACAAGAGGATGTGGCCTTACACGACGAAACAATCTCCTATTTCCATCTACGGTACCTAATTAATTACTCTTATATATATATATATATTCTTAATTATACAATTTGCATGCATCTAATTTTCTTTTATTTTCAGGCAATATATCACTGATCAACCAAGACGACTAGCTACCTAATATATATATAGGATTATCTCTCTCGTCTATCTATGTTACTTATATAAAACAATATTAATAATATTATGTTCTGGATATGTTACAGATCGATATATGCACTTACTTAATGTGGATGGATAATTTTATTGGCTCATGTCCTCATACATGTATAATCAATTAATTTTCAAAATTAATTAGGATCAACAACGTCTTACGTACGTAAATCAAGGCCGGATGTCTATTAATTATTACAAAATTAACCAAGCTCGTCCTAACATTATATGACATATAATTATATAATTTGTCTCCACCGTTCTCCCTCCCTTCAAAATGTTCGATGATGATTGATGATACTTGAATACAAAAATAAATTACTCCTCGTGTATATCCAAGATACATTATTTCTATTAGATGCATGCGGATATATAATAATAGAAAAATATGTACATATATATACAATTGGGCGAGTATTTATAGCTCTGTTGCACTATGTACGCACCAAAACTACCTGTATAAATAATACATTAAATATAATAATCCAAAATAATTTATGTGATACAAATAAATTTTGAAAAATTAATCCATTTTTAAAAAAAAAGAAAACTTAAATAAATATGTCATAGTTACTACTTTCATTCACTTATAGAAAAAGAGTAAAAATGTCATTAATGAAATCAACAAAAATGTACTTTCATCTATAGAAAAAAGAGTAAATATTGTCATTAATGAAACCATTTTTGGAAATCAATTATATTCGACCCGATAAGTTCTTTAAATCAAAGAAATTATATTAGAATCATGAGTGCTTAATATTTTGGAAAAGTTCACCAAATTAGAAAAATATTTCTACTAAAGTCCATTATGCTTTAAAATAATGATATAATCTCTTTTTATCGTTCCTTGTCTCCCTCGTTCTCCCTTCTTACTGATCGATCATGGAGGTAGCTATTAAAAAAATAATATTTAAATAACATGTAAATGCTATCCAATATTCATTAAGCTCTTATTAAAATTTAATATCTGCCGACACTTTTGTCATACAAGGAGCTCACTATTCCCTTGTCATTTAATTGTTACTAAAATCTATTTATAATAGTAAAGCCCACAACCATCACCCTTTGGATGTGACTTCAGTCTCCAATGATGAAATTCAAGAAGCATTGTCTTGTGTGTTCTAACATTATATGAGACAAGTCGAAAACTTTTAGGTACCAAAATCATAGAGTTGCCATAACATGACTTAATACACGCGTATAGTGCAATGAAAGGTCACAATTTTGTTCCAAAGGTCGGATTGTATCATTCTCCCACACTTCAATGACAAACTTGTCGACTGAGTTCAACATGGCAAGTGAGATTAGATTCACACTCCAACTATAGACGTCCTGACCATCTAGTGACCGTTCCATCTTTATAAACACGTTATTGCTAAAGTCAAATAAAAGACCTCTGAACTTAAGAGTCTCCGTTAATGGCCAATAATAAGATTTCATCAAAATAATTAGTAGTGATAAATAAGCTTTCTTAAGAATCAATTTCGTCTTATGTTTGAATATTATCAATGAATCCCTAGAACATGAGTAGAATGCACATCAATTAACTAGTATAGTACTAACATGACTTTATTCAAATATTATTCTTTTGGCAAATTGCTCACATTTCTACTTAGAGCTATTCTTTGTTTTTTAGATATACATGACTAAAATGTAGAATACAACTAGGTATTGATAAAATTAGTGAGACTAATATGGTACTAAAACTATTATACATGTATAAATAACAATTAAATTAAAGGACTACAATTTTAAATGTTAAACTTTTCATTTATTTAATAAACTTTTTTTGTGTGTTCTTGAATGGAAATATCAAGGCTGAATACCAATGACAATGGCGGGGATTTTTTTGAAGATTCAATTGTGGAAGTTTTACTTAGATCGCCTGAAAAATAATTATTGAGGTTCAAATCCGTCTGCAAAAATTGGTACACTCTTATCAAAAGCTCTAGATCTAGTTTTATCTGTGAACATTTGATTTTAACAAAAAACAATCACCCCAAAACTTTAATTATGATCAAAATATTTACATTTAAAAAAAAAATAGGTAAAAAGAAATCCAAATCATTTGAGTAATAAAAGAGATATGTAAATTGCACATATAAACTTGAATGCATGCTATATAGAGTATGATATTAATGATAATTGGCTAAAAATTATGCATGTAAATAATTCTCATTCTGAAAGCAACAAGTGCGTTACATACCCAATAACGACTGTCTTCACATGGAACAATGTCAATAAGCACAATGCAACTTTAATTAAAATATAAATGGATGAGCCACTTTAATAAAAAATAATAATATTAAAATGTTCACAATCACCAACAACTTACAGTATACAAACAAAAATACCAATGATTGCACCTAATTAAATAGGTTACAAGGCTAGAATGAACCATAAATAAATTTAAAAAACTTGTAAATGTAATCCAATATACTTTAAGCTCTTATTCAAATTTGTTGTTTGGACCACCGTTTTGTCATACAACGATTGAGATGGAGGTCACTATTTCCGTATCGCTTAATTGTTACTAAGCTCTCTTTATAATAGTAAACCCCACAGCCGCCACACTCTGGATAGAAATGCAGGCCCAGATGACGAAACTCAAAAAGCTTCGTCTTGTTTGTCCTAACATTATATGAGACCAGCCGGGAACTAATAGTTACCAAAATCATGGAGTTGTCATAACATGACTTAATACGTGTAGAGATTGGAATGTTTAGATGTTTGTTCCAAACGCCTGGTTGTATCATTATCCATACATCAGTATCACACCCGTAGCCAAATTTCAAGATGCCAAGGCAGTCGCCAAGAAACATCAGATTTGCTGAATCACTATAATCATCGTGACCACCTGGTGGCCCTTCCATCTCTACAAACACCTCATTCCCAAAGTCAAATGAAATAATTTTACATTTAGTATTCTCCGTTAACATCCAATAGTAATATCCATTCAGATAATCAGTAGTTTGAACTTGGTTATATACAAAATAATATTCATCTGCGTGTGCATCTATGTTATGTTTGAATATTTTCCATGAATCCCTAAAACATGAGTAGAGTGCTGCATATTCTCCTATTTGATTAAAGTAAATAACTTTATAATCTTTAGTCATAGGATCTAATCCGAACACTAAATGGCGATAGCGTGCATCAAAAGATACAAAGTCAATTGGTGCGGCAGGGAGGTGTCTCACCTCTCTGTTAGCTGGATTCCATAATGTACACAAAATAGCATTATCAATATCTCTTTCTATGAAAAACACACCATCGATAGAACCTAACAAGTTGGTAATACTATCTCTAGCAAACCTTTGGAAAAATTTTTGTTCATCTATACCCTTATCGGAAACCAAAGTGACAGTTGGAGCATCATCGGCTGCACCATAATCATAAATCAAGTGTTGCTGAGGCTTCTTCTTCTTACAGTGGTCTATAGTGAAGCTAGGGTTATTGATAAGACTGCCCCAATTTTTGCACACACATTTGAATCGTAACAACGATTTCACAGGTAAACTCACTAAAATCTCTCTTGTTGATTCATCAGAAAAAGCCCTACTATAAGCCATACTAATTCCACCAACACAAAAAAATAATTGAAAAGCAATGAGATGAGATAAGAAAAAAAATCAAAACACACCTTTGCTTTAGATTATGAATTCAATAGATCTGTTAACCCACAATTCCTTGAGTGATAAAAATTTTTTGTAGTTAGGTGATGGTGAAAGGTAGAGTTACGACGGTAATCGGAGGATGAATGAAGTAGAGGCTTTTTATGGGTGGAGATGCGGCGGTGAGAATATACAATTGGACGGATATTTATAGCGTTGCAGTATGCACACACCAAAACTACATGTATAAATACATTAAGTGTAATAATCCAAAATAGTTTATGTAATACAAATAAATTTTAATTCATTTTAAAAAAAAAGAAAACTTACATAAATAAATCAAATTTATTAATTTCATCTATAGAAAAAAGTAAAAAATGTCATTAATGAAATCAACAAATTTGTATTTGGTTGATAGTTTGGCTTACCATATTTACTAATTTCATTTATATAGAAAAAAGTCAAAAATGTTATTAATGAAATCAACAAAAATATATTTGGTTGATTGTTTGGTTTATCATATTTACTAATTTCATCTATAAAAAAAGAGTAAATATTGTCACTAATGAAATCAACAAAAATATATTTAGTTGATTGTTTAGTTTAATAGATCAAAAATATCATTTTTGAAAAGCAATTATATTCGACCCGAAAAATTCTTTAAATGAAAGCAATTATATAAGAATCATGAGTGCTTATTTTGGAAAAGTTCACCTAATCAGAAAAATATTTTTACTGAAGTATAATATACTTTGAATAATTATTAAATATTTACTAATTTCATTTATAGAAAAAATTCAAAAATGTTATTAATGAAATCAACAAAAATGTATTTGGTTAAAAGTTATCAAATTTACTAATTTCATTTATAGAAAAAGAGTAAACATTGTCATTAATGAAATCAACAAAAATATATTTAGTTGATTGTTTGGTTTAATAGATCAAAAATATCTTCTTTTTTTCTAAATAAAAACTAATAATTTTTTCTTTTCAAACACTTTTTTTAAATAATATTATTTTAATTAGAAAATTATTATACCGCTTCAAATAGGACAATAGTGTCAATCATCATTTCTTCTTTATTAAGGAATTATAATTAATGTCACTAATTAATCCATGAGAAAAATAGTATCACTCATAATTTCTTCTTTATTAAGGAATTAATTAATGTCACTAAGCAATCCATAATAGTCCATTTCAAAATGCTCACGTATCCTACATGATTTATTAATTAAGGGGAAAAGGGTGAAATATATTTAAATTTTAATCGAAATTATTATAACAATCTTAAATATTGGGCAGCACCTATTACTCTTCTATACTATTTAATGGTGTATTTTAAAGATATATAGGTGCCATGTGGACGTCATATAAATTACAATCAATATGTAGTGTAACTTGTCCAGATGACACTTATATATTTTTTAAAGGCCTAATCCGTCGGTGACCTTCAAACTTGACAATAATTTTCATTTAGACACTTTAATTAGACTTTGAGAAATAACAAAAGATTTAAGATTTAACTAGACTTTAAGCTTTGAAAAATAATGAAAGTACTTTAATAAAGAAGAAATTAGGAGTGACACTATTGTCCTATTTGAAGTAGTATAATAATTTTCTAATTAAAATAAAAATTATTTTTAGAAAAGTACTTGAAAAGAAAAATTATCAGTTTTTATTTAGAAAAATATATATATTTATGATCTATTAAACCAAACAATCAACTGAATATTTTTTTGTTGATTTCATTAATTGTTGCCAAGTGTAGGGGACCATCGATGGGTTACGCTTTTTTTTTAATGCATTATTAAATTGTGCATTGATAATAAATCTTGCAAAAAGTTTAGAATTATTATAACAATTTCGATGAAAAGCAGATATATTTCAAAAAATTTCCCTTTATTAACTATGAATTTGAATACAAGTAAATTTACCTAATTTGAAAAATATTAGATAATGTTTAAATTCGAATAAAAATTTTTTAAATGAAAGCAACTATATTACAATCATGACTGCTTAATATTTTGTAAAAGTTCACCAACTTAGAAGATTTCTACTAAAGTCGATTATATTTTAAAATAATTATATAATATTTTTTAATCGTTCCTTGTCTCCCTCGTTCTCCCTTCTTACTGTTCGATCATAATAATACTTAGAAGCAATTGATAAATATATCAACGAATATATATATTGAGACCAAATACATGAATTTATCGGTCTATATTTTAATATGAATAAGATACATATAAAACACACTTGAATACAAAGTTTCTGAATAAACTACACCTAATTTAAGTTGTGTGTACCTGAGACATATTTTCAATATATCCGGGATAATAATTATATATATATATATATATATATACTGTTAGTGAACCTTTAAAAATAAATAATTTAATTACTGGAAAAGTAATATATATTGAAGACAATAGCCGAGTAACAATAATCGCCACAATGCAATGAATTAATAAATTGAATTTTCAAATTGTTGTCCTTCTTCTTTTCTTTTTTAAGATGAAAAATAATAAAGAAACAAAGTGATAAAATTAATGAATTGTCAATCGAATTGGATTACATAATTTATTCTAAATGAATGGTATATAACTATGACAAGTTAATATTAAAAGTAGCTAGAATTTTATTTTTTCTTCTTTTTTCATTGTCAAGACAAAAAATGGTATAATTATAAAACTTTTCTGAATTAATTAAAAAAAATATAGACAAAGAGAAATGAGGAGTAAATGAGCAACTTCATCTGCGTAGACAAAATGTATTATAAGACCTTATTTAAAAACTTATAAATATTTTTCTCTTTGGCTCTATTACTATAGTTTTCCACTTAGTATGAAGTGGGATACAAAATATTTATATTTTTTAGGAAATAAATATTTAAATCGTCATCTTCTAGTTATATTTGAAATATGTGCCCAAATAAGTGTATTTCGTCAATGTCGTTTTAGCCATACTTTTGATTCTTACTTCAAAAATAACAAAAGTTATTGAGTAATCTACCACCTCTCTTTCAATCATAAATCTCTTAAACTCACTCTTAGTAATACATAAGGAAAGACCTCTGAATTTAGGAGTCTCCATTAACGATCAATAATAAGATCCATTCAAATAATTAGTAGTGATAAATAAGCTTTCTTGAAAATCGTTTCATCTTATATTTGAATATTTTCAATGAATCCCTAAAACATGAGTAGAATACAAATCAATTAATTAGTATCGTACTAACATGACTTCATTCAAATATTATTCTTTTGGCAAATTGCTCACATTTCTACTTATTTATTTCCTTATCTTTAGAGCTATTCTTGTTTTTAGATATAAATGACTAAAATGTGGAATACAACTAGGTATTAATGAAATAGTGAGACTAATATGTTACAAAAATATATTATACTAGTATAAATAACAATTACCATTAAATTAAAGGATTATAATTTTAAATGGCAAACTTTTCATTTATTTAATACACTTTTGTAAAAAAATAGATACTCTTATCAAAAACTCTAGATCTAATTTTATCCGTAAACATTTGATTTTAACAAAAAAAATCACCCCATAACTTTAACTATGATTAAGTATTTACATAAGAAAATAGGTAAAAAGAAATCCAAACCATCCGAGTGATAAAAGAGATATGTAATTGCACATGTAAACTTGAATGCATGCTATATAGAGTTAGTATTTGTCAAAAATAAAGTTAGCACCTATAGATAAATATTAGTTTTCACATTAACAATCTTAAGCATGCATTGTTTGATTATTTTTTTTAGTGTTAAATAAAAATGTATTAGGCACAAACACTTTAGTATTTACATCAAAATTTTGGTAAAAACAAATCCAAACCATTTGAGTTATAAATGATCCAATCAAATAAGTTTTTATTTGAGTGTTCCGCAAATTAAGTTTGAAAATAATTAGAAATGTGAATCGGAATAATTTCATAGAGTACCTTTGAGATTTGACTTAGTAATACCAACTTCTCTTGTGATTTAAAACATTACAATTATTTCTATTGACTTGAATTTTTGATAAAGAAATTCTTAGTCGGATATTACTATCAAAATATAAATTGTAATCTAAACAAATTCACCTTGTCTAAAATTTTTGTTTATTTCTAAAGTGTTACGAGGCCAAACTACAAGCATAATAATTGTATTAATTTTGAGTCATTACCTACCTTAAATATTGCCCTGACAAAGACATCAATCTTTAATTTGTTGAAAATAAGAATATTGACGATTGATTAATCAAATTGTTAATCGTATTTTTTTTCTTACTTTATTACTCCAACATTTATCGTATACAGGCTGCTGGACTAGTGGAAAACCAACAAATTTGTCATAGTGGTTATTTATGACACTTAATAATTATATAATTTTAAAATTGTTATTTTACTCTTAATTATATGTTCGTACGTAAAAGTTATAGTATAAAAAGCATATTAAAATTATATCGTAGAAGAATTTAATGTGTTCCACACAGTTAAGCGTGAACGAGTATAAGATAGTACGTAAAAATTTTAAAAATTTAATAATGTTTGCATAAATTTCATATAAAAAGAATATCAAAAAGTATTATGATTGAATAGTAAATACTCTTTTATTATTAATTAAATATCTTGACCTCAAGTTTCTGGACATAAAATTATTTTTGTTATAGAGTGTTTTATCTTTAATATAAACTTCTCTATGTAAATTTCAAATTTCAATACGAGTAACGTATATCTGACTTACCTAATAATCGTGAAGTTAAAATTAAACTTGAAGTCCCTGTCTAATGAATAATTCACATTTTAAAAAGATCACAATTTTTTGGCGAGAAAAGACATAAAATCACCACTGAAGTTGTTTCAAATTTTCAAAAAGATACCTTAACTTTGCGGGTGTCCTATTACCCCACGAAATTATCTAAATCCACCAGAAGTATACCTTTTTGACTAATTTAACACCACTCGTGTTGTCACGAAATTTGGGCGCGTGAAGGACTGTTCATACAGCTTTAGACCAACGTAAAATTGCCATGTGGCACTACCAATTTGACTTATCTTGAAAAAATACAAAAACCCATGTATTAATTTTTTTAAAGCTTTATTAGGAATAGTTTTTAATTTTCAAATCTTTTTCCTCATCTTCCCTACCATCATTAGCTTACCCACGTTTCTTGGGCATCTATGTCTTCCTTCATTTTTCTCTAAGTGCGTAAACTGAATGAGATCAGTTTATACCCCAACATTTTACTACAAAATGAAATAATTAATTGACTTAAGGAAAAGACCAAAACACCCTTACTAAATCTGGTTTTGAAACTTTCCCTACTCAACAGCTCATCTTCCGAAGGTCATATCTCACTCATACGACCTCCAAAATTCACAAACTTGGGGTCGTTGAAAAGATCTTCCAGATTTTCATCCATTTAAAGAACGCACCCAAATTCTTCCTGAGATGAAAGTTATGACCCTTTGAAAATGACCAAAACTTACTTTTGAAATCTAAGAATTTTTCAGATTTCCTTACTTATTTCCAAATTTGATCTTTCTTATTTTTCTTAGCTTAACCTTAGTTTATCTAGAATCCGAGATGTTACAATAATAAGATACATATAAAACACGCTTGAATAAAAAGTTTTCGGATAAACTACACCTAATTTAACTTGTGGGTATCCGGAACACATTTCCATTACATCCGGAATAGTACAAAAAAAATAATCTATACCTTCTTTTAGTGAAAAATACATAATTAAAATCGGATTAATTATTAATTAGTGGAAAAATAATCTATATTAAAGACGCTAACCGAGTAACAAAAACTAATGACCACAATATAATGAATTAATTAGTTGATGAAAATAATAAAGAAACAAAGAGTCTCTAAAGGTAAAATTATTGAATTGTCAAATCGAATTGGATTAGTCAATTTATGCTCTCTGAAATTATCTGAATTTGCATCTCCTAATTATTCTCAAACTTAATTTGTTGAACACTCAAACGAGAATGTTTGATTGAATCATTTATAACTCAAATGGTTTCGATTTGTTTTTATCTAAATAACTTTGATGCAAATACTAAATTGTTAATACATTTTTATTTAACACTAAAAACACAATCAAACAAATGCATGCTTAAGATTGTTAATATGAAAACTATATTTATCTATAGGTACTAAAGAATCACATTTTAGAGAATTACTGACATTAGCTTTGATTAATATGAAATACTTTTTTTTAGGGGTGGGCATAAAAATCGAAAAATCGAAAAACCGAACCGAACCGAACCGAATTATTTCAGTTTTTCGGTGTTGGTTCTTCGGTTCGGTTTCCGTTTTTTTTAAAAAGAAAACTTAAATAAATATGTCATAGTTACTACTTTCATTCACTTATAGAAAAAGACTAAAAATGTCATTAATGAAATCAACAAAAATGTACTTTCATCTATAGAAGAAAGAGTAAATATTGTCATTAATGAAACCTTTTTTGGAAATCAATTATATTCGACCCGATATATTCTTTAAATCAAAGAAATTATATTAGAATCATGAGTGCTTAATATTTTGGAAAAGTTCACCAAATTAGAAAAATATTTCTACTAAAGTCCATTATGCTTTAAAATAATGATGTAATATCTTTTTATCGTTCCTTGTCTCCCTCGTTCTCCCTTCTTACTGATCGATCATGGAGGTAGCTATTAAAAAAATAATAAATAACATGTAAATGCTATTCAATATTCTTTAAGCTCTTATTAAAATTTATTATCTGGCCGACACTTTTGTCATACAAGGAGCTCACTATTCCCTTGTCATTTAATTGTTACTAAAATCTACTTATAATAGTAAAGCCCACAACCATCACCCTTTGGATGTGACTTCAGGCTCCAATGACGAAATTCAAGAAGCATTGTCTTGTGTGTTCTAACATTATATGAGACAAGTCGAAAAATTTTAGGTATCAAAATCATAGAGTTGTCATAACATGACTTAATATACGTGTATAGTGCAATGAAAGGTCACAAGTTTGTTCCAAAGGTCGGATTGTATCATTCTCCCACACATCAATGACAAACTTGTCGACTGAGTTCAACATGGCAAGTGAGATTAGATTCACACTCCAACTATAGACGTCCTGACCATCTAGTGACCGTTCCATCTTTATAAACACGTTATTGCTAAAGTCAAATGAAAGACCTCTGAACTTAAGAGTCTCCGTTAATGGCCAATAATAAGATTTCATCCAAATAATTAGTAGTGATAAATAAGCTTTCTAATTAAGAATCAATTTCGTCTTATGTTTGAATATTATCAATGAATCCCTAGAACATGAGTAGAATGCACATCAATTAACTAGTATAGTACTAACATGACTTTATTCAAATATTATTCTTTTGGCAAATTGCTCACATTTCTACTTAGAGCTATTCTTTGTTTTTTAGATATACATGACTAAAATGTAGAATACAACTAGGTATTGATAAAATTAGTGAGACTAATATGGTACTAAAACTATTATACATGTATAAATAACAATTAAATTAAAGGACTACAATTTTAAATGTTGAACTTTTCATTTATTTAATAAATTTTTTTTCTGTGTTCTTGAATGGAAATATCAAGGCTGGATACCAATGACAATGGCGGGGATTTTTTTCAAGATTCAATTGTGGAAGTTTTACTTAGATCGCCTGTAAAATAATTATTGAGGTTCAAATCCGTCTGCAAAAATTGATACACTCTTATCAAAATATTTACATTTAATAAAAAATAGGTAAAAAGAAATCCAAATCATTTGAGTAATAAAAGAGATATGTAAATTGCACATGTAAACTTGAATGCCTGCTATATAGAGTATGATATTAATGATAATTGCCTAAAAATAATGCATGTAACTAATTCTCATTCTGAAAGCAACAAGTGCGTTACATACCCAATAACGACTGTCTTCACATGGAACAATGTCAATAAGCACAATGCAACATTAATTAAAATATAAATGGATGAGCCACTTTAATAAAAAATAATAATATTAAAATGTTCACAATCACCAACAACTTAGAGTATACAAACAAAAATACCAATGATTGCACCTAATTAAATAGGTTACAAGGCTAGAATGAACCATAAATAAATTTAAAAAACTTGTAAATGTTATCCAATATACTTTAAGCTCTTATTCAAATTTGCTGTTTGGACCACCGTTTTGTCATACAACGATTGAGATGGAGGTCACTATTTCTGTGTCGCTTAATTGTTACTAAGCTCTCTTTATAATAGTAAACCCCACAGCCGCCACACTCTGGATAGAAATGCAGGCCCAGATGACGAAACTCAAAAAGCTTCGTCTTGTTTGTCCTAACATTATATGAGACCAGCCGGGAACTAATACTTACCAAAATCATGGAGTTGTCATAACATGACTTAATACATGTAGAGATTGGAATGGTCAGATGTTTATTCCAAACGCCTGGTTGTATCATTATCCATACATCAGTAACACACCCGTAGCCAAATTTCAAGATGCCAAGGCAGTCGCCAAGAAAAATCAGATTTGCCTTATCACTATAATCATCGTGACCACCTGGTGGCCCTTCCATCTCTACAAACACCTCATTCCCAAAGTCAAATGAAATAATTTTCCATTTAGTATTCTCCGTTAACATCCAATAGTAATATCCATTCAGATAATCAGTAGTTTGAACTTGGTTATACACAAAATAATATTCATCTACGTGTGCATCTAAGTTATGTTTGAATATTTTCCATGAATCCCTAAAACATGAGTAGAGTGCTGCATATTCTCCTATTTGATTAAAGTAAATAACTTTATAATCTTTAGTCATAGGATCTAATCCGAACACTAAATGGCGATAGCGTGCATCAAAAGATACAAAGTCAATTGGTGCGGCAGGGAGGTGTCTCACCTCTCTGTTAGCTAGATTCCATAATGTACACAAAATAGCATTATCAATATCTCTTTCTATGAAAAACACACCATCGATAGAACCTAACAAGTTGGTAATACTATCTCTAGCAAACCTTTGGAAAATTTTTTGTTCATCTATACCCTTATCGGAAACCAAAGTGACAGTTCGAGCATCATCGGCTGCACCATAATCATAAATCAAGTGTTGCTGAGGCTTCTTCTTCTTACAGTGGTCTATAGTGAAGCTAGGGTTATTGATAAGACTGCCCCAATTTTTGCACACACATTTGAATCGTAACAACGATTTCACAGGTAAACTCACTAAAATCCCTCTTGTTGATTCATCAGAAAAAGCCCTACTATAAGCCATACTAATTCCACCAACACAAAAAAAATTTTGAAAAGCAATGAGATGAGATAAGAAAAAAAATCAAAACACACCTTTGCTTTAGTTTATGAATTCAATAGATCTGTTAGCCCACAATTCCTTGAGTGATAAAACTTCTTTGTAGTTAGGTGATGGTTGAAAGGTAGAGTTACGACGATAATCGGAGGATGAATGAAGTAGAGGCTTTTTATGGGTGGAGATGCGGCGATGAGAATATACAATTGGACGGGTATTTATAGCATTGCAGTATGCACACACCAAAACTACATGTATAAATACATTAAATGTAATAATCCAAAATAGTTTATGTAACACAAATAAATTTTAATCCATTTTAAAAAAAAGAAAACTTACATAAATAAATCAAATTTATTAATTTCATCTATAGAAAAAAGTCAAAAATGTCATTAATGAAATCAACAAATTTGTATTTGGTTGATAGTTTGGCTTACCATATTTACTAATTTCATTTATATAGAAAAAAGTCAAAAATGTTATTAATGAAATCAACAAAAATGTATTTGGTTGATTGTTTGGTTTATCATATTTACTAATTTCATCTATAAAAAAAGAGTAAATATTGTCACTAATGAAATCAATAAAAATATATTTAGTTGATTGTTTGGTTTAATAGATTAGAAATATCATTTTTGAAAAGCAATTATATTCGACCTGAAAAATTCTTTAAATGAAAGCAATTATATAAGAATCATGAGTGCTTATTTTGGAAAAGTTCACCTAATCAGAAAATATTTTTACTGAAGTATAATATACTTTGAATAATTATTAAATATTTACTAATTTCATTTATAGAAAAAATTCAAAAATGTTATTAATGAAATCAACAAAAATGTATTTGGTTAAAAGTTATCAAATTTACTAATTTCATTTATAGAAAAAGAGTAAACATTGTCATTAATGAAATCAACAAAAATATATTTAGTTGATTGTTTGGTTTAATAGATCAAAAATATCTTCTTTTTTTTCTAAATAAAAACTAATAATTTTTTCTTTTCAAACACTTTTTTTAAATAACATTATTTTAATTAGAAAATTATTATACCGCTTCAAATAGGACAATAGTGTCACTCATCATTTCTTCTTTATTAAGGAATTATAATTAATGCCACTAATTAATCCATGAGAAAAATAGTATCACTCATAATTTCTTCTTTATTAAGGAATTAATTAAGGAAAAATTAGCAAACTAGTCAAAATCAACAACTTAATTAGTAAAAAACTCACTACTTTAAAAATATTAGTTAAAATGTCAAAAATGTCATTATTTTGAAAAAGAATATGTATCCTAATTAAACCCCTATTTTATCTCCTAAAAAATTAATTTATTTACATTTCCATGTATATCCATAGTTCACTTTCTCAAATTATTTTAATTTTAAAAAAAATCAAAATTTGCTAATTTTTCCCATATCTCTCTCTTCCCATAAGTAAAAGAAATAAAATACTATCTCTCCATATTTAAAATTCTCTCTCTTCATATTTTCTTGTTATTATTCCTATTCAACCTTCAAATTCTTCTTCTCTTCAACCTCAAATTTCTTATTATCTTCTACCAAAATATTTTTTTTATCTTCAAAATCTGGATTCACACAAATTCCTCAAATTAAGGTATTTTCATCGTTATTAATTTAGATTTATTTTCTGATTTTATTGTTGTGTAAATCATTGGTGAAAGTTGGATAATTCTCGTTTAGAACTATAAAACACTCTTCAATAAATGATTCTAAGAGACACTATTTATCTTAGTAAAATGGTTTCTAGTGATTTTCCATCATTTAATCTATGTATTACACAAAAAATAACGGATATTGTAAAATCTGATTCTAAAATTAGGGAAGAGAGACGACAAGAACAAAGTCTTCATCAAATTCAGATTGAAAATGTAACTCGTAGGGTACAAGAAAATGACGGAGAAAACAAAATTGTTGATGAAGAGGTATTTAAATATTTTTTGCATGTTTAGTTCAGTTGAAGTTAAAGAACAATTTGTTCAACAATGTGTACTGAATATATTTGTAAATTTCTTGTTATGTACATTGTGCAATATTTATTAGTTTGTATTTTGTATTCACTTGTTATTTTATTATTGTATTTTGGGGTCAGTAGTTGTTAATTTTGATAATGTATCATTTTTTTTTATTCCTTTATATTTTTTTCACATTCGTAGATATTCAATAATATATGAATACATTTTACATGACTATGATATTTTAGATTTTATTAATGAACTTTTGTTGGATTTGTATTGTATGCTATGAAAATTTTATGTATTTGTTGTATTTGTATTTATAATTTTTTCTTAGAATTTTGTATCCTTTCTCAATTAATATTCAAATTAGTATGTATGCTATTAATAATTGTATTCATTCAAAATCTCATGTTGTTAGTTATGAATCTTGTATTTGTTCTAATTGAATCCATCCCAAATGTATACTAACTAGATATGTATATTATTTATATGAAGAACAAAATCCTATTAGTTTCTTTTTATATATATATAAAAAAAATCAGAATTTTGTATCCTTTCTCAATTTTTATTTAAAATCGTATGTATACAATTAATATTTGTATTCATTCAAAAATTATGTTGCATAATTTATGAATTTGACATTTTTTTCTAATTTGTATATATTTTAAAGGTATGTCAACTAGTTATATATTTTATTTAAGAATGATTACACCAAATATTCAATTATTTTTTTTCAATTTTATATTTCATTCTCACTTTTTCATCATACTATTTTTTTGTATTTTATATATTATTATAAAAAATTCTAAATAAGAACTAGAATAAATAGAAATACAAATAAAATACATATTGAAATGAATACGAAATACAAGAGTTTTGAAAAAAAAAAATTACAGAGGGAAAAAAATATGAATACAAATATATTTCTTAAAATACTATATAGATACATTTGGTATACCTATTGGAATGAATACAAACTAATAAAAAACTATAATGAATATAAATAGAATATATTGTGGAATGAATACAATTTTAAAAAGGTAAAAATTCTGGAGAAAAAAAAAATAAAGTTTAAGTTTTCTTTGAAAATGTAACTGATGAGAAAATTAAGTGATCCTTATCTTTTTTTTTGAAATATTCTCTCCCTTGATTTTCTCCCTTTTGTTATTAAATAATTATATTCTTTAAATAAAAACAAATAATAAAAACATAAATAAGATACATAACAAACTAAAATTTGACATTTCTACTAAATATTGAAAGTTTGCTAATGAGCCCTCTAAAATGTTAAAATATTGACATTTTGAAAATTTTTCCATTAATTAATGTCACTAAGCAATCCATAATAGTCCATTTCAAAATGCTCACGTATCCTACATGATTTATTAATTAAGGGGAAAAAGGTAAAATATATTCAAATTTTAATCGAAATTATAATAACAATCTTAAATATTGGGCAGCACCTATTACTCTTCTACACTATTTAATGGTGTATTTTAAAGATATACAGGTGCCATGTGGACGTCATATAAATTAAAATTAATATGTATAGTAACTGATTCAGATGACACTTATATTTTTTTTAAAAGCCTAATCCATCGGTGACCTTCAAACTTGACAATAATTTTCATTTAAATACTTTAATTTGGCTTTGAGAAATAACAAAAGATTTAAGATTTAACTAGACTTTAAGCTTTGAAAAATGATAGGAAGTACTTTAATAAAGAAAGAAATTATGAGTGACACTATTGTCCTATTTGAAGTAGTATAATAATTTTCTAATTAAAATAATATTATTTTTAGAAAAGTACTTGAAAAGAAAAATTATCAGTTTTTATTTAGAAAAAAATATATATTTATGATCTATTAAACCAAACAATCAACTCAATATTTTTTTGTTGATTTCATTAATTGTTGCCAAGTGTAGGGGACCATCGATGGGTTACGCTTTTTTTTTAAATGCATTATTAAATTGTGCATGGGTAATAGATCTTGCAAAAAGTTTAGAATTATTATAACAATTTCGATGAAAAGCAGATATATTTCAAAAAAAATTCCCTTTATTAACTATGAATTTGAATACAAGTAAATTTACCTAATTTGAAAAATATTAGATAATGTTTAAATTCGAATAAAACTTTTTTAAATGAAAGCAACTATATTAGAATCATGACTGCTTAATATTTTGTAAAAGTTCACCTAATTAGAAGATTTCTACTAAAGTCGATTATATTTTAAAATAATTATATAATATTTTTTATTTGTTCCTTGTCTCCCTCGTTCTCCCTTCTTACTGTTCGATCATAATAATACTTAGAAGCAATTGATAAATATATCAACGAATATATATATTGAGACCAAATACATGAATCTATTGGTCTATATTTTAATATAAATAAGATACATATGAAACACACTTGAATACAAAGTTTCTGAATAAACTACACCTAATTTAAGTTGTGTGTATCTATTGTGTGTACCCGAGACATGTTTTCAATATATCTGGAATAATAATAATATATATATATATATATATATATATATATATATATATATATATATATATATATATATATATATATATATATATATATATATATATATAGAGAGAGAGAGAGAGAGAGAGAGAGAGAGAGAGATTTACTGTTAGTGAACCTTTAAAAGTAAATAATTTAATTAATTAATGGAAAAGTAATATATATTAAACTACACCTAATTTAAGTTATGTGTATCTATTGTGTGTAACCGAGACATATTTCCAATATATCCGGAATAATAATAATAATAATAATAATAATATATATATATATATATATATATATATATATATATATACTGTTAGTGAACCTTTAAAAATAAATAATTAATTAATTAATGCAAAAGTAATATATATTGAAGACAATAGCCGAGTAACAATAATCGCCACAATGCAATGAATTAATAAATTGAATTTTCAAATTGTTGTCCTTCTTCTTTTCTTTTTTTAGATGAAAAATAATAAAGAAACAAAGTGATAAAATTAATGAATTGTCAATCGAATTGGATTACATAATTTATTCTAAATGAATGGTATATAACTATGACAAGTTAATATTAAAAGTAGCTAGAATTTTATTTTTTCTTCTTTTTTCATTGTCAAGACAAAAAATGGTATAATTATAAAACTTTTCTGAATTAATTAAAAAAAATATAGACAAAGAGAAATGAGGAGTAAATGAGCAACTTCATCTACGTAGACAAAATGTATTATAAGACCTTATTTAAAAACTTATAAATATTTTTCTCTTTGGAGCTATTACTATTGTTTTCCACTTAATATGAAGTGGGATACAAAATATTTATATTTTTTAGGAAATAAATATTTAAATTGTCATCTTCTATTTATATTTGAAATATGTGCCCAAATAAGTCTGTTTTGACAATGTTGTTTTTGCCATACTTTTGATTCTTACTTCAAAAATAACAAAAGTTATTGAGTAATCTACCACATCTCTTTCAATCATAAATCTCTTAAACTCACTCTTAGTAATACATAAGGAAAGAACTCTGAATTTAGGAGTCTCCATTAACGGTCAATAATAAGATTCATTCAAATAATTAATAGTGATAAATAAGCTTTCTTGAGAATCGATTTCATCTTATGTTTGAATATTTTCAATGAATCCCTAAAACATGAGTAGAATATAAATCAATTAACTAGTATAGTACTAACATGACTTCATTCAAATATTATTCTTTTGGCAAATTGCTCACATTTCTACTTATTTATTTCCTTATCTTTAGAGCTATTCTTGTTTTTTTTTACATATAAATGACTAAAATGTGGAATACAACTAGGTATTAATGAAATAGTGAGACTAATATGTTACAAAAATATATTATACTAGTATAAATAACAATTATCATTAAATTAAAGGACTATAAGGCGAACTTTTCATTTATTTAATACACTCTTGTAAAAAATAGATACTTTTATCAAAAACTCTAGATCTAATTTTATCCGTAAACATTTGATTTTAACAAAAAAAAATCACCCCATAACTTTAACTATAATTAAGTATTTACATAAGAAAATAGGTAAAAAGAAATCCAAACCATCCGAGTGATAAAAGAGATATGTAATTGCACATGTAAACTTGAATGCATGCTATATAGAGTTAGTATTTGTCAAAAATAAAGTTAGCACCTATAGATAAATATTAGTTTTCACATTAACAATCTTAAGCATGCATTGTTTGATTATTTTTTTTAGTGTTAAATAAAAATGTATTAGGCACAAACACTTTAGTATTTACATCAAAATTTTGGTAAAAACAAATCCAAACCATTTGAGTTATAAATGATCCAATCAAATAAGTTTTTATTTGAGTGTTCCGCAAATTAAGTTTGAAAATAATTAGAAAATGTGAATTGGAATAATTTCATAGAGCACTTTTGAGATTTGACTTAGTAATACCAACTTCTCTTGTGATTTAAAACATTACAATTATCTCTATTGACTTGAATTTTTGATAAAGAAATTTTTAGTCAGATATTACTATCAAAATATAAATTGTAATCTAAACTAATTCACCTTGTCTAAAATTTTTGTTTATTTCTAAAGTGTTACGAGGCCAAACTACAAGCATAATAATTGTATTAATTTTGAGTCATTACCTACCTTAAAAATTGCCCTGACAAAGACATCAATCTTTAATTTGTTGAAAATAAGAATATTGACGATTAATTAATCAAATTCTTAATCGTATTTTTTTTCTTACTTTATTACTCCAACATTTATCGTATACCGGCTGCTGGACTAGTGGAAAACCAACAAATTTGTCATAGTGGTTATTTATGACACTTAATAATTATATAATTTTAAAATTGTTATTTTACTCTTAATTATATGTTCGTACGTCAAAGTTATAGTATAAAAAGCATATTAAAATTATATCGTAGAAGAATTTAATGTGTTCCACACAGTTAAGAGTGAACGAGTATAAGATAGTACGTGAAAAATTTGAAAATTTAATAATGTTTGCATAAATTTCATATAAAAAGAATATCAAAAAGTATTATGATTGAATAGTAAATACTCTTTTATTAATTAAATATCTTGACCTCAAGTTTCTAGACATAAAATTATTTTTGTTATAGAGTGTTTTATCTTTAATATAAACTTCTCTATGTAAATTTTAAATTTCAATACGAGTAACGTATCCTAATAATTGTGAAGTTAAAATTAAACTTGAAGTCCCTGTCTAACGAATAATTCACATTTTAAAAAGATCACAATTTTTTGGCGAGAAAAGAGATAAAGTCACCACTGAAGTTGTTTTAAATTTTCAAAAAGATACCTTAACTTTGCGGGTGTCCTATTATCCCACGAAATTATCTAAATCCACCAGAAGTATACCTTTTTGACTAATTTTAACACCACTCGTGTTGTCACAAAATTTGGGTGCGTGAAGGACTGTTCATACAGCTTTAGACCAACGTAAAATTGCCATGTGGCACTACCAATTTGACTTATCTTGAAAAAATACAAAAACCCATGTATTAACTTTTTTAAAGCTTTATTAGGAATAGTTTTTAATTTTCAAATCTTTTTTCTCATCTTTCCTACCATCATTAGCTTACCCATGTTTCTTGGGCATCTATGTCTTCCTTCATTTTTTTTCTAAGTGGGTAAACTGAATGAGATCAGTTTATACCCCAACATTTCCATTACATCCGAGATGTTACAATAATAAGATACATATAAAACAAGCTTGAATAAAAAGTTTTCGGTTAAACTACACCTAATTTAACTTGTGGATATCCGGAACACATTTCCATTACATCCGGAATAGTACAAAAAAAAATAATCCACACCTTCTTTTAGTGAAAGATACATAATTAAAATCGGATTAATTATTAATTAATGGAAAAATAATCTATATTAAAGACGATAACCGAGTAACAAAAACTAATGACCACAATATAATAAATTAATTAGTTGATGAAAAATAATAAAGAAACAAAGAGTCTCTAAAGGTAAAATTATTGAATTGTCAAATCGAATTGGATTAGTCAATTTATGCTCGAATTGGATTAGTCAATTTATGCTCTCTGAAATTATCTCAATTTGCATCTCCTAATTATTCTCAAACTTAATTTGTTGAACACTCAGACGAGAATGTTTAATTGAATCATTTATAACTCAAATGGTTTCGATTTGTTTTTATCTAAATAACTTTGATGCAAATACTAAATTGTTAATACATTTTTATTTAACACTAAAAACACAATCAAACAAATGCATGCTTAAGATTGTTAATATGAAAACTATATTTATCTATAGGTACTAAAGAATCACATTTTAGAGAATTACTGACATTAGCTTTGATTAATATGAAATACTTTTTTTGGTACATATTGAGCATGTAATAGGCCGATGACGACATGAATATTTATTTTTTAAAGTATATAAATATTTTGTATTCCACTTCATATTAAATGGAAAACTATATTAGTACCCCTAAAATATAAAGAGAAAAATATTTATAAATTTTTTTGGTGTGTTCTTGAATGGAAATATCAAGGCTGGATACCAATGACAATGGCGGGGATTTTTTTCAAGATTCAATTGTGGAAGTTTTACTTAGATCGCCTGTAAAATAATTATTGAGGTTCAAATCCGTCTGCAAAAATTGATACACTCTTATCAAAAGCTCTAGATCTAGTTTTATCTGTTAACATTTGATTTTAACAAAGAACAATCACCCCACAACTTTAATTATGATCAAAATATTTACATTTAAAAAAAAATAGGTAAAAAGAAATCCAAATCATTTGAGTAATAAAAGAGATATGTAAATTGCACATGTAAACTTGAATGCCTGCTATATAGAGTATGATATTAATGATAATTGCCTAAAAATAATGCATGTAACTAATTCTCATTCTGAAAGCAACAAGTGCGTTACATACCCAATAACGACTGTCTTCACATGGAACAATGTCAATAAGCACAATGCAACATTAATTAAAATATAAATGGATGAGCCACTTTAATAAAAAATAATAATATTAAAATGTTCACAATCACCAACAACTTAGAGTATACAAACAAAAATACCAATGATTGCACCTAATTAAATAGGTTACAAGGCTAGAATGAACCATAAATAAATTTAAAAAACTTGTAAATGTAATCCAATATACTTTAAGCTCTTATTCAAATTTGCTGTTTGACCACCGTTTTGTCATACAACGATTGAGATGGAGGTCACTATTTCCGTGTCGCTTAATTGTTACTAAGCTCTCTTTATAATAGTAAACCCCACAGCCGCCACACTCTGGATAGAAATGCAGGCCCAGATGATGAAACTCAAAAAGCTTCGTCTTGTTTGTCCTAACATTATATGAGACCAGCCGGGAACTAATAGTTACCAAAATCATGGAGTTGTCATAACATGACTTAATACATGTAGAGATTGGAATGGTCAGATGTTTGTTCCAAACGCCTGGTTGTATCATTATCCATACATCAGTAACACACCCGTAGCCAAATTTCAAGATGCCAAGGCAGTCGCCAAGAAAAATCAGATTTGCCTTATCACTATAATCATCGTGACCACCTGGTGGCCCTTCCATCTCTACAAACACCTCATTCCCAAAGTCAAATGAAATAATTATACATTTAGTATTCTCCGTTAACATCCAATAGTAATATCCATTCAGATAATCAGTAGTTTGAACTTGGTTATACACAAAATAATATTCATCTACGTGTGCATCTAAGTTATGTTTGAATATTTTCCATGAATCCCTAAAACATGAGTAGAGTGCTGCATATTCTCCTATTTGATTAAAGTAAATAACTTTATAATCTTTAGTCATAGGATCTAATCCGAACACTAAATGGCGATAGCGTGCATCAAAAGATACAAAGTCAATTGGTGCGGCAGGGAGGTGTCTCACCTCTCTGTTAGCTGGATTCCATAATGTACACAAAATAGCATTATCAATATCTCTTTCTATGAAAAACACACCATCGATAGAACCTAACAAGTTGGTAATACTATCTCTAGCAAACCTTTGGAAAAATTTTTGTTCATCTATACCCTTATCGGAAACCAAAGTGACAGTTGGAGCATCATCGGCTGCACCATAATCATAAATCAAGTGTTGCTGAGGCTTCTTCTTCTTACAGTGGTCTATAGTGAAGCTAGGGTTATTGATAAGACTGCCCCAATTTTTGCATACACATTTGAATCGTAACAACGATTTCACAGGTAAACTCACTAAAATCTCTCTTGTTGATTCATCAGAAAAAGCCCTACTATAAGCCATACTAATTCCACCAACACAAAAAAATAATTGAAAAGCAATGAGATGAGATAAGAAAAAAAATCAAAACACACCTTTGCTTTAGATTATGAATTCAATAGATCTGTTAACCCACAATTCCTTGAGTGATAAAAATTTTTTGTAGTTAGGTGATGGTGAAAGGTAGAGTTATGACGGTAATCGGAGGATGAATGAAGTAGAGGCTTTTTATGGGTGGAGATGCGGCGATGAGAATATACAATTGGACGGATATTTATAGCGTTGCAGTATGCACACACCAAAACTACATGTATAAATACATTAAGTGTAATAATCCAAAATAGTTTATGTAATACAAATAAATTTTAATTCATTTTAAAAAAAAGAAAACTTACATAAATAAATCAAATTTATTAATTTCATCTATAGAAAAAAGTAAAAAATGTCATTAATGAAATCAACAAATTTGTATTTGGTTGATAGTTTGGCTTACCATATTTACTAATTTCATTTATATAGAAAAAAGTCAAAAATGTTATTAATGAAATCAACAAAAATATATTTGGTTGATTGTTTGGTTTATCATATTTACTAATTTCATCTATAAAAAAAGAGTAAATATTGTCACTAATGAAATCAACAAAAATATATTTAGTTGATTGTTTAGTTTAATAGATCAAAAATATCATTTTTGAAAAGCAATTATATTCGACCCAAAAAATTCTTTAAATGAAAGCAATTATATAAGAATCATGAGTGCTTATTTTGGAAAAGTTCACCTAATCAGAAAAATATTTTTACTGAAGTATAATATACTTTGAATAATTATTAAATATTTACTAATTTCATTTATAGAAAAAATTCAAAAATGTTATTAATGAAATCAACAAAAATGTATTTGGTTAAAAGTTATCAAATTTACTAATTTCATTTATAGAAAAAGAGTAAACATTGTCATTAATGAAATCAACAAAAATATATTTAGTTGATTGTTTGGTTTAATAGATCAAAAATATCTTCTTTTTTTCTAAATAAAAACTAATAATTTTTTCTTTTCAAACACTTTTTTTAAATAATATTATTTTAATTAGAAAATTATTATACCGCTTCAAATAGGACAATAGTGTCACTCATCATTTCTTCTTTATTAAGGAATTATAATTAATGTCACTAATTAATCCATGAGAAAAATAGTATCACTCATAATTTCTTCTTTATTAAGGAATTAATTAATGTCACTAAGCAATCCATAATAGTCCATTTCAAAATGCTCACGTATCCTACATGATTTATTAATTAAGGGGAAAAGGGTGAAATATATTTAAATTTTAATCGAAATTATTATAACAATCTTAAATATTGGGCAGCACCTATTACTCTTCTATACTATTTAATGGTGTATTTTAAAGATATATAGGTGCCATGTGGACGTCATATAAATTACAATCAATATGTAGTGTAACTTGTCCAGATGACACTTATATATTTTTTAAAGGCCTAATCCGTCGGTGACCTTCAAACTTGACAATAATTTTCATTTAGACACTTTAATTAGACTTTGAGAAATAACAAAAGATTTAAGATTTAACTAGACTTTAAGCTTTGAAAAATAATGAAAGTACTTTAATAAAGAAGAAATTAGGAGTGACACTATTGTCCTATTTGAAGTAGTATAATAATTTTCTAATTAAAATAAAATATTATTTTTAGAAAAGTACTTGAAAAGAAAAATTATCAGTTTTTATTTAGAAAAATATATATATTTATGATCTATTAAACCAAACAATCAACTGAATATTTTTTTGTTGATTTCATTAATTGTTGCCAAGTGTAGGGGACCATCGATGGGTTACGCTTTTTTTTTAATGCATTATTAAATTGTGCATTGATAATAAATCTTGCAAAAAGTTTAGAATTATTATAACAATTTCGATGAAAAGCAGATATATTTCAAAAAATTTCCCTTTATTAACTATGAATTTGAATACAAGTAAATTTACCTAATTTGAAAAATATTAGATAATGTTTAAATTCGAATAAAAATTTTTTAAATGAAAGCAACTATATTACAATCATGACTGCTTAATATTTTGTAAAAGTTCACCAACTTAGAAGATTTCTACTAAAGTCGATTATATTTTAAAATAATTATATAATATTTTTTAATCGTTCCTTGTCTCCCTCGTTCTCCCTTCTTACTGTTCGATCATAATAATACTTAGAAGCAATTGATAAATATATCAACGAATATATATATTGAGACCAAATACATGAATTTATTGGTCTATATTTTAATATGAATAAGATACATATGAAACACACTTGAATACAAAGTTTCTGAATAAACTACACCTAATTTAAGTTGTGTGTATCTATTCTGTGTACCCGAGACATATTTTCAATATATCCGGAATAATAATAATAATAATATAGATAGATAGAGAGAGAGAGAGAGAGAGATTTACTGTTACTGAACCTTTAAAAGTAAATAATTTAATTAATTAATGGAAAAGTAATATATATTAAACTACACCTAATTTAAGTTATGTGTATCTATTGTGTGTACCCGAGACATATTTCCAATATATCCGGGATAATAATTATATATATGTATATATATACTGTTAGTGAACCTTTAAAAATAAATAATTTAATTACTGGAAAAGTAATATATATTGAAGACAATAGCCGAGTAACAATAATCGCCACAATGCAATGAATTAATAAATTGAATTTTCAAATTGTTGTCCTTCTTCTTTTCTTTTTTTAGATGAAAAATAATAAAGAAACAAAGTGATAAAATTAATGAATTGTCAATCGAATTGGATTACATAATTTATTCTAAATGAATGGTATATAACTATGACAAGTTAATATTAAAAGTAGCTATGATTTTATTTTTTCTTCTTTTTTCATTGTCAAGACAAAAAATGGTATAATTATAAAACTTTTCTGAATTAATTAAAAAAAATATAGACAAAGAGAAATGAGGAGTAAATGAGCAACTTCATCTACGTAGACAAAATGTATTATAAGACCTTATTTAAAAACTTATAAATATTTTTCTCTTTGGCTCTATTACTATAGTTTTCCACTTAGTATGAAGTGGGATACAAAATATTTATATTTTTTAGGAAATAAATATTTAAATCGTCATCTTCTAGTTATATTTGAAATATGTGCCCAAATAAGTGTATTTCGTCAATGTCGTTTTAGCCATACTTTTGATTCTTACTTCAAAAATAACAAAAGTTATTGAGTAATCTACCACCTCTCTTTCAATCATAAATCTCTTAAAATCACTCTTAGTAATATATAAGGAAAGACCTCTGAATTTAGGAGTCTCCATTAACGGTCAATAATAAGATCCATTCAAATAATTAGTAGTGATAAATAAGCTTTCTTGAAAATCGATTTCATCTTATATTTGAATATTTTGAATGAATCCCTAAAACATGAGTAGAATACAAATCAATTAATTAGTATCGTACTAACATGACTTCATTCAAATATTATTCTTTTGGCAAATTGCTCACATTTCTACTTATTTATTTCCTTATCTTTAGAGCTATTCTTGTTTTTAGATATAAATGACTAAAATTTGTCATAGTGGTTATTTATGACACTTAATAATTATATAATTTTAAAATTGTTATTTTACTCTTAATTATATGTTCGTACGTAAAAGTTATAGTATAAAAAGCATATTAAAATTATATCGTAGAAGAATTTAATGTGTTCCACACAGTTAAGCGTGAACGAGTATAAGATAGTACGTGAAAATTTTAAAAATTTAATAATGTTTGCATAAATTTCATATAAAAAGAATATCAAAAAGTATTATGATTGAATAGTAAATACTCTTTTATTATTAATTAAATATCTTGACCTCAAGTTTCTGGACATAAAATTATTTTTGTTATAGAGTGTTTTATCTTTAATATAAACTTCTCTATGTAAATTTCAAATTTCAATACGAGTAACGTATATCTGACTTACCTAATAATCGTGAAGTTAAAATTAAACTTGAAGTCCCTGTCTAATGAATAATTCACATTTTAAAAAGATCACAATTTTTTGGCGAGAAAAGACATAAAATCAC
Source organism: Solanum sitiens (assembly GCA_016801875.1). Lineage (NCBI taxonomy): Eukaryota > Viridiplantae > Streptophyta > Magnoliopsida > Solanales > Solanaceae > Solanum > Solanum sitiens. The sequence continues at coordinate 13,615 of JABWTJ010000733.1, read as the reverse complement.
CACTGAAGTTGTTTCAAATTTTCAAAAAGATACCTTAACTTTGCGGGTGTCCTATTACCCCACGAAATTATCTAAATCCACCAGAAGTATACCTTTTTGACTAATTTAACACCACTCGTGTTGTCACGAAATTTGGGCGCGTGAAGGACTGTTCATACAGCTTTAGACCAACGTAAAATTGCCATGTGGCACTACCAATTTGACTTATCTTGAAAAAATACAAAAACCCATGTATTAATTTTTTTAAAGCTTTATTAGGAATAGTTTTTAATTTTCAAATCTTTTTCCTCATCTTCCCTACCATCATTAGCTTACCCACGTTTCTTGGGCATTTATGTCTTCCTTCATTTTTCTCTAAGTGCGTAAACTGAATGAGATCAGTTTATACCCAACATTTTACTACAAAATGAAATAATTAATTGACTTAAGGAAAAGACCAAAACACCCTTACTAAATCTGGTTTTGAAACTTTCCCTACTCAACAGCCCATCTTCCGAAGGTCATATCTCACTCATACGACCTCCAAAATTCACAAACTTGGGGTCGTTGAAAAGATCTTCCAGATTTTCATCCATTTAAAGAACGCACCCAAATTCTTCCTGAGATGAAAGTTATGACCCTTTGAAAATGACCAAAACTTACTTTTGAAATCTAAGAATTTTTCAGATTTCCTTACTTATTTCCAAATTTGATCTTTCTTGTTTTTCTTAGCTTAACCTTAGTTTATCTAGAATCCGAGATGTTACAATAATAAGATACATATAAAACACGCTTGAATAAAAAGTTTTCGGATAAACTACACCTAATTTAACTTGTGGGTATCCGGAACACATTTTCATTACATCCGGAATAGTACAAAAAAAATAATCTATACCTTCTTTTAGTGAAAAATACATAATTAAAATCGGATTAATTATTAATTAGTGGAAAAATAATCTATATTAAAGACGATAACCGAGTAACAAAAACTAATGACCACAATATAATGAATTAATTAGTTGATGAAAATAATAAAGAAACAAAGAGTCTCTAAAGGTAAAATTATTGAATTGTCAAATCGAATTGGATTAGTCAATTTATGCTCTCTGAAATTATCTGAATTTGCATCTCCTAATTATTCTCAAACTTAATTTGTTGAACACTCAAACGAGAATGTTTGATTGAATCATTTATAACTCAAATGGTTTCGATTTGTTTTTATCTAAATAACTTTGATGCAACTACTAAATTGTTAATACATTTTTATTTAACACTAAAAACACAATCAAACAAATGCATGCTTAAGATTGTTAATATGAAAACTATATTTATCTATAGGTACTAAAGAATCACATTTTAGAGAATTACTGACATTAGCTTTGATTAATATGAAATACTTTTTTTTAGGGGTGGGCATAAAAATCGAAAAATCGAAAAACCGAACCGAACCGAATTATTTCAGTTTTTCGGTGTCGGTTCTTCGGTTCTTCGGTTCGGTGCCGGTTTTTGATTTTAGGAACTTCGGTTCTTCGGTTCGGAGTTCGGTGCAAGGGTCCCAAAACTACGGTGCACCGAAGAACCGAAGTTTTATTAAATAAATTTTAAAAAATTTAATTATATTGCTTAGTTAATAATACTTATACATTTTTTACTCAAAATATTTACATGACCTATTTAAATGTTTTACTTAAGCTAGCAATTACGACAAAAAAATGTTTTAATGATAAAACATTATAATGACAATTTAGTTCCTCTTCTATTTATGTACACGAGTCCTTATATTGCTCTCTTCTTTATTCATTTAGGTATGGGAGAAACCAAAAATATCGTCGCGTATTTATTTTATTTTTATTTTTATTAAGCACATAAAACTCTTAATACTTTAATATATTTTCACTTTATTTTTATTTACACCGAAAAAATGATTTAAAAACACCGATTTAAACCGAACCGAAGTAGAAAAAACCGAACCGAACCGATATTAGTTTGGTATAAGTATGGTGCATACTTTTCTAAAACCGAATACCGAAGAACCGAACTAAAATTTGATAAAACCGAACCGAAGAACCGAACGCCCACCCCTACTTTTTTTGGTACATATTGAGAATGTAATAGGCCGATGACGACATGAATATTTATTTTTTAAAGTATATGAATATTTTTTATTCCACTTCATATTAAATGGACAACTATATTTGTACCCCTAAAATATAAAGAGAAAAATATTTATAATTTTTTTAATAGGACGTTATAATACACATATATATCATATCAATAAATCACACACTAAGTTTAGGTAAGCAATTCTTTGTATATATGTATCAAGTTTGATACAATTCTGTATCCTTCTTCTTTACTCTTTTTAGATGAAAAATATTAAAGAAGCTAAGTGTCGATAAAGGTAAAATTAATGAATTGTCAAATCAAATTTGATTAAATAATTTATTCTAAATGGATGTTATAACTATAAAAAATTAATATTTAAGTAGCTAGAGTTTTCTTTTTTCTTTCTTTTTTCGTTGTCATAGCAACAATATTCATAAATAGGCAACTACAATTTTTCTGAATTAATTAAAAAATATATAGAAAAAGAAAAAAAAACAGATTAACTTAACGAACAACTTCTAGCTACCTTCACGATGTAGACAAAATGTGTATATAATAAGACCCTATTTAAAAATTTGTGAATAGAAGCAGATTTTAGAAAACTTTCATCAAATATTTGGAAATACAACGTTCTTGTAATTACTTTATATTGATAGCCATGCCAGGGACTTCATCATAACCATTCATATTATATCATTTGGAACATACATAGTCTGCTGATACATTAAAATCTTATAAGAATTCCGTAGACAACAATTAGGAAATTAATTAGTCTCTTTCAAAATATATTTTAATTATATCAACAAACGATTTGGCTTGTGTGATGCATGCAGCAGTAAAACTTAATTAATGGCCTTAATTTATTTTTTATTTTTTTTCATTTGTTTAAAGTTTTTGTTTCTCTCTATTTTTTTATAATAATAATAATATGTCCATGACTAAAAAATAGAATAATATAATGTGGTACGTAATTAACATAAATTTATACTATTACAAGTATGGATATAACAATAAATTGAGCTAAAAATGAGAAGAATGTGTTGTTTGTTAAGGAAATAATTAATAAGTGATGTCCATTGCAACGTGTTTGACTCATCTATTAAGTTGTAAAATTACCACAAAAAGATGAGCTAGCTAGGTAATACAATTTTATTTAATTGATTAATTTTGTTGACCGGTAGTTGAGTAGTGTTTGAGAGTGGATAGTATAAATAGGGCAGGTAGTGAGGAAGTGATGAGTGAGAGATGCAATATAGAACAAATATGGAGTTAATAATGTTGTTTGTGACAATAATTGTGAGTAATACTGGATGGTGTGAAGGTCAAGGAATAAATTATGATCACATGCAGACGATTGTACAATGGCCTCCAACTTATTGTGGGAGGTCAGGTTGCAAGACCTTCATATCTAAGTCGCGGTTCACAATCCATGGGCTTTGGCCAGGGGAGGCTAACGGGGATACTCGTAATATTAAATGCTCTCCTCCTCCAAAAGCACGTACTAAAGAAGTTGATAAAGTGGTAGGATGAGAAACAAACAAATGCTATATATAATTATTATTTTTGTATATATATATATATGATTTCTAATACTATAGTCTATACAGTGGTTAAATGACAGGAACTTAAAGAATGAATTGGACACGTACTGGCCTTCTTTTACGCGTGGCTGGAACAACGAATCCTTATGGAGGCATGAGTGGAATAAGCATGGGTATTGCACATCAGAAAACGTCTCAGATGTTGTCTATTTTAAAGAGGCGATACGATTTGCCAAACTACTGATCAAAGGTATGGTTCCAATATTAAAAAGTGGTGGAATGGATCCAACAGATCATCGTGGTTACAACGTAATGGGTATGAAGAGATTCATATCCCAAAAAGTAGCATTGAATAATAATAAAGTTTACATATCATGTGAGAGGCTCAATTCTTCTTACGTCTTGTTGAAGAATATACATTTTTGCTTGGATAAACACCTCAACACATTAATATCTTGCCCCACCAGTAAAGACACAAGAGGATGTGGCCTTACACGACGAAACAATCTCCTATTTCCATCTACGGTACCTAATTAATTACTCTTATATATATATATATATATATTCTTAATTATAAAATTTGCATGCATCTAATTTTCTTTTATTTTCAGGCAATATATCACTGATCAACCAAGACGACTAGCTACCTAATATATATATAGGATTATCTCTCTCGTCTATCTATGTTACTTATATAAAACAATATTAATAATATTATGTTCTGGATATGTTACAGATCGATATATGCACTTACTTAATGTGGATGGATAATTTTATTGGCTCATGTCCTCATACATGTATAATCAATTAATTTTCAAAATTAATTAGGATCAACAACGTCTTACGTACGTAAATCAAGGCCGGATGTCTATTAATTATTACAAAATTAACCAAGCTCGTCCTAACATTATATGACATATAATTATATAATTTGTCTCCACCGTTCTCCCTCCCTTCAAAATGTTCGATGATGATTGATGATACTTGAATACAAAAATAAATTACACCTCGTGTATATCCAAGATACATTATTTCTATTAGATGCATGCGGATATATAATAATAGAAAAATATGTACATATATATACAATTGGGCGAGTATTTATAGCTCTGTTGCACTATGTAAGCACCAAAACTACCTGTATAATTAATACATTAAATATAATAATCCAAAACAATTTATGTGATACAAATAAATTTTGAAAAATTAAGCCGTTTTTAAAAAAAAGAAAACTTAAATAAATATGTCATAGTTACTACTTTCATTCACTTATAGAAAAAGACTAAAAATGTCATTAATGAAATCAACAAAAATGTACTTTCATCTATAAAAAAAAAAGAGTAAATATTGTCATTAATGAAACCTTTTTTGGAAATCAATTATATTCGACCCAATAAATTCTTTAAATCAAAGAAATTATATTGGAATCATGAGTGCTTAATATTTTGGAAAAGTTCACCAGATTAGAAAAATATTTCTACTAAAGTCCATTATGCTTTAAAATAATGATGTAATCTCTTTTTATCGTTCCTTGTCTCCCTCGTTCTCCCTTCTTACTGATCGATCATGGAGGTAGCTATTAAAAAAATAATATTTAAATAACATGTAAATGCTATTCAATATTCTTTAAGCTCTTATTAAAATTTAATATCTGGCCGACACTTTTGTCATACAAGGAGCTCACTATTCCCTTGTCATTTAATTGTTACTAAAATCTACTTATAATAGTAAAGCCCACAACCATAACCCTTTGGATGTGACTTCAGGCTCCAATGACGAAATTCAAGAAGCATTGTCTTGTGTGTTCTAACATTATATGAGACAAGTCGAAAACTTTTAGGTATCAAAATCATAGAGTTGTCATAACATGACTTAATACACGTGTATAGTGCAATGAAAGGTCACAAGTTTGTTCCAAAGGTCGGATTGTATCATTCTCCCACACATCAATGACAAACTTGTCGACTGAGTTCAACATGGCAAGTGAGATTAGATTCACACTCCAACTATAGACGTCCTGACCATCTAGTGACCGTTCCATCTTTATAAACACGTTATTGCTAAAGTCAAATGAAAGACCTCTGAACTTAAGATCTCCGTTAACGGCCAATAATAAGATTTCATCCAAATAATTAGTAGTAATAAATAAGCTTTCTTGAGAATCAATTTCGTCTTATGTTTGAATATTATCAATGAATCCCTAGAACAAGAGTAGAATGCACATCAATTAACTAGTATAGTACTAACATGACTTTATTCAAATATTATTCTTTTGGCAAATTGCTCACATTTCTACTTAGAGCTATTCTTTGTTTTTTAGATATACATGACTAAAATGTAGAATACAACTAGGTATTGATAAAATTAGTGAGACTAATATGGTACTAAAACTATTATACATGTATAAATAACAATTAAATTAAAGGACTACAATTTTAAATGTTGAACTTTTCATTTATTTAATAAATTTTTTTGTGTGTTCTTGAATGGAAATATCAAGGCTGGATACCAATGACAATGGCGGTGATTTTTTTGAAGATTTAATTGTGGAAGTTTTACTTAGATTGCCTGTAAAATAATTATTGAGGTTCAAATCCGTCTGCAAAAATTGGTACACTCTTATCAAAAGCTCTAGATCTAGTTTTATCTGTGAACATTTGATTTTAACAAAGAACAATCACCCCACAACTTTAATTATGATCAAAATATTTACATTTTAAAAAAAAAAAATAGGTAAAAAGAAATCCAAATCATTTGAGTAATAAAAGCGATATGTAAATTGCACATGTAAACTTGAATGCATGCTATATAGAGTATGATATTAATGATAATTGCCTAAAAATAATGCATGTAACTAATTCTCATTCTGAAAGCAACAAGTGGGTTACATACCCAATAACGATTGTCTTCACATGGAACAATGTCAATAAGCACAATGCAACATTAATTAAAATATAATTGGATAAGCCACTTTAATAAAAAATAATAATATTAAAATGTTCACAATCACCAACAACTTAGAGTATACAAACAAAAATACCAATGATTGCACCAAATTAAATAGGTTACAAGGCTAGAATGAACCATAAATAAATTTAAAAAACTTGTAAATGTTATCCAATATACTTTAAGCTCTTATTCAAATTTGTTGTTTGGACCACCGTTTTGTCATACAACGATTGAGATGGAGGTCACTATTTCCGTGTCGCTTAATTGTTACTAAGCTCTCTTTATAATAGTAAACCCCACAGCCGCCACACTCTGGATAGAAATGCAGGCCCAGATGACGAAACTCAAAAAGCTTCGTCTTGTTTGTCCTAACATTATATGAGACCAGCCGGGAACTAATAGTTACCAAAATCATGGAGTTGTCATAACATGACTTAATACGTGTAGAGATTGGAATGTTTAGATGTTTGTTCCAAACGCCTGGTTGTATCATTATCCATACATCAATAACACACCCGTAGCCAAATTTCAAGATGCCAAGGCAGTCGCCAAGAAAGATCAGATTTGCCTTATCACTATAATCATCGTGACCACCTGGTGGCCCTTCCATCTCTACAAACACCTCATTCCCAAAGTCAAATGAAATAATTTTACATTTAGTATTCTCTGTTAACATCCAATAGTAATACCCATTCAGATAATCAGTAGTTTGAACTTGATTATATACAAAATAATATTCATCTGCGTGTGCATCTACGTTATGTTTGAATATTTTCCATGAATCCCTAAAACATGAGTAGAGTGCTGCATATTCTCCTATTTGATTAAAGTAAATAACTTTATAATCTTTAGTCATAGGATCTAATCCGAACACTAAATGGCGATAGCGTGCATCAAAAGATACAAAGTCAATTGGTGCGGCAGGGAGGTGTCTTACCTCTCTGTTAGCTGGATTCCATAATGTACACAAAATAGCATTATCAATATCTCTTTCTATGAAAAACACACCATCGATAGAACCTAACAAGTTGGTAATACTATCTCTAGCAAACCTTTGGAAAAATTTTTGTTCATCTATACCCTTATCGGAAACCAAAGTGACAGTTGGAGCATCATCGGCTGCACCATAATCATAAATCAAGTGTTGCTGAGGCTTCTTCTTCTTACAGTGGTGTATAGTGAAGCTAGGGTTATTGATAAGACTGCCCCAATTTTTGCACACACATTGGAATCGTAACAACGATTTCACAGGTAAACTCACTAAAATCTCTCTTGTTGATTCATCAGAAAAAGCCCTACTATAAGCCATACTAATTCCACCAACACAGAAAAAAAATTGAAAAGCAAATGAGATGAGATATGAAAAAAACTCAAAACACACCTTTGCTTTATATTATGAATTCAATAGATCTGTTAGCCCACAATTCCTTGAGTGATAAAAATTTTTTGTAGTTAGGTGGTGGTTGAAAGGTAGAGTTACGACGGTAAGCGGAGGATGAATGAAGTAGAGACTTTTTATGGGTGGAGATGCGGCGGTGAAATATACAATTGGACGGGTATTTATAGCGTTGCCGTATGAACACACCAAAACTACATGTATAAATACATTAAATGTAATAATCCAAAATAGTTTATGTAATACAAATAAATTTTAATCCATTTTTAAAAAAAGAAAACTTACATAAATAAATCAAATTTATTAATTTCATCTATAAAAAAGTCAAAAATGTCATTAATGAAATCAATAAATTTGTATTTGGTTGATAGTTTGGCTTACCATATTTACTAATTTCATTTATATAGAAAAAAGTCAAAAATGTTATTAATGAAATCAACAAAAATGTATTTGGTTGATTGTTTGGTTTATCATATTTACTAATTCCATCTATAGAAAAAGAGTAAATATTGTCACTAATGAAATCAACAAAAATATATTTAGTTGATTGTTTGGTTTAATAGATTAGAAATATCATTTTTGAAAAGCAATTATATTCGACCCGAAAAATTCTTTAAATGAAAGCAATTATATAAGAATCATGAGTGCTTAATATTTTGGAAAAGTTCACCTAATCAGAAAAATATTTTTACTAAAGTATAATATACTTTAAATAATTATTAAATATTTACTAATTTCATTTATAGAAAAAAATTCAAAAATGTTATTAATGAAATCAACAAAAATGTATTTGGTTAAAAGTTATCATATTTACTAATTTCATCTATAGAAAAAGAGTAAACATTGAAAAATATATTTAGTTGATTGTTTGGTTTAATAGATCAAAAATATCTTTTTTTTCTAAATAAAACTAATAATTTTTTCTTTTCAAACACTTTTTTTAAATAATATTATTTTAATTAAAAAATTATTATACTGCTTCAAATAGGACAATAGTGTCACTCATAATTTCTTCTTTATTAAGGAATTATAATTAATGTCACTAATTAATCCATGAGAAAAATAGTATACTCATAATTTCTTCTTTATTAAGGAATTAATTAATGTCACTAAGCAATCCATAATAGTCCATTTCAAAATGCTCACGTATCCTACATGATTTATTAATTAAGGGGAAAAGGGTGAAATATATTCAAATTTTAATCGAAATTATTATAACAATCGTAAATATTGGGCAACACCTATTACTCTTCTACATTATTTAATGGTATATTTTAAAGATATATAGGTGTCCATGTGGAAGTCATATATATTACAATCAATATGTATAGTAACTTGTCCAGATGACACTTATATTTTTTTTAAAAGCCTAATCCGTCGGTGACCTTTAAACTTGACAATAATTTTCATTTAGACACTTTAATTAGACTTTGAGAAATAACAAAAGATTTAAAATTTAACTAGACTTTAAGCTTTGAAAAATAATGGAAGTACTTTAATAAAGAAGAAATTACGAGTGACACTATTGTCCTATTTGAAGTAGTATAATAATTTTCTAATTAAAATAATATTATTTTTAGAAAAGTACTTGAAAAGAAATATTATCAGTTTTTATTTAGAAAAAAAAAATATTTATGATCTATTAAACCAAACAATCAACTGACTATATTTTTGTTAATTTCATTAATTGTTGTCAAGCGTAGGGGACCATCGATGGATTACGCCTTTTTATTAATGCACTATTATTATGCATAGGGTAATAGGTCTTGCAAAAAGTTTAGAGTTATTATGACAATTTCGATGAAAATCAGATATATTTCAAAATTTTTTCCCTTTATTAACTATGAATTCGAATACAAGTAAATTTACCTAATTAGAAAAATATTAGATAATGTTTAAATTCGAATCAAATTTTTTTAAATGAAAGCAACTATATTAGAATCGTGACTGCTTAATATTTTGTAAAAGTTCACCTAATTAGAAAAATATTTCTACTAAAGTCGATTATATTTTAAAATAATTATATAATATTTTTTAATCGTTCCTTGTCTCCCTCGTTCTCCCTTCTTACTGTTCAATCATGATAATATTTAGAAGCAATTGATAAATATATCAACGAATATATATATATTCAGACCAAATACATGAATTTATCGGTCTATATTTTGATATGAATAAGATACATATTAAACACACTTGAATACAAAGTTTCTGAATAAACTACACCTAATTTAAGTTGTGTGTATCTATTGTGTGTACCCGAGATATAGAAAAAGAGTAAAAATGTCATTAACGAAATCAACAAAAATGTACTTCTTTCATCTATAGAAAAAAGAGTAAATATTGTCATTAATGAAACCATTTTTAGAAATCAATTATATTCGACCCGATACATTATTTCTATTAGATGCATGCGGATATATAATAATAGAAAAATATCTACATATATATACAATTGGGCGAGTATTTATAGCTCTGTTGCACTATGTACGCATCAAAACTACCTGTATAAATAATACATTAAATGTAATAATCCAAAACAATTTATGTGATACAAATAAATTTTGAAAAATTAATCCATTTTTTTAAAAAAAGAAAACTTAAATAAATATGTCATAGTTACTACTTTCATTCACTTATAGAAAAAGAGTAAAAATGTCATTAATGAATTCAACAAAAATGTACTTTCATCTATAGAAAAAAGAGTAAATATTGTCATTAATGAAAACATTTTTGGAAATCAATTATATTCGACCCGATAAATTCTTTAAATCAAAGAAATTATATTAGAATCATGAGTGCTTAATATTTTGGAAAAGTTCACCAAATTAGAAAAATATTTCTACTAAAGTCCATTATGCTTTAAAATAATGATATAATCTCTTTTTATCGTTCCTTGTCTCCCTCGTTCTCCCTTCTTACTGCTCGATCATGGAGGTAGCTATTAAAAAAACAATATTTAAATTACATGTAAATGTTATCCAATATTCTTTAAGCTCTTATTAAAATTTAATATCTGGCCGACACTTTTGTCGTACAAGGAGCTCACTATTCCCTTGTCATTTAATTGCTACTAAACTCTCTTTATAGTAGTAAAGTCCACAACAACCACCCTTTGGATGTGACTTCAGGATCCAATGACGAAATTCAAGTAGCATTGTCTTGTTTGTTCTTACATTATACGAGACCAGTCGATAACTTTTAGGTACCAAAATCATAGAGTTACCATAACATGACTTAATACACGTGTATAGTGCAATGAAAGGTTACAAGTTTGTTCCAAAGGTCGGATTGCATCATTTTCTCATACATCAATGATAAACTTGTCGACTGAGTTCAACATGGCAAGTGAGATTAGATTCACACTCCAACTATAGACGTCCTAACCATCTAGTGACCGTTCCATATTTACAAACACGTTATTGCTAAAGTCAAATGAAAGACCTCTGAACTTAAGAGTCTCCGTTAACGGCCAATAATAAGATTTCATCCAAATAATTAGTAGTATCACACCCGTAGCCAAATTTCAAGATGCCAAGGCAGTCGCCAAGAAACATCAGATTTGCTGAATCACTATAATCATCGTGACCACCTGGTGGCCCTTCCATCTCTACAAACACCTCATTCCCAAAGTCAAATGAAATAATTTTACATTTAGTATTCTCCGTTAACATCCAATAGTAATATCCATTCAGATAATTAATCAGTAGTTTGAACTTGGTTATATACAAAATAATATTCATATGCGCGTGCATCTACGTTATGTTTGAATATTTTCCATGAATCCCTAAAACATGAGTAGATTACTTCAATTTCTTAGTGGTTGTAATGATTCTTATGAGCAAGTACGCAGACAATTATTGCTCAAAAATGTTGAACCATCACTAAATCAAGTGTATGCCATGATTAGTGAGGATGAGAGTCAAAGATCATGTCATTTTCCATCTATTGGAGGAAAGAATGAACATCTTGCTATCAAATCGATAGAGGACAACCATATAAGGGTAAAAAGTCTTTTATCAAGTGTTATCATTGTGGACGAGGAGGACATGGAAAAAAAAAATGCTACTAGTTGGTTGGTCGTCCAGAGGAAGAAAAGGGGATTCATGATGATAGGAACAAAAAACCATACAATCTGCAATTTCAGAGACGAAATAATTTTAATGCAAATAATGTTGTAAGTGATGATGGGAGACACTATGCAACTAAAAATGAAGGGAGTTGCTCAATGAAGAATGGAGCTGATGATAAGGTTTTCACATATGAACAGTACAAACAACTGCAGCAGTTATATGGAATGGTCCTTTGTTTTCAGATGAACAATACAAGCAAATTCAAGCAATGATGAATGATAAGAAGGAACACACAGATCAGCACAATCTGGCAGGTACTGTTACATCTCTATTGTCTGCATTCTCTTCAAAGGAATGGATCATAGATTCCGGTGTTACTCATCATATTGCATCTAATCTGGACATGTTAAAGGATTCAATGGAGGTTAATTGTTCTAGTAATCAACAGGTTCACTTTCCAAATGGTGAAAAATCTAAAATCACTCATATAGGGATTGCAGAGTTCCTAGAAGGGTTGACAGTTGATAATGTCTTATGTGTTCCAGACTTCAAATACAACTTGATATCAGTTTCCAAGCTAACCAAGAGCCTATTCTGCTCTGTCACTTTCTTTCCTTACTTTTGTATATTTCAGGATGTTTACAAGGGGATTGGTAAAGAGGAAAGAAGCTTGTACATTGTCAAGTCTCAGGATATCTGCTCAACCAATAGTACAAAATTGTCTTCAGATAAGGCAAAAGATACTGAACTTTGGCACCAACGACTAGGTCATCCTTTTTTACAAGTAATGAAGAAACTTGGATTGGCTCAGAAAATAAATTCCACAACAGATTGTCCAATATGTCCATTGGCTAAGCAAAGTAGTTTGGTATTTCCAACTAGCTTCTCTAGAAGTGAATCTCCTTTAGAATTGATACATCTTCATGTTTGTGGTCCTTACAAGACTCCTACTCATGATAGAAAAAGTTTTTTCCTCTCTATTGTGGATGATTGTACCAGATATACTTGGATTTATATGTTGCAGATGAAAAGTGATGTTATCACTGTTTTGCAGAATTTTCTGTTATTCATTAAAGCTCAGTTTAATGCTTGTTTAAAAACTGTTAGATCAGATAATGGGACAGAATTTTTCAACAAACAATGTCATGATTTGTTTACATCTTATGGTATTATCCATTAAAGCAGTTGTGTCTACACTCCATAGCAAAATGGAGTGGTTGAAAGAAAGCATAGGCACATCTTAAATGTTGCTAGAGCTTTAAACTTTCAAGCTCAAAATCCTTCTAGATACTGGGGTGAATGTGTAGAGGGTGTTGTTTATCTTATTAACAGACTGCCTACTGAAGTTTTAAAAGGGTAAACTCCTTATGAGATGCTATATCAAAAGGTTCCTTCTTTGGATCATCTAAGAGTCTTTGGTTGTTTGTGTTATGCTGCAAATTTACTGAAATCAGACAAGTTTGATGCACGGTCCAGACCATCAATTTTCTTTGGGTATTCTTCTACTCAAAAAGGTTACAATTACTTGATTGTACTACAAAACAGTTTTTTATAAATAGAAATGTTGTTTT